>OX276463.1:24955834-25434692 GCA_946251905.1 Cryptocephalus moraei | reverse complement strand
CCGAATACTGACCAAATCGAAAATGAAACAATCGGAAACTTCATCAGGGCTTAGGAATGGCAAACCGAATATATAATTTAACCATTTTCCAATTTCACTCTGCGCATTTTTATAGTCTGTAACTAGTCCAATTTCTTGGATCTTGCGAAACCAACTTTGAGCTAAATGAAATCTGCAGCAAATGATTTCGATATCTGGCCATTCTGTATTTATAGCGTTATGAATACTTTTTTTCAAAATCTACTGTTATAGATTTTGGATTAAAATTTAAACCAATGTTGTGACATTCTTCTTTTATGAGTCTAAAAACATGTTTATAGGTTTCAGTTCGCTTATCTGGTAAAATACAAAATGCCAAAGGTACATAACGTTTGTTAAGTATGACATGAATTGTAAATAATTGTGTAAAAAATTTTAAACAATACTCAAACAAAAGTGCCATCTAGATAAAAAAATTCTGCGCTACATAATGCCCGGAGATTAGTGTGACAGGAAAAAATTATAATGCCATGTTCCATACTATTTACTAACAAAAAATTTTCACCTTTAATTATCTTGATACTGTTATCGTTCCTTCCAACCCATACAATACCTTTCCTTGCGCTCTTCGGTAAAGTGGATTGGTACTTGTTGCGTACGTTGTAAATATTTTTCCGAATATTTTGAAAATCTGTCATAGTCATGGTGTCCAGTGCTTCCACATTCTCTTCCAATGCCAAGTGAATAATTTTGGACGGTTTCGCTGTTAGATCGTCTGATGCTTTACGTTTGGCTCTGCTGCTTACGGTAGGTAGGTAAATGGAAAATCAATTAAAATAATTCTGGCCTACTCAGCCTTACATTACTAACTTTATCCATAATATAGGTATATATCAGAAAATACATACATACGTAGGTATGTATTATATAAAATTATTCATTTCGTTAATAAATAAAAAAGGAAAAAAACTCTTACTTATTTGTCTGTTTAATAACTCAGCATTCTTGGCATGATTATGGGTTAAATTACTTCGAGAAATTATTTTTTCGGGACCCAACGTCCCGAAAAAATTTTGGCTTTACAGGTCCTCAATGGGCATCTCCAAAACGTTTCACCACTTTTTAACGTCTTCGCAAACGTAAATTTACCGCCCTCGACAACTAGCATTTCTCGGCCACGTTCGCTTGTTTCAACACTACCATTCATTCTTACGTCTTGTCACCAATAAACTCAAAATGAAACTACGCAAAGAGTTAGGATAACACATTTACACCCCCTCGTTTAATTCGCGTCTACTAAGAAATTCGCAATCAAGAGGGTTTAGGGTATTTTGTACCTGTTATAAGGGTCGGTGCCCAATTTGGAAACAGATTGTGCATATGCAAATATGTGCAAATTTTCAACATGTTTTCTGGATTCAAGACAGTTTAAAACGTTCAGAAATGATAATAACTCAAATTTAAAAATGGACCCGATTAGAGTACTACTTAAAATGAGTGTAGTGGAGTGAATGTAGATCAAAAACATACATTGTTTCGGAATAAATAAATCCAGACCCGTGCACTACATAACATATCACATAATAGATTATAGTCCACTTGCTGGTAGCAAATAGGTGAAATATATACGGCACCATGTTTCACGTATTAGGTCACATTTTGGCTATATGACGTATTAAATTAATTTATTAGGTGTCACGATCACCTAATAGTTGACATTAAGTCGAAGATTCCTGTGTGTAATTTATACAAAGAAGTATTTTTTTGGCCTATTTGGAGCAATTTTGCACGTTACATTGTGACCAAGTGATCAAAATTACTCAGTTTTAGTACCTATAAGTTATTCAACCCAACAGGTGCTTGAAATTTACTTCACTTGTAAGTAATTTAATTGAAATGTCACGTAGATACTTTAAAAACATTATGGCGAATATATATTTCCAATCTAACTAAACTAACTAACAAACTAACTAAACTAAGATATTAGTATTACAGAATTGCAGATGAGGGGTGTAAAAAAGCACGGTCACTTCAGTAATGAGGTCATGAGGTGCTATGCTTTTGTTCTTTTATGTAAAAATAAATTTTGTGTTTTTTGTTCTGGGTATTGTATGGGACCTAAACAATCAATAAATCAATCACCCACTCACTCAATCGATCACTTAATCACCCACTCAATCAGTCAGACACCCATTCTCTCACCCACTCAATATCGCTGTATTTTCGTCTCATCTCATTCGTTTCGTCTCGTCTCGTTCGTCTCAGTTTTCATGATTTCATTATTCCACGCACTTGCGACAAGCTTCCAACAAGATGCATAATTTATTTTGCACGTTACTGAATTTATCATAGCTCATTAATGTTCTACGTCTGAATTAAGTATCGTTCACTGCTCACCCTGGGTTTGCCGTTGCATCTAGAGCAGATTTTGTTGGCTTTTTGTAGCGACATGATGAGGAAACTGTTGCCTATAATCAATACTATCGCCGGTATGACCGAGAACGTGATCAGCATGAACCAGTTGAAACCGGCGTAAAATCTGAAAAAAAAGATTGGTAAAAGAGAAAGAGAGGATATAGCCGGAAAAGAAGGCAAAAATGACCCACGCCATCTGGTTATGTGACAACTACCATCTAAAAGTAAGCACATGAAACAAAACGGCCCCAGTTTAGTTTTTTACCCCCTATCTTAATTTCATAACTCTCTACGCCAAAAACGCTTCTCTCGGTTTCATTTTTTTGTAGTTGTGACATTTGGTACAATTGTAGTGGTATATTTTGAGACAAATCAACTTAAATTTAAGAAATATGTTTATAAACGACAAGCTGTACCCGGCATGCATTGCAAGCCACGTAAAGTTTAAAAAAAGAAAGATAAATAAAAATTATAGAAGACCGGGTGAACTTCCGAAGTGATACGAAGTTCAACTTCGTATCACTTACATATTATATTTTTGAAAAATATGGTCAAAACGTAATACAACATTTTTATCTACATTAAATTAAATGCAACACAGTTATACGCATAATCAAATTAAGGCTTTCTGATGTATTATATTTTTTGTCTTTTTTGCGGTGCGTAAATATATAAAGATGATGGTTTTACGACTCGCGAACACGCGACGTCTAATTGCCCATGCGCGAAACAGGGAAACTCCAAGTTGATTCCGCAAACTGTCCTTGTATCTACAATTTTATATTATCATTTTAAATTTTTAATGAATAATTTATCAAAAACTACCTCGAAAGTGGTCGTGAAATTTTCCTGTACAATATGCGTTGTACCAAACGACGTCATTTGAAAGCAATACTGTTACGTTTTTACTACTTACTAAAACTAAAACACTACGCGATTATCCTAATTAATTTATTTCTTACACTACACTTATAAACTTAACAATCCCTTAATTTAATTTATATTCGCACACACCAATATTTATTTAACGCGCGCGGTCTCTCGCCCGAATGTTTACACAACGATTCTTCAATTGTCCTGCCTCGGGTCCGACATTCCCTTTTTATGGCAGGTAAACGCCTTCTCGATCTTTCTGGCAGTTTCGAGATAGTTCCACGAATTTCTCCTCGGGTTTTCTAGAACGCATTCGCGGAACCCGGGCAGTCCCAGACGTGTTTATTTGGTTTCGGCGAGCCGTTCCGTTACAATATTATTATATTTTTGGATGTTGACCAAGAAATGTTTAGTCATTTCCCACCACAGAAACTAATGAGCGTAATGGATCTGGTGGTGGAAACAATTGTGGCAATTTTACTTTACCAGCAGCACAACATAATCCAGTAGTTTCACCGCTGTATTTTAACGCTTTACAATATTGACAAATGATTGTCATTTCTCCAATCGTTACGGATTGGTCGGCACCAAAATCTATTTCCGGGTCGTAGTGGAATGCTACTCGTTCCAGGTTTACAGGAACACTGCGTCTGCGGAATCGCTCTAATTTATTGTGTCGTGCTCGCTGCTGCTGTGTTTGATGTGCCCGAAATCGTTCCATTCTAAGCCTCCACTCATAATTATTCTACTGTCGAACGAAATTCTGTAATACCAACGTCACCATTATCAGTCTCTCGCTGGTCGTCAGTGCGATTTGCACGTGAGGTAGCTCGTTGCACATTTGATTGACTTTGACGACCTAAGTCAAGTCGTCTTCTCCTTGGCATTTTAAAATCAATAAAGTTCTCGCGCACTGACAAACTGATGATAGATTTTAATAATCGTCTTGATAGTTATTTATTTGACAACCAACTAACACTATGCTTTCATTTGTTTGATTGGTTGCCTTGGCGATTTGTACCCAAAATTACAAAACGTACCTTTTTTAGTACTTCCGTTACTTATTATTTATGTTTCTCACCGTTTAAACCTTCCCTGAACTTCCACAAATATTTCAAGATGAAAATTTTCAAAATCGGTCTAGCCAGTCTCGAGTGTAAGCGAGACAAACGAACAGCAATTCATATATATAGATTGACACCGCAAATAGGGTCCATTCCGAATATTTCAAAATTTCTTTGCGTCGTATTTTTAGTTATTCAAATATTTTTGTTACATTGTTGGTTGTCAACTTTAAAACGTCTCTTGGTTAAACTAAATGACAATCCGGCAAGCCCTCGGAGTTATGTTTTGTAAAGTTTTATTTACCATGTTTTCCAATAAATAAAAACAAAATGAACAATCGGGATCGATCGCTAATTGAAGATCAATTGGCCTGACACGCAGTCTCTCGTCTACGGAATAGAGATACAGAAGTGCGCTCTGTCGTGACGTATCCCTGCTTCTACTTCAGACTATGCTTCAGACTCATGTCTCTCTCTCCCTCTATGGTCTGTACTGCGGGAAATATATTGCAGCCTGGATTGTGGTAATATCTGAGTTACAACAGGGCACTTAAAATTAGTATGTTTTAAATGCGTTTTTAGGTGTTTTTTTTTTTGTTCTCTTCTGTTTGAACATGTCACAGTAACGCTAAGATCCCCAAACCCTTAGTAATCAGTAATAACTAAAGAAGGGCATTTATGCAAAGTGAATAATTTACATAGTTTCCTGCACGTTGTGCATAAAATGTATTAAATCGAGACAAATAGCTATAAATGAATCACAAAAATTCTAAGTCAATTCATTAATTGAATTTATTAATTAAACTGATTTTTTTTATATTAATAATGGGTTTTTGTATTTATGCGCATATGTCTTCTGCATTTTTATAGATATATGCTCTGCTTTAAATAACTAACAAGATTATAATTTTTCTTGTGATGCGCCACTAATCCACGTACATAGGCTGCCTTGTATAGCTTTTCATTTCATATGTATAAGAATGGGTTAAGAGCTTATAGACGACGTTTATCTCGTAAAAATCATACCGAATTCCACTCCAGTCTGTTTTCTAGGGATAATACGATTATACATTTAAAACTCTTTTTTTAATTCTACAATTTTAACATTGAATGAACAACATTTCATATCGATAATTAAAGAAATACCTATAATTATATTATTAAATTGATAATGTAGCGCAATACTACATTTAGTAGCTAAAGTTTATCTTAGAAATATTTGCAGTTTAAGTGCAAATCATAATTAGTCACAAAATAAAATTAAATTGTTAGTTTCAATTTGATTCAAACAATTATTGTTTTTTACAATGAAACCAAGTAATATTTAAAGGAGGTAAAGACGCTATCTATTATTTAATTGAAGACGTTTTGTTTCATACAGTTTCCCTCATAGTACAATCTGTCAAAAAATACTGTGAGACATATTTGCCTTTCTTAAATCATTTGAGGTTCGAAGGAGTAAATGTTATTACAAAAAAACCAACGCGCCCCCGGGTGGGCTCGAACCACCAACCTTTCGGTTAACAGCCGAACGCGCTAGCCGATTGCGCCACGGAGGCTGTTAAATACGAGATTTAACACACCCACTTAAAGGTACAGGCAGAATTTAATGTGTATTCAAAAATATCAATATTATCTTAATAGAAATTCAGCGTCTCTGCGTCCTGCGCCTGCCTTAATTTATCTATTAACACTTCATGAACCGTTCTACGATCAAAGCGAAGACAAACTTCGTTGTCGTTGTAACATCGGGTGTTCATTTAACAAATACGCCCAGTGGTTTACCTGGAATCGAAGAATGCGGTGGTGTTCAGTCCTCCGTCCTCGTCGAAATAGAAAATGAAGCAGTAAGGTAAGTTCAGGACTACGGACGAGAACACGCCTGCTGTCATAATAGTCCTGGCCACTTTTCGGTCGCAGAATCTCGGTTTGACGCCTTGCATTGGGTTCCACAGGAACAGCACGCGATCTATTGGAAAATAGAGAAACATACGAGAAATTCTATTGAAGACACTTATTGGAATAGACTTGGTGAATAGTCTTTAAATCCGAAAGGTTCTAAAATCTCCGAAATTTCTAAAATTCTAAAGAGCTTCTTGGTATCAATAAATTTGATGTTGTATGTTGTACAGCGTTTAATTAAAAAAATCATCTATCTATGTTTTAGATATAATGTAATAAACACATTTGTTATAAAAGTACTCCCACTCCCACGTATCCCATTTGTTAATACTGTAACGTTTTTAATGTCCGAAATCACTAAACACTACGCGAATTCGAATAAAGACTACCGTCTAAATTACTCCTTTATATTCGATACATGTATTTGTATTGGTCGGATGCATCTAGCATCAGGCCGATTAGAGACGGCGGGCGTAATTTCGGCCGGTAATCCCATCGGCTACCTGACTATAGGATGTAAATTTGGCCGGGGGTTTAAAGAGTCCTTCTTATCTTATATGTAATTTCGGCCGGATGAAATAAAATATTGTTAAATTTTATAAGTGATAAATTGATACATTCCCGAAGGAGGCGAATTCGGAACCACACAGGTTTTCCCATGGAAATTCTGATGATGGCTATTAGGCTCAGTGAGTACATGTTTGATCCTTGCCCTCTTGCGTCTCTAAACTTTTTTTTTTATTTCCCTATTATTTCACCATTTCCAACAATATCAATATGTGTTATGTTAATAAAAATAAATTCCACATTCCTACCATAAACATTACCCTCGGCCGAATTTACATCTGTGATTAGCAGTGCCCTTTATTTTGGGCAGGTACCCAAGGGGATTACCGGCCGAAATTACATCCGCCCAATCCCGCCCGATTAGAGAGGTAAGAGATTAAACGATAAGAAGGGATCGACCAGCCGGTCGGGTTCGGATCGGTTTCTTTACCTGCTTGTATGAAAATTTTAAAGAATTAGTTTACTGTAATAATGTACAAATATTTACTTATGATTTACATGAAAATATTTTTAACCAAATCGTCGTTTTTTCCTCTACATTTTGATATCAAACTTGAAGTATTTCAGCGCCTGGATTAATAATGAGTTGGAATATCTTCGTTGGTTATAAAATTTATGCTAAAATTTATTGCTTTTGAAATACTTCGAGTTTGATATTGAAATGTAGGGGAAAACACGACGATTTCAATAAAAATATTTTCATGTAAATCATAATTAAATAGTTGTACATTATTACAGTAAACTAATTCTTTAAAATTCTCATACAAGCAGGTAAAGGCACCGATCGACCGGCCGGGTCGTTTATTACTGTACCTCTCTAATCCGCTGGTGCTAAACGCACACGCCCATTTGCATTGAAAATATTGAAGGTATCAAGATATGGAAGTATCGACAAAAGTAACCAATCATGATTAAAAATCATCTACAGGGTGGTATTTTTTGAAGATAATGTTTTTAAGAAGCGATAATGATACTGCAATTCAGTTTCTACCTTAGCTACAAAAAAATAGGTCATTGTTCAGATCTGCCACTTCCGTGCGTGAGTTACAGAACCTTACCAAACTTTCACAGTCCGCTTCTCGCCTACCCCTCAATACATTCCAAAGTTTGGAAGTACATGAAAATCAGAGTGCTGCCATCCCGACAGATCCGGACTTTATTGTTTTGTGGGGCTGTGTTATGATATGAAAGTACCGTACGATGAACGCCAGACATGTAGGGTGGGCCCTTGGGTATGCCAGACAGCCCTAAAGTACGCCATATACCGACTTCGGTAGAATCATAGGAAACTCTCTGGCACTTACACTTCTTATTCATTATGGTATGAAAGTACTGCACGATGAATGCCAGACACGAAGGGTGGGCCCTTGGGTATGGCGGTCAGCCCTAAACTTTATTTTCTTGGAAATAATTTGAATTTGGTATCGATTTGAAGAGGAAAAAAACGATTTCAATAAAAATATATTCGCGTTAATCAAAATTCGCTGTAACATAATTTTGAATTATTATTCAATTTTTATAGTTCCGTAGTGCAGACTACCTGGGGAAAGGTCGACAGGTACGATCCCTAACGCCACGAGGGGTCTATAATCGGCCTGGGGCGGAAGGAGTTTCGACGCGACCAGGTGTTTTACGATGGGTTGATGGGCATTTTCGACGACATGACCGAAAAGGTGGTCTTATTGTACAGGTATTTTCGACGATAAAGGAATTTAACAAGCCCGTGTATTGGGTTGAATTAGGAATAAAAATAAGGGGATATATACGTCAAAATAATTTATTTGTTACTAGGTTTGGAAACAATATGACATTTCTTGTCCAAAGTTTTTTGTTAAATAATACATAATAATACATAATATACAAACTATTACCATAAATGTTAAATCTTATTTTATAAAAAAAATATTTATTTACTAACACAACACAATTTAATTGGTATAAGAATGATACGATATAGATTTTATAAAATTCGACCTACTTATTTGTTGTGACTGAAATTGGAGAACCATTCTCTTCAAATATTCCAATTAAGCCTTTACCATCTTTATCCCGAAAACATTAAAAGGGCTTGAACTTGAACCGATCCTACCTAGCTGTCTTAAGCCGTCGTCGAAATTTCTTGTAAGCTTATGTGACCCTTCGATTAAAGCAGGTACCCTCACTATTTGTCGTCGAAAGTTCGCCCGCCGTCGGCCTGGTGCATTTTAAGTCCGACCAGGCAGGGTACTGCCACATCCCTTAGTACTCATTGAACGTTCTTGGGGTAATTGCCACTGTACGAACATATAGACGGGCACCTTGCGCGTTACTCCCCTGGTACCATTGCACGATCAGTACTAGTGTATTGCGTTTGCTAGGATCCCGGGTAGGTACTTTACGTGCCAGCCCCTAATACCTTTGCACACTCGACCCTATAAGTTTATCAGATTATTGTACACTAGTAGCTGGGGCGGGTGCTTTGCGCGTTAATTAATAATTATTAATTACTTATTCAATTAATATACATATATATATATTTATATATATATATATATATATATATATATATATATATATATATATATATTATACTTATATTGTCGCGGGGTGACCTCAAAGAACGAAATCAGGTCAAAACTTAGTCGACTATTTCTTAAGACAACATGACCTGGCCTCACAAAAAGAATCCTCTGGGCCCTAAGCCCTTAGGCGTGTGACACAATATATATATATATATATATATATATATATATATTGATTTTAGGGTTAAAAAACCGCATCAATTGTATAACGCATCCTTCTTTGAGGGAAGGTAATTTAAAAAAGTTATACAACCTTTTATTGGACAACTCTTACCCCTCACCAATGTTAAAGAAGCTCATCTTTTCAAATCCAGACTTACACAGACCCAATAATCCAAGCATGACTCCTTTTGGGAGAGGAAACTCAAATAATAACGGGGACCCAAATATTTCTTTGCACATTGAACCAAAAAAGTACAGGTCAATACCTTTTATAAGGGATGTCACCCCCAAGATCATTAATGTACTTAAACAAGAACGTGACATTGTAATAGCTACTAGATCATTAAAAAATGTAGGTAATCTGTTTAGTAACGTTAAGGACCCTACAAACGTCTTAGATAAAACTAACGTGGTCTATAAAATCGACTGCAATAATTGTGATAAGGCATATATTGGAATGACGTCCAGAAACCTCAAAGCGAGAGTGACCTCACATAAAAGCGACATTTCTAGACGTAAAGATGCTTGCGCACTTTCCTCTCATGTTGACGTAACTGGATACCAACCCAATTTCAATGACATCAAAGTCTTAACTGCAGAAACTAATACGTTTAAAAGGTCATTCCTGGAGATGGCTTACATTCACAATGGAGAAAACTTAATGAACAAGAAAACAGATGTTCAAAATTTAAACATCATTTATTCTAATGTACTATACCTCGAATACATCTACCACCATAGGAGATACCCAAACCAAGGCGAACTGGGGAAACTTTCTGTTGACAGTTAGTGGCAGTAACTGGTAACAGAAATCTTCCCTAGCTTTTTAGGGTTTAATTCCCTAACATGTCGTTTGGCAACCGATGTGGTCTGATTGGTTGTGGAGTAAGAGTCTCTCTTCTTTTTTTTTCCGTGTTTGAAACAAATGAAAATTACATCCATTCTGTCATATTGTCACTTGGCACGATATACTTCACATTAATGAAAAAAGACCTTTCTGTTATGTTGTTTTGGCTGGTTTTATAATTTTCTCGCACACTGTAAGTATTATTTATTCTTTAGTTTTAAATGATGTTTAACCACCTTTTGTACCTTTGTAGTAAGATTGACAAAGCCGACAATAAATTGGCGAAAGCTATCAAAGTGTAAAGAGATTCGTCTTCTTAATGCCCCCAATTAAGGCTGCTTCCCGCTAAATTTAACTTTTATGGTTAACTTAGTTCAGCCGCGAATAACAAGTTTACGTATATATATATATATATATATATATATATATATATATATTAATCAATGAAACAACAAAAAAGTTGATAGTATTTGGTTGCGACCGTAATTGAAATTTTTATGTGAGTAATGCAAGTTTTCATATTGCACAAAATAGTACATGCATATTGATTTTTAAAATTGAAATATTGAAAGAATGAAAATTGAAAATTTGAAGAACAAACATTTCATAACAATAAATACCGATTTCCGATATTATAATGTATTATATTAATGACGAGTAACAACAAATCAGTTTAGAATGGAAGCATTCCTGACTCGATAACATTCGCGGTCGTAATGCCTATTTTTTATTAAAACAACTATAATGGTTTTAAGCAAACTTAACGTTACATAGATCAATTTAATGCATTTCTTAATTTTCGTTCATTTCATTAAGAACGCCTCTCGTTACTGGCGACATAATTGTTTTATTACTTTGCCGATTTTTTTTTACAGGGTAGAATACTATGCAACTTAGACTATTATTCTCAACAGGTTAGTAGCGTCGAATTCGTATTACCTTTAGAAGGTAAAGCAACCACGGATAGAGAATTACCATAAATATTAGCTTCGAATTCAAACACTTTTTACTTACCTATCGTCATCGTGACGGTGGCTATTACACTGACCGTATTTATTACTCCCGTGACGGGTAGACCGATCAGGGCATCGTAAGAGGACCAAGGGCTATGGTATAACACTCCTCTGGCCAGGCCCCCGAAGAACAGGATGACAGACATGAGAAGGTCCATCGCAGCCAAAACTTTGAAATATAAAAGTAGAAACATTTTTATTAGTGTTAAAAGTTAGCTTTTATGGCAATGAAAAGGTATCAGCTCCATGATCGATTTTGAAATTAACGATTGTACAAGATACAGAGGTGTCCGTAGGTATCCCCCAGAAAATATTATTTCTAACCTTAAATACTCAAAATACTTTTTTGAGTATTCTAATAATATTTCTAAAAATTACATTCAATGATATTAAATATGACTGTAATCAAATTTAAAAATTGTTTTCTATTCTGTTATTACAATTATTAAAATATAAGTTGGAATAGTCATATTTTTTCAATTTGTAACGTTATTGTAACGCATTTTGTGTAACGGATCAATAAATATACAAGTCACTGCTTTCGCTCCTTAATTTAACTTAATTCGTTTTATACTGTAACGTTTATTTTCTAATTTATTTACATTAATTGTACACTAATTTATATAACACACTTAGCTACTTGTACACTAGACTAGACACTATTTAATTTATTTACACTGCTCCGCTTTAGGATCGTTTACTATATGTCGTGTTCACATCTACTTATCTACTTCCTTCTCCGATGTCAAGCCCGCTTATATATACACCTTAGTTGTGATCGAGAACCTTCTCATATATTCCGGAAGGTACTTGATTGTTCTTTTAATAATGTTTACGTGGGAAATGTTCAGAAGGTCATAAATTACTTTCCGTAAACAACAATCCGGGAGAATTCATGGAGCTGTCTTTTAAGCGTCGCAGTAATTCCTTTGAAGCATCCCGCCGAGGTAAGACGGGAGTAAACACACTTCGCCCTGCGGCTGACATTTCGCGTTACACTGCCCCCGCCTTAGAGACGTTTCGTCTCGGAACGTATCCCTGGTAGGCCCATGCAGGAACCTGCAGTTAGCCCCCCGCTTACAGCGAGACGTGGCGTCAAAATAACAGGGGACCGTCTTCCCGAGTCGACATGGTGCAGGCCCAAAACAGCAGACTAAAACTTCCACTCCGGTATTCTTCAACACTACTTCCAGCATATTCCGGACAACCCTCCAGTCCAGCTGATCTCGTCCAGCACCTAACTTGGGGACAGCTAGCTTCCTGATGTCGAGTTCCAGCAGTCGGTCTCGTAGCCTATGCAAGGTTCGCCATACATCGTGATAACATGGTTTAAGGGACCCGATCTCCTTCGTAACCAGATAAAAGATGTGTCTTACGTTGTCACGTAGTTCCAGAACCTTGCCAATTTCCGGGAGTTGCGCTCTGAGTGGTTCCAAGCGCTCGTACTTCTTCTTGAAAACCGTGGCGATACCCCGTGACATTACCAGGTCGGTGGACACACAATGGGCCAACGAGTATTCTTCAGGTACGCTGAACAAATCCTGTTGTTTTTCACAGGTTACCCCATACCGTGCTTTTCCGGTACCCCCGTAGGCGCTCATAAATTCTTCGAACGAAAGTTCGTTCTCCTGCGCCAACGTGTTTCTTACTCGGGGAACCTCCGCCTCATCGTGCGACCCCTCATAGGGTGCCAACCGATTAAAGTGCACCACTCTCGGCTTGCCGTTTGGTAGTTTGCTTACCCGGTAGACCACGTCATTGATTCGTTTCTTCACAACATAGGGACCTTCCCAATTGGTCTGTAACTTAGGGGACAAACCACGTTTCTTCTGTGGGTTGTACAGCCAAACTCGATCTCCCATTTGGTAGCCACCCTCTATAGCGTTGATGTCGTAACGCTCTTTGATGCGATTACTGGCGATATTAAGTTGGTACCGGACTTGATCGTGAATCTCGTTCATCCTTTTCCGCATCCGGGAGACGTAATCATCCCCCGAAACTTCCTCGTGCTGTCTAGCGCCAAAGATTAGATCACAGGGCAGTTTAAGTTCTCGCCCGAACAGGACTTTGGCTGGAGTTTGTCCTGTCGACTCATGAAAGGCCGAGCGGTGGGCCATCAGGAAGAACGGCACGTGTTCGTCCCAGTCTCGTTGATGTGACGAGACCATTTTCGCCAGATAGCGGTTGAGGGTGCGATTCATTCGTTCTACCATGCCGTCAGACTGAGGGTGAAGGGCCGTGGTTCTTGTTTTTCGTACCCCAAACTTCTCACATATCCTCCGGAATAGGCCACTCTCAAAGTTTCTTCCTTGATCCGAGGATTCCCATTCCATGGGTACCCAAAACCGGCAGATCATCTCCTTCACTAGCACATCGGCCACTGTCTCTGCCTCCTGATTAGGGAGAGCGTACGCTTCTACCCACTTCGTAAAGTAGTCCATCACGACCAAGATGTATTTATTCCCCTTTTCGGTCTCAGGGAAGGGTCCTGCTATATCAATAGCGATCCTTTCGAAGGGGCTTCCGACGTTATATTGTTTCATGGGAGCTTTCGGTCGTCTTTGTGGCCCATTACTTGCGAAGTAGTACATGCGCATGTAGTACATTACTTGCACCAGTCCTTCACGTCGTCTGAACAATTGATCCAGTAGAATCCCTCCCGTACCTTCTGGAGCGTTTTCTTGATCCCTAAATGTCCACCAGACGATTCGTCGTGAAGGTGGCGCAAGACCTCCGGGCTTTTACTGGAGGGAATTACCAACTGCCGTCTTTCCTCCGTCCCGTCTTGGCTCTCCATTACGCGTTTTAGTAGTCCATCCTCAACCACTAACGAGTCCCACTGTGCCCAATAGCTCTTGAGTTTTGGCGAGCCAGGTGATACCTTTTGCCACTCAGGACGCTCTCCTCCCTCTTTCCAAACCAGGACTTCTTTGAGAACCGGGTCTTTTTCTTGCTCTTGTCGTAACGAGGATGGTGTCCATTCCTCGGCGACCACGGTCGTTCGGTAGACTTTCTCGGACTTTTCCTCAGCTCTATGACAATGAGGACACTCATCAGGGCATGGTCTTCTCGAGAGTGCGTCTGCGTTTCCATGACTCTGTCCTGGCCGATGTTCTATGACAAAGTCATACTCCTGGAGCCTCTCGATCCAGCGAGCGATCTGTCCTTCGGGATTCTTAAACTGGAGGAGCCATTTAAGAGCAGCATGATCGGTCCGGATAAAAAACCTCCTTCCACACAAGTATTTATGGAAGTGCTCGATGGACTTGACGATGGCCAATAATACACGTCGGGTGACGCAGTAATTCCTTTCTGGTTTGGAGAGTACCTTGCTGAAGTATCCAAGGACACGTTCTTGTCCCTCCTGACGCTGCGACAGAACACTTCTAATTCCCACATGCTCGCGTCGGTGTCCAGGATGAACTGTCCTTCTGGCAGAGGAAAACTCAGCACTGGGGCACTGGTCAACTTCCTCTTCAGCTCGTCGAAGGCAGACTGGCATTCCTCATCCCAACAGAAGTTTCGTCCTTCTTCCGTGAGCCTTGTCAACAGCTTAGCGACGTCGGAGCACATCCGGACATAGCGTCGGTAGTATGTGCAGAGTACCAGAAAACTGGTGTTTATCTGCCGGTATTGGCCACTCCTTCACCGTACTTGTCTTGTCCGGATCAACGGCGACGCCCTCTCTGCTCACTACGTGCCCTAAGTAAGAGACCTTCCTTCTGAAGAGCTGACATTTCTTCGGGTTCAGTTTCAGCCCCGCACCTCGCAGTCTCTGGAAGACGTCCTCTAAGTTTATCAGATGTCCTTCGAAGGTCTTGCCCATCACTATGACATCGTCCAAATAGACTAGGCACGTTTTCCACGTCAAACCCATTAGCACGCTCTCCATCAGCCTCTCAAACGTCGCTGGGGCATTACAAAGTCCGAATGGCATGACTGTAAAATGCCACAGGCCGTTACCGAAGGTAAATGCAGTCTTTTCCTTATCGGCAGGGTCCATTTCGACTTGCCAATAGCCGCTTTTTAAATCCAAGGTCGAAAATATCGTGGATCCAGCAAGGGTATCGAGTGTGTCGTCGATACGTGGTAGCGGGTAGCTGTCCTTTTTGGTGACACTGTTCACCTGCCAGTAGTCTACACAGAATCGAGTAGTCCCATCCTTTTTCTTCACCAGTACTACCGGCGAGGCCCATGGACTGCTTGACGGCTCAATGACCCCGTCCCGCTCTAGGTCCATGATGATTTTCTCGGCTTCCTCCCTTTTGGCCAAGGGTAGTCGTCTTGCTGTTTGTCGAATCGGTCGTGTCTCGCCCGTGTCAATTTTATGTGTCACGACCTTAGTCTTTCCCAGCTTCCCATTCTCGGTGGTAAATATGTCCTGGTACTTATTTATTAATTCGTTGGCCTTTTGTTTCTGTGTGGGCGAGAGAAACGCCCTGGTCTGGGAAAGAATTGGTTTCAAGTCCTGCGGAGTGTGTCTGGACCTTTCTTCCTCACTAACGCCCCTTACGATGGCCGAAGCGGCTATACATGTGCCCAGCTTCGTACCCTTCTTGATGGTAACCGGGTACTGATTGATGTTGAGTACCCGCACAGGCACTTCGCTTGAGAGGGTAACGAGCGCCTTTCCTACCAGTACCCCCCGAGCCAGTCGATTGTCATCGTTTTCTGGTTCGATCACGGCTGGAATTTCCTCTTCCACAACACCCCTCAGACAGGTAGAGGTGATCGTTTCGCTTCGTTCCGGGAGAATCACATCTTCTGCCATTATTACGTCTAACACAAAGTTGTCACGATTGTGTAGCAGTAATTCTTCTTGACCGATCCTCAACACTCGGTGTCCGAAATCGAACTGAAATCCATGATTCCTCATGACGTCCATCCCCAGTATGACGTCTTCCTCAATTTCGGCTATGAGAACAGGATGGTCAAACTTTACTCGTCCCAACGTCATGCTAACCGTCGCTTCACCGTGTATTACTGCCTTCTCCCCAGTGGCAGTTCTTAATTGCCACCTACTTGGCCTAATCTTCCTACGGTCCCTCACAACTTCCGGGCGTACGATCGTCTTCGTAGCTCCCGTGTCCACAAGCATGGCGTGGGATCTCCCGTCGATAGTGCCATCGACATACGCGCTCCCCAATTGGTGGGAAAACGAGGCTATACTGGCCCGGGGGTTCCTATTGCCACGGGTCGACGTCCCCTTCCTTTTATCGACCCGCATTAGTTTTTCCGGGGCCTATGCCAGCACCGCTGTTTTGGGCCGCGTCTTCTTTGCTGACAGCAACTCCCATAATCTGCTGAACGACCTTCTCCATAACTTTTTTGGGTCTACTTTTTCTACTTTTTCGGGTTTTTCTGTGCCTACCTCCTCGGTAACAGCTCGAGCACAACCGTGAATGCGGGAGGCTTCCATTGCTGCCTCATGTTCTAGTGCAATGGCGAGCGCGTCCATTACTGTTTTCGGTAGAGCTAGCCTCAGGGCCATCTGCAGTTCCTGGTCCCGCAGCCCGCTCACGAACGTCTGCACTGCGAGGCACTCCATCATCTGTTCCGGTGCCGTAGAATACGCCAACCTCACTAGTTTGGCCACGTCCGCTTCGAACTCCTGCAGCTTTCCTGCAGAAACAGCTTTCTCGTGAGGGGACCAAGCATTAGCCTCCGCTGCTGCCTCAAACTTTTCCGTGGAACGTTGGGGGCGTCACTGGATTGGTGGATATCGAGTTCTGTTGAACGACCGCCTTTATTTCTTCCTTCGTCTCGCCGCTACTGACTAGCTTTAGTCGTTCTTCCAACTGCTTCATCTTCTGTTCAATTTCGTCTTCTTTTTCCTCGCCGCTACTGAGTTGTTCTAGTCGTTCTTCCAACTGCTTGATCTTCTCTTCAATCTCCTTACGCTGAGCCTCAATCTGGTCGGTTATCTGCGCAGTAATATCTTCCCTCTGGGCGGCGATTTGAGCTCTTCCCTCTGGGCGGTGATCTGAGTAGTGATGTCTTCCCTCTGGGCGGCGATTTATTCCCTCTGGGCGGCGATTTCTTCCCTCTGGGCGGCGATTTGAGCAGTGATGTCTTCCCTCTGGGTGGCGATTTCTTCCCTCTGGGCAGCGATTCGGGCAGTGATATCTTCCCTCTGGGCGGCGATTTTAGCAGAAATATCTTCCCTCTGGGCGAAGATTTGTGCGGTAATATCTACCTTCTGAGCGGCGATTTGCTTCGTGATGTCATCGTCTTCGAACTCGAAAACTTCCGGGTCCTGGCCATTTTTTTTCAAAAATGCCGAGAGTCGGTCCTGGAGTTCGGTCTTCTTCCCTCCTGTTTCCAATTCTCGTTCCTCGAGTTCTTTTTTTTACTCGGCCACTTTTAATTCGCGTAACTTCTTCATAATCCGCTCTTCTGACACCAATGTAACGTTTATTTTCTAATTTATTTACATTAATTGTACACTAATTTATATAACACACTTAGCTACTTGTACACTAGACTAGACACTATTTAATTTATTTACACTGCTCCGCTTTAGGATCGTTTACTATATGTCGTGTTCACATCTACTTATCTACTTCCTTCTCCGATGTCAAGCCCGCTTATATATACACCTTGGTTGTGATCTAGAACCTTCTCGTATATTCCGGAAGGTACTTGATTGTTCTTTTAATAATGTTTACGTGGGAAATGTTCAGAAGGTCATAAATTACTTTCCGTAAACAACAATCCGGGAGAATTCATGGAGCAGTCTTTTAAGCGTCGCAGTAATTCCTTTGAAGCATCCCGCCGAGGTAAGACGGGAGTAAACACACTTCGCCCTGCGGCTGACATTTCGCGTTGCAATACTAAAGATGAATTTATTTGTAGTGTTATTTATTCTTCGCAACTTGGTCATATTTATTTACTCCAATCTGGTTACTTTCTCTATATTAGATTGACATTATTCAGGGCACTACTAGTATTCCTCGATTCTAAAGACAGAAGTCCTGGGTTGTACGCTTTTCCAAAATAAAAACTTCGTCTTTCGACTGAAACGATGCAAAAAACGTTTCGATTTGCATGGGTGGCGCAAAATGTTGCTAACATGTGCAGTTTGCTAACATTACGTTCCACAGTTAAGAGAGTGCTTACGTCTTCCTAGCTGTAGTAGTAAGTGTTTCACAAATCTGAATTTTTTTTAATGGGATCAGCTTTACTCGTTTCTTGAGGAATATGCATTTTGTAAGAGAAAAACTAAAATGAGGCACGAATATTGCACAAGAAGTAGAATGCTTACAAAGGACAGCAAGCAGGATATTAAAATGAAACAAAAATGTTACCCATACAAAATGATTATCGAGATTTAACGTCTGATCCACCTAGACACCTTAACTTAGTAGTCTGCAATCAATAGCCATTGGACAGGAGATCTTGAAACACAAACTAATGTAAGACTGATTTTATTTATCTATTACTTTATATCTCTTTGCCTTCCATACCTTTTATTTATATTTCGCCTGGGGAAAGCAACACGGTCAAACATATAAATTGTAACACGTGGTTCGCCTTATATGAGCTAAGCTCGAAATTCCGTTCTTAAAGTGGAATTTTATCTAAACACAACTCAATTGGCCCGTCCCGAAAAACGGGAAAAGGGAAGATTATGAGTACGTTACAGTTTTAAAAAGGCGTGTTAGTCTTATATCATCGTTCGTGAGAGATTTTGTTGTGCTGTGCTAAAGACTTTAATATTGAGCAGAGTAATTGGAGGTAGACACTAATTGGTGAGTTTATCACTGAGCCATTCATTCTTCTACTGTTGATTAACTAACTAACTCTTTAATTAATTAACCACCGATATTTAGAAATGAGAAATATTCGTAGTTGTCTCTATTTGGTATTCCAAACATTAGTCAATCTCTGGTAGTACAGTGCCGCCTTTTATCTCAAGCCAGGGTACTTCGCGCGTTTCTCCCTTAGGACTCATTGTACGTTCTTGGGGTAATTGCCACTAGTAGGTGACGGACACCTTGCGCGTTACTCCCCTGGTACCATTGCACGATCAGTGCTTGTGTATTGCGTTTTCCTAGGATCTCGGGTGATACTTCGCGCGTTATTCCCTTAGTCCCATTGCACACTCGACGCTAGATGTTTATGATATTGTTGCTTCCTAGTAGCTGGGGCGGGTACTTCGCGCGTTTCTCCCTTAGTACCCCCTGCACGCCCAGTACTAGTGTGTTTGAGGTTTGATGGGTATTTTGCGCGTTATTCCCCTAATATCCATTGCACAAGCCAGACGAAAATAGAGAGAAAAACGATGAACTATTATACTGTTTGATTTGATATTTGTTCTAATTATTTGGTGCTACAATTTCACCAAATATATAGTAATAGAGTTTATTATTGTCTATAAATTAACAGAGAGAATGAGTTGCTCAAAGTCGTTTTTATTTCTTTGTTCCAGAAATGCCGTCGTCTCCATCTAAAGCGTCTCGATCTCAATGGTCTCGAGCTCAGTGTCAGTCTCAGACTTGGTTTCAGACTCAACCTCACCCTCGACATCTGACTCAGATAAATACATAGTATTTATAGTATTGTAATGCGAGAAGTAAACAAAGCGACACATGTTTACTCCTTCAAAAGAATAACTACGACGCGTACAAAACAGGTGCATGAACATTTCCTGCGTAGGTGTTCTAGAATATACTAGAACGTTCTTTATCGGGGTTGGGAGTGTATATATAAGGGGGCTTGTGATCGAGGGAGTTAGTGAGAAGTAGAGAAGCAGACGTGAACGCGGCATACGATCCGAAAGCGGAGCAGTACAAATAAATTATGTAGTGTCTAGTCTAGTGTACAAGTAGTTTAGTGTGTTAAATAAATTAGTGTTCAATTAATGTAAATAAATTATAAAATAAACGTTACATTGGTGTCAGAAGAGCGGATCATGAAGAAGTTACGCGAATTAAAAGTGGCCGAGTTAAAAAAAGAACTCGAGGAACGGGAATTGGAAACAGGAGGGTGGAAGACCGAACTCCAGGACCGACTCTCGGCATTTTTGAAAGAAAATGGCCAGGACCCGGAAGTTTTCGAGTTCGAAGACGATGACATCACGAAGCAAATCGCCGCCCAGAGGGAAGAAATCGCCGCCCAGAGGGAAGAAAGCGCCGCCCAGAGGGAAGACATCACTGCTCAAATTGCCGCCCAGAGGGAAGATATCACTACTCAAATCGCCGCCCAGAGGGAAGACATCACTGCTCAAATCGCTGCCCAGAGGGAAGAAATCGCCGCCCAGAGGGAAGAAATCGCCTACCAGAGGGAAGACATCACTGCTCAAATCGCCGCCCAGAGGGAAGAAAGCGCCGCCCAGAGGGAAGACATCACTGCTCAAATCGCCGCCCAGAGGGAAGACTTAATTACTCATATTACTGCTCAGATAACCGACCAGATGGAGGCTCAGCGTAAGGAGATTGAAGAGAAGATCAAGCAGTTGGAAGAACGACTAGAACAAGTCAGTAGCGGCGAGGGGAAAGAAGACGAAATTAAACAGAAGACGAAGCAGTTGGAAGAACGACTAAGGCGAGTCAGTAGCGGCGAGACGAAGGAAGAAATAAAGGCGGTCGTTCAACAGAACTCGATATGCACTAATCGAGTGACGCCCCCAACGTTCGATGGAAAAATTCCGTGGGCCAGCTACAAGAAGCAGTTTGAGGCAGCAGCGGAGGCTAATGCTTGGTCCCCTCACGAGAAAGCTGTTTCCCTTACGGTAGCCTTACGTGGAGAGGCGTTGGAAGTTCTCCAGACGCTATCCACCGAAGAAGCCGGGAATTACAATGAGCTGCTGAGGCGACTGGAAATGCGGTTCGGCCAAACACATCTGGAGCAAGTCCATCAATCCCAGATGTCCAATCGCCGTCAGAGATCGAACGAGACCCTGCAGGAGTTCGAAGCGGACGTAGCCAGACTAGTGAGGTTGGCGTATCCCACGGCGCCGGAACAGATGATGGAGTGCCTCGCAGTGCAGACGTTCGTGAGCGGGCTGCGGGACCAGGAACTGCAGATGGCCTTGAGGCTAGCTCGACCGAAAACAGTAATGAACGCGCTCGCCATCGCACTAGAACATGAGGCAGCAATGGAAGCCTCCCGCATTCACGGTTGTGCTCGAGCTGTTACCGAGGAGGTAGGCACAGAAAAACTCGTGGAGAAGGCCGTCCAGCAGATCATGAAGTTGCTTTCAGCACAGAAGACGCGGCCCAAAACAGCGCTGCCGGCAAAGGCCCCGGAAAAACTAATGCGGGTCGATAAAAGGGAGGGGACATCGACCCGTGGCAATAGGAACACCCGGGCCAGTATAGCCTCGGTTTCCCACCAATTGGGGAGCGCGTACGTCGATGGCACTATCGACGGGAGATCCCACGCCATGCTTGTGGACACGGGAGCTACGAAGACGATCGTACGCTCGGAAGTTGTGAGGGACCGTAGGAAGATTAGGCCAAGTAGGTGGCAATTAAGAACTGCCACTGGGGAGAAGGCAGTAATACACGGTGAAGCGACGGTTAGCATGACGTTGGGACGAGTAAAGTTTGACCATCCTGTTCTCATAGCCGAAATTGAGGAAGACGTCATACTGGGAATGGACGTCATGAGGAATCATGGATTCCAGTTGGATTTCGGACACCGAGTGTTGAGGATCGGTCAAGAAGAATTACTGCTACACAATCGTGACAACTTTGTGTTAGACGTAATAATGGCAGAAGATGTGATTCTCCCGGAACGAAGCGAAACGATCACCTCTACCTGTCTGAGGGGTGTTGTGGAAGAGGGAATTCCAGCCGTGATCGAACCAGAAAACGATGACAATCGACTGGCTCGGGGGGTACTGGTAGGAAAGGCGCTCGTTACTCTCTCAAGCGAAGTGCCTGTGCGGCTACTCAACATCAATCAATACCCGGTCACCATCAAGAAGGGTACGTAGCTGGGCACATGTATAGCCGCATCGGCCATCGTCAGGGGCGTTAGTGAGGAAGAAAGGTCCAGACACACTTCGCAGGACTTGAAACAAATTCTTTCCCAGACCAGTGCGTTTCTCTCGCCCACACAGAAACAAAAGGCCCACGAATTAATAAATAAGTACCAGGACATATTTCCCACCGAGAATGGAAAGCTGGGAAAGACCAAGGTCGTGACACATAAAATTGACACGGGCGAGACACGACCGATTCGACAAACAGCAAGACGACTACCCTTGGCCAAACGGGAAGAAGCCGAGAAAATCATCAGGGACCTAGAGCGGGACGGGGTCATCGAGCCGTCAAGCAGTCCATGGGCCTCGCCGGTAGTACTGGTGAAGAAAAAGGATGGGACTACTCGATTCTGTGTAGACTACCGGCAGGTGAACAGTGTCACCAAAAAGGACAGCTACCCGCTACCACGTATCGACGACACACTCGATACCCTTGCTGGATCCACGATATTTTCGACCTTGGATTTAAAAAGCGGCTATTGGCAAGTCGAAATGGACCCTGCCGATAAGGAAAAGACGGCATTTACCTTCGGAAACGGCCTGTGGCATTTTACAGTCATGCCATTCGGACTTTGTAATGCCCCGGCGACGTTTGTGAGGCTGATGGAGAGCGTGCTAATGGGTCTGACGTGGAAAACGTGCCTAGTCTATTTGGACGATGTCATCGTGATGGGCAAGACCTTCGAAGGACATCTGAAAAACTTAGAGGACGTCTTCCAGAGACTGCGGGGTGCGGGGCTGAAACTGAACCCGAAGAAATGTCAACTCTTCAGAAGGAAGGTCTCGTACTTAGGGCACGTAGTGAGCAGAGAGGGCGTCGCCGTTGATCCGGACAAGACAAGTACGGTGAAGAAGTGGCCAATACCGGTAGATAAACACCAGTTGAGGAGTTTTCTGGGCCTCTGCACGTACTACCGACGATATGTCCGGATGTTCTCCGACGTCGCTAAGCCGTTGACAAGGCTCACGGAAGAAGGACGAAACTTCTGTTGGGATGAGGAATGCCAGTCTGCCTTCGACGAGCTGAAGAGGAAGTTGACCAGTGCCCCAGTGTTGAGTTTTCCTCTGCCAGAAGGACAGTTCATCCTGGACACCGACGCGAGCAATGTGGGAATTGGAAGTGTTCTATCGCAGCGTCAGGAGGGACAAGAACGTGTCCTTGGATACTTCAGCAAGGTACTCTCCAAACCAGAAAGGAATTATTGCGTCACCCGACGTGAATTATTGGCCATCGTCAAGTCCATCGAGCACTTTCATAAATATTTGTGTGGAAGGAGGTTTTTGATCCGGACCGATCATGCTGCTCTTAAATGGCTCCTCCAGTTTAAGAATCCCGAAGGACAGATCGCTCGCTGGATCGAGAGGCTCCAGGAGTATGACTTTGTCATAGAACATCGGCCAGGACAGAGTCATGGAAACGCAGACGCACTCTCGAGAAGACCATGCCCTGATGAGTGTCCTCATTGTCATAGAGCTGAGGAAAATTCCGAGAAAGTCTACCGAACCACCGTGGTCGCCGAGGAATGGACACCATCCTCGTTACGACAAGAGCAAGAAAAAGACCCGGTTCTCAAAGAAATCCTGGTTTGGAAGGAGGGAGGAGAGCGTCCTGAGTGGCAAAAGGTATCACCTGGCTCGCCAAAACTCAAGAGCTATTGGGCACAGTGGGACTCGTTAGTGGTTGAGGATGGACTACTAAAACGCGTACTGGAGAGCCAAGACGGGACGGAGGAAAGACGGCAGTTGGTAATTCCCTCCAGTAAAATCCCGGAGGTCTTGCGGCACTTTCACAACGAGTCGTCTGGTGGACATTTAGGGATCAAGAAAACCCTGCAGAAAGTACGAGAGCGATTCTACTGGATCAATTGTTCAGACGACGTGAAGGACTGTTGCAAGAAATGTACTACATGTTTCGCAAGTAATGGGCCACAAAGACGACCGAAAGCTCCCATGAAACAATATAACGTCGGGAGCCCCTTCGAAAGGATCGCTATTGATATAGCAGGACCCTTCCCTGAGACCGAAAAGGGGAATAAATACATCCTGGTCGTAATGGACTATTTTACGAAGTGGGTAGAAGCGTACGCTCTCCCTAATCAGGAGGCAGAGACAGTGGCCGATGTGCTCGTGAAGGAGCTGATCTGCCGGTTTGGAGTACCCATGGAATTACACTCGGATCAAGGAAGAAACTTTGAGAGTGGCCTATTCCGGAGGATATGTGAGAAGTTTGGGGTACGAAAAACAAGAACCACGGCCCTTCACCCTCAGTCTGACGGCATGGTAGAACGGATGAATCGCACCCTCAACCGCTATCTAGCGAAAATGGTCTCGTCACATCAAAGAGACTGGGACGAACACGTGCCGTTCTTCCTGATGGCCTACCGCTCGGCCGTTCATGGGTCGACAGGACAAACTCCAGCCAAAATCCTGTTCGGGCGAGAACTTAAACTGCCCTGTGATCTAATCTTTGGCGCTAGACCGGACGAGGACGTTTCGGGGGAAGATTACGTTTCCCGGATGCGGCAAAGGATGAAAGAAATTCACGATCAAGTCCGGTACCAACTAAATATCGCCAGTGATCGCATCAAAGAGCGTTACGACATCAACGCTAAAGAGGGTGGCTACCAAATGGGAGATCGAGTTTGGCTGTACAACCCACAGAAGAAACGTGGTTTGTCCCCTAAGTTACAGACCAATTGGGAAGGTCCCTATGTTGTGAAGAAACGAATCAATGACGTGGTCTACCGGGTAAGCAAACTACCAAATGGCAAGCCGAGAGTGGTGCACTTCAATCGGTTGGCACCCTATGAGGGGTCGCACGATGAGGCGGAGGTTCCCCGAGTAAGAAACACATTGGCGCAGGAGAACGAACTTTCCTTCGAAGAATTTATGAGCGCCTACGGGGGTACCGGAAAAGCACGGTATGGGGTAACCTGTGAAAAACAACAGGATTTGTTCAGCGTACCTGAAGAATACTCGTTGGCCCATTGTGTGTCCGCCGACCTGGTAATGTCACGAGGTATCGCCACGGTTTTCAAGAAGAAGTACGGGCGCTTGGAACAACTCAGAGCGCAACTCCCGGAAATTGGCAAGGTTCTGGAACTACGTGACAACGTAAGACACATCTTTTATCTGGTTACGAAGGAGATCGGGTCCCTTAAACCATGTTATCACAATGTATGGCGAACCTTGCATAGGCTACGAGACCGACTGCTGGAGCTCGACATCAGGAAGCTAGCTGTCCCCAAGTTAGGTGCTGGACGAGATCAGCTGGACTGGAGGGTTGTCCGGAATATGCTGGAAGTAGTGTTGAAGAATACCGGAGTGGAAGTTTTAGTCTGCTGTTTTGGGCCTGCACCATGTCGACTCGGGAAGACGGTCCCCTGTTATTTTGACGCCACGTCTCGCTGTAAGCGGGGGGCTAACTGCAGGTTCCTGCATGGGCCTACCAGGGATACGTTCCGAGACGAAACGTCTCTAAGGCGGGGGCAGTGTAATGCGAGAAGTAAACAAAGCGACACATGTTTACTCCTTCAAAAGAATAACTACGACGCGTACAAAACAGGTGCATGAACATTTCCTGCGTAGGTGTTCTAGAATATACTAGAACGTTCTTTATCGGGGTTGGGAGTGTATATATAAGGGGGTTTGTGATCGAGGGAGTTAGTGAGAAGTAGAGAAGCAGACGTGAACGCGGCATACGATCCGAAAGCGGAGCAGTACAAATAAATTATGTAGTGTCTAGTCTAGTGTACAAGTAGTTTAGTGTGTTAAATAAATTAGTGTTCAATTAATGTAAATAAATTATAAAATAAACGTTACAGTATATTATATACTACATAATTTAATTAGAAGTGAGATTATTATTACATTACCATACACTACCAATTCATTAAAAGTGGGATTATATATTACAATTTAATCAGAATTGGGATTATTACTATTATTTTATTTTTTATGTTCTACAATTTAATCAGAAGTGGGATTATTACTATTATTATATTTTTTTATGTTCTACACTAAGGTAAATGTTTGGTGCGGCTTCCACATTAAGATCATTGGACCCGTATTTATTGTTGGCAACCTTATTGTAGATAATACAGCTATATAGAGAACATGAAGAGGTTTATGTTGACAATTTAGAGCTAGAATGAAGTAAGGCGCCTGTATCCCAGCAGAATGGATTCATTTTAGCCTCATTTCAGCCGACAGGTGAGAAACTGTTTACACTTGCTTCTTCAAATTAGTTGGATTAGAATGACACTGGTGGAATGACCTTCGAGATTACCGGGTTTAAACCTTAAAATTAACGTTTATGCCTGTGCATCAGCCAACACCGTAGAACTAAGAATATCATTTAGAGATGAAATCGACTTTATAATAAATAATAGTAATGAAATGTTACCGAACATAACTGTGATTTCTTTTTCTAAGCATTTAATGACTTGAAGACAATGTGGCATTATTTATAGATAGATGGATAGATAGATAAATATATAGATTTTATTATTGAAGATATTCATTTTAAAATACAACTTTTAAATTTTTATTGATAGCAATCAGTTTCCATATTTCAAGATAGCGAGCATACTGAAATTCATCTTATTATGGTTCACTTTATAAAAAATTCCCATTAAATCAAAAACTATCGGTTTTCCGAAGAAAATATACTAGCGAATATGTTTGTAATTATGACTAATGTCGATTTGAATCATTATAATGCCACGTTACCATTTAAATAGGGTTACTTTTTCAAATGCCAACCATCTTGAAAGTGAAAAAACATTTTCTTATTATTTCTCTTAATTGCTTACACTTTTGGCTATGTACGACTATCTGTCTCAAGTAAGTAACTAGCCAATGACAAGTTTTAAAAGAGTATCACTATAATCACGTCAAATTGTATTTTACAAATCAATTTAATAGTCATAATTACTTAATTATTTATATTGACATTTATTTATGTATAATTCATATTAATAATTTAATATTCATAAGGTATTAATAATTATTATATCAATTAGATTAACTGGATCAAATTACGTCTAGAACCTTGATTTCAGGCGACTCGGTAATCCGATATTATAGCACAGCACTAACATCCTTTCAATAATTATCAAAAATACTTTGGAAAAGCGTCTTCTGTGATTCGCTGTCAATAACTGAATGAAAACTTTTGCAATAACGGGCTGGTCAACCTAACCTAATTTATTTGTGGCATGATGCCACTACTAGGACACTTTCCATGGAATTACTTACTGCATTATAGTATATCAATAAGCGTAATTATTGGTCCATATCATATAGGTTTTTAACAGCCCAAACTGTCGCAGAGTGTAGAATCATGCCGACGCACGTTCAGGTCAATTGTGTTCTTAAAAAAGGTGATCCACATAGCGACCATTGACACTCGAAGGGCCACTTTAAATTCTCCTTACCGGTTAGATAAGTGTAGACGGAACCCACCAATTCCTTCCTCTTGAGCACCATGAGAGACAAAGTATTAGCGCAGAGCCCAAAGAGACAGATAACTGGGGTGACTATCGAATACATCACCACTCCTACAAAAAAAAATACGAATGGAAGTAATGGAAATCTAATCCTTCCTTTAAAGAGAGTATAGCCGTTACCGTTAAACAAAAGTATCATGCAAAAGTTACACATCTACGTTCAAACCGAATGCAAAAATATGGTAGAGAGCAGAATGCACGGTTCTTGGAACATAAAAGTAAAAAATGGGGATGTGGCCATCGGACTACTTTCTGATATTTTAGTATAAATATTTAAATATTTGTTAGTAGAACAAATAATCGAAGTTTCAAAAATTCTTGGAACGGATTTTATAGAAGATTTGTCAAAAATATTATTAGACTTGTTTCCATATATTCGATAGTAGAATACAAATTCAAACTTAAAACCACTCTTGATTCGGAATTTAAGGAAATTTCAAAAAACCCGAAAACAAGTATAAGGTGCTCTCCAGGGAATATTTAACAAAAATGTTATGTATTAGTTATTTAAAAGTGTATTAATTTAATGTATATTATATATATGTATACACACACGCACGTATACGTAATTTTTTTTTTTCAAAAACTTATTTTTTGGACTTACGCAACCTTCAAACGTCTAGAAATGCTATTAACTCAAATTTGGAAAATCGACTTGTTGAAATTTCTCATATATGAATGCCGAGTGTCTCATTTGAGAAAGAATAAAGTGGCTTTGGATATGACCCCCTTAGTCCCATTTCTCTGTTATTTTTTTATACGAACCTTGTATGGTGGGACCATCGTGCCAGACGTTAGCTGGGCCGAAGGGAGCCTCAGGAGGCGGGCCGCGACGTTCCTCGTCCATATCGCTCGTGGGTATGATATGTTATTATCCTTTTTCCCGTCGAAATTTGTTTATTCTGCATGTAATGAAGCCCTCCAAGCCAGATTTAGATAAGTTTGTTTGCGAACTAAGGCTCTAATTACATTCCCATGTACTTCATTGCCTTCCGACAAGTTTTACATTTCGTATGATATTAAAGAGCGTATCATCATCGGTCTCAGGGGCGTACATCAATAATCCAAGAAAGATTGATGAAAATAAAAGTTATTATGCAAATAGCCCCCTCAATGATTATTTTTATTTGCTGTTTGATTAATAGATCACTCATTTGCGCTTAGGTTAGCACGTTTTGCTCAGGTACCTACCAAAGTAATTCGTGATGTAGCCCTCGTTTCCACCAAAGTAACTCGTCTACGCTCCTGTATCCAATAATACTGATAACACTGTCAGATCAAGCTTAAAATGCTATTAAAACATGTATCATTAGCTACATTACTATTGATATCGAAAAAGTCCACGTATGATTAACATTTTCTAGTAGTAACTCTGGACCCATTTAAGTTGGACGAATCGATGTCCAAGCTATAAAGCTGTAGCCATATCAACCAAATCTAATATAGCTAATCAAAGCTATAAAGTCTATAAAACTCTCTAATGAGTTTTAAATATTTAAGAGAAATTAGAATGGTAGTCAAGATCTAAAGATTAATGGTTGGTATTATCAGGGCCCCATTTAAACTATTGATCACTTCCTAGGGTTGAGTCCATACTAGCAATCTCCGCTGAGGTAAGCACGACGTGACCAGTTTGCGAGACGTTTACCTACAGAAAACATGCTCCGCCGTCTCGTTTTCCTCCGACCAGCAACAATACAGTGGTCTGTTTCCCAACCTCTTTTGTACTTCATGTAGTCAATTTACCATTATGACCGGTTGTAATGTTCACGATGGTCCTCTTACTACCCTTGTTGATGTCTTATAGCCGGAGGCCTTCCTGAGCCCGAGTATTATCAGATTTTCCAGTCTGTTGCCTGTTGCCTGCAAAACGTCGGTTTCATGACGACCTAACATTTATTAATGACATTTTTTTATGTGAAAACACCTTTAGGCGCGTTGACCGGCAAATTCGAGCGTAGCGGAACCACAGAGCGGAACACTGTATCCGTGGCGCGACCTGGCCCCTCCCCCTCTCCCATAACACAGTGCAGCGTTATATAATCTACAACACTTACCAACAGTTACAGAAATCTTCGTAACCGACACCCCAGCGATACTTAAAATTGCTAGGATGTTTATCAAACCTATTCATTCCAGATTTCACAAATATCTAATTTATCTCTAAAACTTGTTACTCTGTCTTCTTTCTGTCTTTTTTGCTAATTTTTCTGGTAGGTGTTTTGATCTGAACGTCTCTAATGGCGCACCTAGTACTACTTCTTTACTAAACAGTATAAGCTTTCAATCCGACATAGTTTAAACTGTTTTAAGACGATATCCGACCCGCGACTGCTCTGTTTTAATTTGTTTAATGAACCATAGCATAGACCACAATAAATAAATTATCTGATATTGCCTTCAGTCTAAAAAAGGTTTGTGTTTTAGTTATTCAGGAATACTTGGAGTAGCGGTGGTATAAATGTAAATACAGCCCACTTTTAAATAACCGTCTGATTTTTACAAGATTGCTCAATAAAAATATGTAGAATCCAATTTACAAATTGTCCGACAAAACATATTGTAACGGAAAGTCTAGCTACAAAATAAACACAAGTCGGGGAGGGTCCATTTCCAACGAATCGATTATTGTTCGTAGCGTTCCAGAGAATCCTATACCGTTCGGGATCGACGAGACCCTTCTAGGAGCGACCAGAATGTTCGGGAAACGACATGCGGCAGGATAAAAGACTACGCCGACGGACCGAGAGAGTAGTAATAAACTGCAGAACGTGACAAACATTTGATCTGAGCGACTGAGCGAAGTTCACCAAGAGTAAAATGTTCTTTATTCAATAAAAAAAATAGCACAATACGCAAAGCAAGGGGACGGTTTACAGGGGAACTCAACATTGCGATAAAGACCCTGCGGAACGAAGCGGCACCGGGCCTTGATAGACTGACGCACACCGCGCTGAAATATATACACAAAGAAATACCAGATGTCATCCTAAAATTATTGAAAGAACTCTTAACCACGGAATAGTTTCCAGCGGAATAGAGAGAGGCCAGGGTAGTCCTGATCCAAAAAGCGGGGAAGGATCCTGAACTCCCAGATGCCTACCAGCTCATTTATCTTACATCTAGTATGGCTAAACTTTACGAAATAATTATTAGGAACCGTCTGGAAGATGAGCTCGAAGAGGTGGGCGGGATGTCCCCGACACAACATGACTTTAACAAGGGGTGGTCTACCGTAACTGCCCTAAAGGTACTAATGGATATGGTTAACGAAAACAAAAAATGGGCAGATATGGTGACCATAGACATATCCAACGCTTTCAATACGGCCTCCTGGGTACATATAGTGGAGGCCTTGAAGGGAATCTCGCCCTGCTTTATCACTCTAGTGGAACAATACCTCAATGATAGAACCCTTATCTTTGCTTCAGGACGAAAACACAAAACAAATACAGGTGTGCCGCAGGGGTCGGTCCTGGGATTCACCCTGTGGTAGATCATGTTTGACGGAGTCTAGACTACCTGTGGACACAAAAACAATAGCCTATGCCGATGATTTGGGTATTGTTTTATGTGGAGATTATTTAGAGGCAGTGCGGAGGCACCTTAATGACGCTTACATGGAGGTGGAAAGTTGATTACGAACGAACCGACTAGTAATCGCGAGGCAGAAGACTCAGGTTCTGGTGCTGAGAGGCCCCAGGACCAAAAGATGGTTTGATCTCAGCCTGGGGAGGGTGGCATCTTCAGGACTACGGATAGTAGGCGGTATTTGGGCGTCCGTATCGCCGAAGGCTTGAAGTTCCACCGTCACATCGAAGATGTAATAAAGTCTGCCGCCAAAAGACCATAGCTCTCACGAAAATAATGCCAAATGTTGACGGTCCAAGTAGCAGAAGGAGAGAGGTTTTAGCCCTGGTCACACACTCGGTATTGTTGTCTGCAGCCCCAATATGGTGCTCCATAGTTGATACTGCCAGACACAAAATGAGACTCGAGAGTGCTCAAAGAAGGACCCTGCTCCGGGTAACTAGCGCTTATAGAACAGCGTGAACAGCAGCCATATAGGTCGTGGTGGCAATCCTATCCATTGACCTATTAGCGAAACAACGCAACCTCCATAATGTCGGAGGAGAAGCCATCCCTGGCAGGAGGAGAGATGCTGAAAAGAGGATTACCAGGGAGTGGCAGAGGAGATGGACTGCGAATAGGAGTGCAGTGCAATGGACGAAACGTCTCTTGCTTGATATCGGCAAGTGGGTGGGATGCCGCCATCGCCGGCACAATCATTGGTTTACCCAATTTTTAACGAGGCACAGGTCTTTCAGAGAGTAGTTGGATTGTGTATTGTGTCGGAAGTACACAGTGCGGATCAGGGGAATAATGGAAACGAAATGGACACTAGAAAACTAATGGATGAGATGATACAGGATAAAAATGTGTGAGATGAGGGCTACAGGGCTATAACCTCCCTTATCAGAGATAAATACAGGACGGAATCCCTGGATTAAAACCCTGAGACCCTGAGACTGAGACCTTGGGACCCTGGGACCCTGAAAGTAAATGTGGTAAGAGTAAACCTATAGACAGAACACAGGATCGAAAATGAAGAAAGAACAAGCAGGGTATAAAGTCCAGAACCCCTAATCCGGCCCTGCCCGAGAGAGGGATGTAGGGCAAATAAAGGAGGATTTAGAACATCTTTTTATAGCGTCAAATCCAAGATCACCTCTTACTGAGCTGGGTGGTGATGGATCCTCAATAAGATGAGCCCCCAGCTTAGTGAAGTAATATCAATTTGCTTCCCATGTCAGGACACGACACTGTCCGAGCCGGGGAAGGCATGCAGGCGGCGGGCGAACTTTGGGCCGCAAATAATGAAGGTACCTGCTTTAATTAAAGGGTGAAATAATCTTCTAATAAATTTCGGCCGCAGCTTAACACAGGTAGGTAGGAAGTGTATCGGTAGGAACGGTCATCAAGGATTTCCCTTGCCCTTTTAGATGGGATTTCCCGTAATTTGCGTATTCCCTTGCCCCTACCATTTTCCTAGCCCTTTACTATATTCGTGATAAAGATTCATAATTCAACCACCAATGCGCCAGGGTTGTACAAAAAAACTAAAATACTAAAATACCTGTACAATAAAAACGCCTTTTCGATCATGCCGCCCAAAATTCCCATCTGCCCATCGTGTCCACCTGGCCGCAGCCCAAACTTCCTCCGTGCCATGCAGCGAATCTGCCCCCCCCCCCTCGGTGGGTTGACCCCGGGCAGTGTTTATTGCCCGCTTTCGTGGTCTTGCGATGCGTTTGGAAAAACAAAGGGGAAGGTGACGAATCTCACACGAATGGTGTTTTGCGACCGCAGCACAGCAAGGTAGTTCTTTCCGCATGGAGACTTGAAAAATTATATTATAATACAGGGTGCCAGGGGCGGCAGCATAACTTCCTATTTTAAAATGCGCGCCATTCAGTTGGTTGATGTCGTAGCAGAGCACTAGTGGTCTCGTTCGAGAGGCGGTACTACGAAGTTTTATCCCGATACAGTTCATTCGCCATTGTTCGCCATGATGCGTTGAAAAAGTGAGGAGTGTGCTTTTGCCATTGAGGCTTACATTTCGAGCGGATGTTCTGTGATCGCAACCCAGCGCGCCTTTCGAAATCACTTTAAGATAGCCCCGTTCACCCCTATCCCGGATCGCAAATCAATTGTTACGTGGGTCACTACGTTCAGACAAACTGCAAATGCGACATGACGAAGAACTAGAGTCCCTCGGCTCATTAAATCACTTGAGAACATTGAGGCAGTGCGAGCTTCAGTGTTGCAATCACCACGGCGTTTTGCGAGCAAACATGAGTCTATTCTTGGACTTCCCCGATCGTCCTGTGAAGATAATTCTTCATGATGAGCTTCATTTTCATCCTTACAAAGATGGCGATTGTGCATAACTTTCTGAACGTGACTTCAATTCTCGTAGAAACGCGTGTGAGGTTCTTCGTTCCATTTTCATTTAAGTGGATCTGTAAATAAACAAAACAATCGTCGAGAACTGCTTCAAAGGCCTTTACATTCACCTAAAATCACAGTGTAGTGTGCAGTTTCCTTAGCTGGAATTATTGGTCCTGGTTCTCTAAGGATAATGAAGTCACAGTTACAGTGAATTCGACTGGTATTTGAACATGTTACAGGGATTTTTTTCCCACGGCTAGATGAGTTGGACTTAGACGACATTTGGTTCCAACAAGACGGTGCAACGGCACGTACTTCAATAACATCTATGGCTGTTTTGAGGGAACACTTCCCAGAGCGTCCCATCTCAATTAGGGGAGATTAGCAGTGTCTGGCCCGCTCTCCCGATTTGGCCCGTTGTGATTTTTTGTTTTTTTAAATCCCGTGCTTATGTGAGCCGTCCAAGGACCCTACAAGATTTCAAGGACAACATCCAGGAAGAAATTGCCAACACAACACCTAATATGTTGGCAAGAGTCATGACTACCATGACAAACGTCAGAAATCGGTTTACACATTGTACGGAAAATGGGGGACGTCACTTATCTGATTTGATCTTCAAAAATATTAAAACAAAACTTTAGGTATGCGCCTATGTTACAAAAAAACAAATAAAATCTTTTGATTCATACAATGGGTTTTATTAAGTTTTAAAAAAGGAAGTTATACATGCACCGTGTATATGGTACATTCAAAGTGAGCAGAAATATCCACCTTGTTTTACTGTTCAAAACAAAGTTTTAAACTTTCAAGTTAAAATATTAACCCCTAAATATATATAGAAACTCTCCCTCCTTAAGAAGGGTCACGCAATTCATTCGAGGTACGGCATACTAAGACTTCAAATGATAATCCAAGACGTTCAGTTCTTTCATCTCTACTTTTTTCATTTTCACTACACGCGGTTCGAGAAACCTGTGTCTAGTCTAGGATATTGTAACGTTTTTATTGTTCGAAACAACTAACACTACGCTATATATCTTCACTAATTTACTTTTACTAACACTGAGTACTCGTAGTCCGGGTTGACAGGGTTGTATACGTATTCAGGATACTCTCACAGTAGATATTCATTTAATAATACATAGGCGATGTTGACGCTACGATCAACATAAAAGAGAGTTAAGTAGGGTTGTAGGGATTTAATACGCATTTAGGGAACACATTCATCAATTAGGGATTCATAACCATTAAATAGGGAACTAGAGCAACTAGTTATTAAAACATCTTAGGTGAAATTTCCACTTGCAAATTAAGTAATCAAAATTAATTAAAACAAACTTAATCAAGGAAATATTTTAGTGTACCTGCTTATAAAGTAATCATCTATTAAGTAATTAATAACTATTAAAACAACTGAGTAGCTTAGGTGAACTAATTTTGGGAACTTTTCAACACGTTTTGTTTTACAAACAGACAAAAATCGTTGACACATCTTAGGTAACAAGGTTTTTGGGATAGCTAAATCAACTAATAAGCACATCTTATTTTATTACGAAGAATAACAAAGCCGACCGAACGTCAACAAGTCAAGTTCAAATCACAATAATTAACCGAGTAAGCATAACAAAAGGGTTTACGGAACGTGATAACAAGTGCTCCAGTTAAGGTCAGTTTCTGCAACGCTAGGTCATTGTAAGAAAATAAATATCTCATTTAACCAATGTAACTTGAAGATGTATAAAAGCTTGTGAATTTTAGGTAATAAACCAGTGTACTTGTATGCTCAAAAACGACGGTGTGTTGTGATCTTGATTTACGCCACCCCAACCTACAAGCACTCACGTTACGCCCTGAGAGTTCTACGAGATCTTCAAGATACGACAACTTCTAACTCCAAGATCTTCAACCTCGGAGAGCACGTCACGCCCTCTCTCCAGATTTCGAGAACTTCAACCCCGGACCTGCACGTTACGCCCTCAGGTCCACACCGGAGAGCACGTCACGCCCTCTCTCCAGACTTCGAGAACTTCAACCCCGGACCTGCACGATACGCCCTCAGGTCTCCAATCTACGAGACCGTCTTCAGCCTTACAATCTGGAGACAAGATTCATCTCCGCAGCCACCCACGAGTTACAAGAGAGATCTATACAGTCCATTCTCTAGAGAGATCACTTCACACTTCGTTCAGGCGATAAAAATAATTATTTGGCAAATATTTTTAACATCTTATGTACATCTAAAATCAAATACGATATTTTCAAGGTTGGGACTAACTAGTTAAAAAGTTAGAAGGTCAGTTAAAAAGTTAAAAAGTTACTAACTTTTAACTTAACTTAAGTTGATTTTAGAATTTGTTAACCAGTAACTTAACTAGTTACTTTTATATGGTAACTTTTAAACTTTTTAACTTTTTTTAAAAAGTTAAATTTATTTAAAAATCTAGACTGAGTACGCAGCTGAAAATGTACGCCAAAGAATATTGTCAAAATGATACTCTTGAACCAGAGAACCAAATTGTGATTCAAGCACAAAAAAGAAAGAAAAACTGACTTTTCTGTTTTAAAAAGGCCAGTCAAAGCAATGATTTGCAAAACATTGCAAATAAGATAGTAGACAATGGGGGTGTCCGGTTTTTTGTGACCTATTGTTTTTTTCCCATAAATCGATAGAGGGGAACGTGGTGTATCCATCAAGACTATTTTGACGCCATGAAATTGAAAGGGCGCTTCAAATTTCGAATTTGAAAACGTGATGACTCACCCGGTCATTTTTTGAATATTTTCGTGTATCGGCAACAGTGCACACTGGGGTAATATAAGGTGGTATCGATCGTGTTATTCCAGTAAGTCAAATTAAACTTGTCAATTATCGTAGGAATATAAAGACGACAGGAGAGAGGGCCGACTTGCCTAAAAGACCGTTAGAATTCTGAAGTTTTATGTTTTATGAACAAGCGAGAAGGCCGGATAAAGTGGTAAACATAAGCATAACCTCATTGTTTTTTCGTCAAATGTGTGGTGTAGAGTAAATTTATGTGAATTAGCTACATAAAAGTAGTGGATCATTCCAAACTCCACCATAGGCAGGTTGCTACAATCAGAATCAAACTTCCATGATCTACACAATATCAGAGGAGTAATCATTACTACTGTGATTTAGGTCCATAATTATTACCTTCTCGTTGAAAACCGAAGTAAATGTGCACCTAAAAGTGCAGATATTATTGTCGCCAGGAAATATACGCGATGAATGCAAAAAAAGGGAACGAATTTCTCCAAAACGCTAGCGGATACAAAGGCAACACAAGAAAGAGTGAGCAAATAGCAAAGTTTGGTTATGTTTGTGTTGTTTACATTTTACCAGAGAAATAGAGAGGGGGAGAACGCTCATCAACCTTCTGCGCATCATAATTACCGAGGGACACCATGGTGGCAGCCATTTTGACCCATTGATTTGTGTATTGTGAATATTATAGATGTTCTGTGTGTGAATTTGTGTATATTTTTCACCTAACCTAACCTAACCATATAAACAAACTCTTTATCTATGATAGGTACATTTCAACCAGTTTTTAATTAATTAGTGTTTTTGAACAGTAATTATGTCGTGCGCCGCGGACGGTTGTACGAGTACAAAACGTTTTAAACTTGAAGCAATTACTTTTCATCGGTTTGTTATCTTTAGTTTTAATGATTCTTCGACTAATGATGAACCCATTACAGATTGCAGCAAGGACCTATTTTTAAAAGATGGGCAGAAATGGGGAAACCAAATACTTGGCAGTGGTCAGAGAACAAATTCATTTGTTCGAAACATTTCAAGGAGAGCGATTTTATTAAAAGCAAACAGAAACGTCGACTAAAATTTAATGCCTTGCCATCATTACATCTCCAGTCAATAGTGGAATTTCCAGGACCATCTAATTTGTATGGGGACAATGAATTGCAAGTGTCGAAACTATCGTCAAGCTCTTCTTCCGATGTTTCAATAGAAAAATCTGCACTAAAGAGATCACGGAGGTAAAGAATTAGCATAACTAATAGCAGCAAAATTGTGACAATTTTATGTTGCAGTAAGGCGTCAGGTCAGAGCAGTTCCCGCAGTACAACAATAGTACAAAAGGAAAACAAAATTTTTACAAACGATTCATAACTACAGGTTTTTTGTTCTTTCAAAGTACTTAACATATAACATTAATTTAACTGTTTTAGCGTGTCTCCTGGGAAGTTCAAAAAAAAATATACAGAACTGCGAAAAGTGCAATCCAAATCAAGAAAAATTGTATGTTATTACAACTGAAGACATTAAAAAACTAAAAAGAAAGATCACAACATTATGAATTATGGTTGATGATTTGAAAACGAACACAAGCTTGTCAGAAGCGGCCCTTTTCCATTTGGAGAAGTGCTATAAAGATATTTCCCATGTGTTAATGAGTAGATACATAAAAAATATGCAAAGATAATAATGATATGTTATATGGAGTAAATAAAGGCTAGTACATTACAAGATGAAAATAAATCAAATACTAAAGCTTTAAAGATAACTTAAAAATGCTTAATACAGTTAATATGAATAGAATACATAAAAGAAGTAAAATAGTAATTTGCTATAAAGTGTAATTACTACCAAATAAGTGTACAATTATAAATGTAATAATTAGATTTAGTAATTAAAATGGTCTAGTTTTAAGCGCCACCCTACACACGGTTTTTGTAAAACCCCTGTAGGATACATACTATATTCGATGTATAGTTTTATTTTTGAATTTACATAGAAGAATTTCGTATTTGAATCTGACTACTATGTAAAAAAGACAATAAATAATAATAATATTGCCAATATCAATACTGTTTTCTAACAACATTAAATAAAATTAATGTTTATTGTTGTCAATATCAATAAATTACTGTTTTCTAACATTACTGTATTTTTCATTTTTAAATTTTACCGCGCAAAATCTAAAACCAACTAGGTAAAATTAAGCAAAATCCCTAGACGGCTGTTGGCATTTCTGCCCAATGGGTCAAAATGGCGGCCTTCAATATTCCGCTGTTCGCGCAGGTTGATGAGGGTTCTCCCCCTCTCTATTTCTCTGCATTTTACTCATCTTGCATTTGAATTGTTCCTTCATAATGTACAGCATTGCCAGCTCATATATAGAAACAAATTTTCTAGGGAAATAACCGGATGAGTCATCACGTTTTCAAATTCAAAATTTGAAGCGCTCTTTCAATTTCATGCCGTCAAAATGGTCGCGTTGGATACACCACGTTCCCCTTTATCGATTCATGGGAAAAAACACATAGGTCAGAAAAAACCGGACACCTCCATTACATTTCGACCAGTTCAAATGAAGTTAATAAAACGAGTCTAAATGAATTTCGCCTTCCGATAAAAAAGCATTTATTAGATTTAACACTTCGATCCCGTCATCTGCACAAGTGGAAAGATTGTTCAGTGCAGGTGGTTTAGTCTTTGACGACTTAAGGGTAAATATCACTGACAAAATTTTGAAATGGCCCTATTGGTAAAATTTAATAAGTATTTGTATATAGATCAAGTGTTGTTTATTATAACATGTAATGTATGTACATAATAAATAATTGATGATTTCTCCCTTGGTATGTTTAATTAAGACAAAATGAAATTTAAATTCACCTGTTCTTTAAATTATCTCTTGCCTGTTTTTATTGTTAGTAAAATAAATACTATAGTAAACACTAATAAATACATTAAAATTAGGTACAATCAGGTTCAAAGGTTATTTTTTTAGTAATTGTAAACTGTTCTTTTAAGTAACTTTTTAACTTTTTAACTTTATAAAAGTTAATTTAACTTAACTTTTAACTTCGCGATTATTAAAAGGTACCTTTTTAACTTAACTTAAGTTGGTTTGGTTATCGATTAACTTGTAACTTAACTTTTTCTAAAATCGAAAAGTTACCCAACACTGGATATTTTCGAATTTTTTTAGTTGTCACGTTAAATTTTAATTTAAATTCACTTAAAAATATAAATTAGGAGTTATGTTATTAATATATGAATATGAGTTATTAAATTCTATGAATTTTTCCACTGTAACTAATGAAGTGAAATCACAAGAAATAGAAAATGTATTGTAACGTTTTTACTATTTACTAAAACTAAACGTTACACGATTTGTCCTAATTAATTTATTTCTTACAAGACACTTATAAACTTAACTTAACAATCCCTTAACTTAATTTATATTCGCACACAGATGTTTCTTTATTTAACGCGCACAGTCTTTCGCCCGAATGTTTACACACCGATTTTTCAACTGCCTCCGCATTGGGTCCGGCATTCCTTTTAAACGCAGGTAGCAGCCTTCTAGACGTTTGCTGGAATATTCCCGAACTTTCGGGAGACGATTCTCGAATTCGAGGAACTTGTTATCGCGTCGAACCTTCTCGACTCTTCTCGTCGGCTTCGACCCGTCCTTCTCGAGATCGCAATTCGGCGAACTTGTGTAGCTCCCGGCGTGTTTATATCGCGGCGAGCCGTTTCGTTACACTGCCCCCGCCTTAAAGCTGTTTCGTCCCGAAACGCGTCACTGACAGGCCCATGTAGAAACCTACAGTTTATCCCCTGTCTGCACCGCGAGGTTTGGTGGAAATAACATGCTACGGTCTTCTTGTAGGGACTCCTCTCAGGATTCCAACAACACACCAAAATGTCTACCCCGGTGAAGCGAAATAAGACCTTCAGCATATTCCTGACGACCCTCCAGTCCAAGGCGTCCAATCCACAAGCCAGTTTCGGAGTAGCTAACTTAGTTAGGTCTTCGCTAAGTAGAGTATCCCTGAGGTCATGTAGCGCGTCTCACAGGTCCAAATAGGTGGGCTTGTGAAAGGACGTTCTCTTTGTAACCAGCTAGAAGAGCGGCCGTCGTAATCCATCTTCCTTAATCTTCAGCGCTCGCCCGACCGCCGGTCCCTGCTGATGGAGTTCGTCCAGTTTGCCAAACCTCGTCCGGAACTCCGCGGCAATTCCTCGGGACATCCACAGGTCCTGGGACAGGCAATGAGCCAGCGCATACTCAGCCGGTGTTTCGAAGAAATCCCGTTGTTCTTCCCTGGTCACACCGAATCTGGCCTTTCCGGTTCCACCATACGCAGCAATAAATTCTTCAAAGGAGGGCTCATCCTCTTGGGGCCGTAGTTGGCGCACCTGTTTATCTTGGTCGTGGTCTCCCTCGAAAGGTGTTAATCGATTGTAATTCACGACCCTGGGCTTCCCATTCGGAACTTTGCTAATCCGGTAGATGACGTCATTCATATTTGTCTTTACCGAATACGGCCCTTCCCAGGCTTTCTGAAGTTTCGGTGATAATCCTCGTCTTCTTTGCGGGTTGTACAGCCACACCAGATCTCCTTCTTCATACATGCCGCTGTCCGCCCGAACGTCATAGTGGTCCTTCATGCGGTCGCTGGCGATTTGCAGATGCGTCAGTACCATCTCGTGGACCTGGTCCATCTTTCTGCGCAGCTCTGTGACGTAGTCTTCCCCAGCCAGATCTTCTCCCGGTTTGCAACCGAAGCTCAGATCGCAGGGAAGCCTCATCTCCCGCCCGAACAGTACCCTTGCTGGTGTTTGGCCGGTGGACTCGTTGATGGCAGAACGGTAGGCCATCAGGAAAAAGGGGAGATGTTGATCCCAGTCTCGTTGGTGTTGAGACACTACCTTCGAGAGGTACTTGCCCATGGTGCGATTCATCCTCTCCACCATTCCGTCAGACTGAGGGTGAAGCGCCGTTGTCCTAGTCTTGCGAATTTCCAATTTTTCGCAAACTCCCTGGAACAGCTCGCTCTCGAAGTTACGCCCCTGGTCGGAATGCAATTCCAACGGTACTCCGAAGCGGCTCACTAGCTCCTTCATCAGGACATCGGCGACAGTTGTTGCTGCTTGGTTAGGAATCGCGTAGGCCTCTACCCATTTCGTGAAGTAGTCCATCGCCACCAGGATGTACTTGTTGCCGCAATCGGTTTCAGGGAACGGCCCAGTAATATCTAGGGCGATCCCCTCGAAAGGACTTCCCACATTGTACTGTCTCATCGGGGTTTTCGGTTTGCGGTGCGGTCCATTGCTGGCTGAGCAGATTGTACACTTCCTGCACCATTCGCGAACAGCCTCGGAGCAGCCCACCCAATAGAAACGCTCGCGCACTTTCTGCAAGGTCTTCTTTACTCCCAGGTGGCCTCCAGAGGTTCCAACATGGAGGTGACGTAGCACCTCCGCCACCTTGACCTTGGACACGATAAGTTGGAATCGTCTTTCTGCGCCATTATCGAATTCAAGCACCCTCTTGAGTAGTCCATCCTGTAACATCAGGGAGTCCCACTGTGCCCAGTACGATTTCAGGGTCCTAGAGGATGGGGCCACTTCCTGCCATTCCGGCCGACGTCCTTCGTCCTTCCATTTCAGGATCCGTTGAAGTTCAGGGTCGCTCGCCGCAGCCCGACTGGTGACCAGTCCTCGTCGGTGACCGTCATGCGGCAAGTAGAAACCTCCTTTACTTCTGCACGACTGCAATGGGAACATCCCTCCGTACAGGGTCTTCTTGAAAGAGCGTCAGCATTACGGTGGCTGGTTCCTGCTCTATGTTCGATGTCATATTCCTGAAGACGCTCAATCCACCGAGCTACCTGGCCTTCCGGGTTCTTGAATCGCAGGAGCCATCTGATCGCCGCGTGGTCCGTTCTCAACAGGAACTTCCTCCTGTACGGGAGACCTGTACGGGAGTACAGGTACTTGTAGAAATGTTCTACTGACTTCACCGCAGCTGACAGCTCCCTCCTGGTGACACAGTAGTTCCTTTCGGGTTTGGACAGGACTTTACTGAAGCAACTAACGACCCGCTCCTGCCCATCTTGCAGCTGGGACAAAACCCCTCCGATCCCGTCGTTGCTTGCATCCGTATCCAGCACGAAGCGTCCCTCTGGGTCGGGAAACCGAGAACAGGTCCTGTTGTCAAGCGTCTTTTTAGGTCGTCAAAGGCGGTTTGGCATTCTTCATCCCAAAGGAAGGCTCGTTTCTCCTCGGTTAGTCGTGTCAGCGGCTTTGCGATGTCAGAGAACATTCGGACGTAACGACAGTAGTAAGTGTAAAGCCCCAGGAAACTCCGCAATTGATGCTTGTCCTTCGGTGTTGGCCATTCTTGGACTGCTCGCACTTTTTCAGGGTTCACTTCGACGCCGTTACTGCTAACCACGTGACCCAGATAGTGTATTCTCGTTCTTAACAGATGGCATTTCTTTGGGTTGAGCGTCAGGTTAGCCATTTGGAGTCTCTTGAAGACTTCCACCAGGTTTGACAGGTGTTCGTCAAACGTCCTCCCTACGACGATTATGTCATCTAGGTACACGACTGGGGACTAGGGGACTTCTGGAGGAGAACAGAGGAACGAGAGGCAGAAGAAATAGAGATAAGCGGACAAGATAACCAATAATTACCGATCTACTCTTTATCGGGAAGTACATTACATTCATTGAACAGCGAAGAATCAAAAATAAGGATTATATATATATATATAAATATATATATATATATATATATATATATATAAATGAATTGCTGTTCGTTTGTCTGACTTGAACTCGAGAATGGCTGAGCCGATTTTGCTAATTTTGATCATGAAATATTTGTGGAAGTTCAGGGAAGGTTTTTGTGGTGAGAAATATAAATAATAAGTAAGGGAAATACTGAAAAAGGTACGTTTTGTACCTTCTTAGTTTATGCCTTGCGTCTTTTCGTTTTGTCTCTGAGTTTAACATTTTTAGCACGGATAATAGTTCGGTAACTCGACATATTTTCGTCTCTTTGCGCACAATGACGTAGGGTTCATCTCATTTGGAACTACCTCTACCTCACGTGCAAATCGCACTGACGACCAGCGAGAGACAGATAACGATAACATTCGTATTGGTATGACAGAATTGCGTTCCACAGTGAATAATTATGAAGTAGATAGGCTTAAAATGGAACGAGTTCGGGCACATCAAATACAACAGCAGAACACGACATATTGAAATAGAGCGATTCCGCAGACGTAGTGTTCCTGTAAACCTGAAACGAGTAGCATTCCACTACGACCCGGAAATAGATTATTGGGTGTGCCGACCATTCCGTAACGATTGGAGAAATGACAATAATTTGTCAATATTGTAAAGCGTTAAAATACAGAGGTGAATCTACTAGATTATGTTGTGCTGGTGGTAAAGTGAAATTGCCACAATTGTTCCCACCACCAGATGCATTACGCTCATTAGTTTCTGGGGTGGAAAATGACTAAACATTTCTTGGCCAACATCCAAAAATATAATAATTGCTTTCAAATGACGTCGTTTGTTGCAACGCATATTGTACAGGAAAATTTCATACCTACTTTCAGGGTAGTTTTTGATAAATTATTGTAACGTTTTTACTGTTTACTAAAACTAAAACACTACGCGATTTGTACTAATTAATTTATTTCTAACTCTACACTTATAATTTATGTCACACACAGACGTTTGTTTATTTAGCGCGCGCGGTCTGTCGCTCGTATATTTACACTCAGATTCTTCAACTGACTGCGCCCGGCATTCCTTTTAAACGCAGGTAGAAGGCTTCTAGATGTTTGCTGGAATATTCCCGAAGTTTCGGGAGACGATTCTCGAATTCGAGGAACTTGTTATCGCGTCGAAGCGTCGAGAATAATCTCGTCTGTTCAAAGCGCCCAGAATTCTCGGAACCACGAATACGGCGAACTTGGGTAGCTCCCGGCGTGTTTATCTCGCAGCGAGCCGTTTCGTTACATTATTTATTAAAAATTTAAAAAGATATTATACAATTGCAAATACAAAGACAGTTTGCGGAATCAACTTGGAGTTTCCCCGTTTCGCGTATGGGCATATACGTCGCGTGTTCGCGAGTCGTAAAACCATCATCTTTATATATTTACGCACCGCAAAAAAGACGAAAATTATAGATCAGAAAGCCTTAGATTGATTAGGTGTATAACTGTGTTTCATTTCATTTAATGTAGATAAAAATTTTGTATTAAGTTTTGACCATATTTTTCAAAAATATATGTAGGTGATAAGAAGTTCACCGGGTCATCTATTATTTTTATTTATCTTTTTTCTTTAAACTTTACGTGGCATTGCAACGCATGCCGGGTACGGCTTGAAATGTTATAAAATTCATACATAAATAACTACATAAATTCATATATAAAGTATTAATTTCAACTAAGGTTTTGAAAGCATCGGTTCTGCTATTAACAAATAGCAAGCGATTCATATTCTTAGCCCACAATTCATTACTTGTTTATTTGAGAAAAGTTCAGGATATCTGAGATTCCATGGTGCCAAATTTCGGAGTAGACAACGCATTGGGCACATGAAATGAAAATATAGTCCCTCTACTTTGAATAGTAGGGTACCCTTGAAGCAAAACTAATACCAACGTCGAGACGAGAAAAGTCCCTACCTTTATGAGGGAAATTCAAAACCTATATCCTGTATCCTGAACAGCTGGAACCCTTTTGCCCAACTGTTCTTACATTTACATGCACAACAACCGGGCAGATAATTATGTACTTAAATGCAAATACCAATCTGCCAGTACTGTCAATGTCAACTGTTCTGCTGAAATCCTAATGATTTTCAGAGTAACCAACGTGACTTTGCTCCAAGGAAGGCGCTACTATTCAAAGTAGAGGGGCTATAAATGAAAAGTGACAGCAGCGCCAGCGGTAGGGGCTTGGACTATTTTATATAAACACAACTGAACGGGTACCCAAGTCTCTTCTAACAAAAATTTTTAATATGGACTTCTATTATAGACATTATATATGAGACGGCTACGCTTATATCTATACCTATTTTTGAGGATACAACGTAACGCAACATGTACCCATCCAAAATACAACGTGATCAAGAATGACTGTTTGAGTTGGCAAAGCTGAATTTCATTTTTAAATGGTACAACTGGTAATTTGAATTTATTTCAAATTCAAATTTTTGGTATTCCTTTCAAATTTATTTGTTTAAAATGGTTTTCACGTTACAACACGAAATTTTCATTGGAATGGCGTACTTTCGAAGCGGGATTTATAACCCAATTACTGGATGGCAGTACTCTCTCGAAGCGACATACCAGCAATTTCAGGAGTTGTTTCCGGAGACACTTTTGCTGTCTTTCTGCAACACTGCATGCGAGTAGTTTAACGTTATTTAAACACAGGGAGCGTAAGCAAGTAGTGTGTATTGCCGGTGCTGGACCAAGGGGTAGTTTTTCCCCCTCCACCGCCCGAATAGGGGTGGAAACCCTTATGGAGGGGTTGTTACCCCTAATAGGGGTGAAAACCCTTAAGAAGGCGTGCGCAATGGGTGGGGGGAGGGTTCCCGAGGGAGGGGGTGCTATCCCGAGGGATGGAAGGGTGGGTTACCCCCAGGGTGAACTACCCCTATTTAGGGGATGATTGTGACATGGAAAAATCAGCGAAAAAAACTAAATTTTTTTTTTTCGGAGGGGAGGAGGGTGAGGGAGGATTTTAAAGGAAATTTATTCGGGAAAAAGTTGGGTGGATCGGTGTGGGATACGATCTCCGGACCTCTAGAATACGAAGCCGGCGCGGAATGCATGTGCCGACGGTACATGTGAGGTAGAGTATGGAGATGTGTATAAGTACTTGTCATACGCTAGAGGATAGATCGGTTCGGAGTGAAATAAAAAATACTAAAAAATAGTTTACAGTTTATTTAAATCGTGCAATACCTTATCTTTATTAAAATACAATATTTCCTTAAGACACAAACTAGCTACACTATTAGTAAGATCACAATAGGCGAGAAGGCCTTCCTCGCTAGTCGAAACAGTTCTCAACTTACGAATTAAATCTAAAACGCCTCTATAATATTGCAAAAAATCGAGTTTTCCTAAACTAATTACTTGATTAGTGACAAACTTTTGATTTAGAGCACACAGTTCGCGTACATTATTTTCGTGTAAAGATAAGCCAAGATCGAGAAGACGGAAACTCTCCTCCGAGAACCAACCGGTTCATTATCATATTCTTCGTATTAATATGAAATTGGGACGCGTCCACCGCGAAAGTGTATGTGGAGATCAAGGTCGACGACATGTGAAATGTGTGTGTGTGTGTGTGTGTGTAGAACGAAGACCACAGGAAACCGAGTGTTTACACATGCAAAACAGGTGTGATGTAATAGATGGAATTTCGGTGGTATTGTGGGTGTCAGTCACTGCATTGTGCGAAAGATTATGTCGTACACATGTGAAAGTGGCATGTAGTAGCGGAAGACGATATAGTGAAAAAATCGTCAAGAGACGCACGGCACGACTGTCGAAGTGTGTGGGAGAGGAAAGATAATACGCGGGGAAATAGTAAAAAGGCATATAATAAATAGTAAGAATAATAATAGTAAGAATAATAATAATAAGAATAATAATAATAAGAATAATAATATTAGGAAATAAAAAGTAAATAATAAAAGAGTACGTAAAATTAGCACCTAAGTGTCCCCATAATGACTCAACCAACGGTTTCTTATCGCCACATCACATACTCGGGGGATAGACCCGTCCATAAAGGGTGCGCCGTGGTGGAGCGCGACCATATTGGCTGCGAGGTCTATGAGGGTCGGTACGCCATACCGCACCACCGCTCCATCTTCGGAGACGGTAATGTCTGGGGTGACGCGTCCGTCGATGCATCGAACATCGGTCCGACCCTCTTTGCATCTCCCACAAACCCGCTCCCTCGTTCCCGGCGTCCTCCAAAACACGGGTATGGAAAGGCTATCCCCACACATCGTACACTTCATCGGGCTGTGTCTGCGGGGCAAATCGGGGCCGCACCATGAGCATAACGCACGATGTTCATATCTGTAATAGGAATGGTAAATCAGAGCGAGAAATAAAAACTGGGTGAGAGGAAGGCGGCAAGAAACCATAGAGAAATAGGAGGGGCAGAAATGCAAGAGTGCAAGGTACGCTAGTAGGAATAAACGGACAAACAATAAGGGAGAAAGAAAAACTTACAGCTCAAGAAGAAATCCGCACTCGAAACAGCGTTTGGCTAGGTCGTCGGACTTCTCTGAAACCCATTCATGATAGTCGAAGTACTCGTAGAGGCACTCTTCATCTGGGGCGCAAGACATGCATAACTCCACGAGGCGCTTCTGGCTACGAAAAACCGATCCCAACTCGAAATCTGCTATAGAATCGCCGTCGAGTAATCGGCGATGGAAATCTAAACGCATAAGGACGTAGCGAGCGCTATAGCAATACATGACTCGCAGTGGATCGGACTGTAAAATGCGAGCGAAAGGGTAGCATTTTATCAGAGAAGAAATGCTTTGTGCGCTTCTCCCCCCTCAATTGCAGACAAGAGGTTTGCCAAGGTGATCTCGGTACGCGGACATACACATGGAAAAAAAAAAGTAAAACACGAAGCGAAAACCGTAAGACGATTCGATTTACCCGAGATAATGCACATACAAAGATGATTGCAGTATGTAAATAAAAAATACCGGCCGAGGTCGCGGCGAACCTCGGTGGTAAACTTGTCGATACTCGCAGAAAGGGAATACGAGACGGTACCACAAGGTCATCCGGTCTGGGTGTGCGTGCGTGTAGACTGCTGAAGATGTGTAGGAAGTACAAAGAAGAAGAAGAAGAGGAACGAAGCCATGTACAAAGAAATCGCAACCTCAGACAACTTATGCAAAAGTCAAGGTGAGCGCGATACGAAAACGGCGTGCACAGGTGGAAAAACGAAGAAAACCAGATTAAAAATCGAAACGAAAGCCGGCGCGTATCCTCATGTATCCTCATACAAAGACGAGGATATGGAAACAAGAATGTTGAGCGGGGTCGGGAACCGGCGAACGGAATACTTGTCTCAACTCGCAGCCGGTGGGGAAGGTGGATGTACGAGACGACACCTCACGGCCGGCGTGTCTGTGTGCGTGGGCGACTTATGATGAATGGGAAGAAGAAGAATAGAAAAGTAGCTATGAGCAAAGAAATGTCTATTCACGCTCTCGCTGGCACAAAATAAATTCGGTGTATACATCTGTCAAGATGGGCTTGGTATGCTGACAACACACGCACTTGGGTAAAAAAGAAGAAGGAAGTAAAACCTAAGCGAAAGGCAGATTAGGATCCCATTTATGCAAGTCATTTCGCATAGATCCAGATGAGTGTAGTTATGGAAAGGGATAAAATATTGTCGTAGGGCACAGAAATGTATCCGCTCGACTGCTGCGATGGTCATGTGTAATCGTGTCTAGATACGTAGACAAATGAACAATGAGGAGGTGTGTGTGTGTGTGTGTGTGTGTGTGTGTGTGTGTGCGTGTGTGTGTGTGTGTGTGTGTGTGTGTGTGTGTGTGTGCGTGCGTGCGTGCGTGCGTGCGTGCGTGTGTGTGTGTGTGTGTGTGTGTGTGTGTGTGTGTGTGCGTGTGTGTGTGTGTGTGTGTGTGTGTGTGTGTGTGTGTGTGTGTGTGTGTGTGTGTGTGTGTGTGTGTGTGTGTGTGTGAGTGTGTGTGTGTGTGTGTGTGTGTGTGTGTGTGTGTGTGTGTGTGTGTGTGTGTGTGTGTGTGTGTGTGAGTGTGTGTGGTGAAGGACGGTGGGTGACGAAGCAGAAGAAGAGGAATAATGCAAAGCGTACAGATGGGGGGAGGGGGTCGCCTGAGAGGAAATGTATTTAAGGGTGCTGCTCGCTGCACGTAATATACACGTCATACGAGTTTAGTAGTGTACAGACGCCCAGAACGCCGCCAAATTGAGAAGGTAAGAATTTTGTGTTAGTAGGTAGTGAATGTACTGCATAGAAGTAGCATGTTTGAGTACGCATGAATGGTTAATATGTATAAATGGTCTGATTGCAACATGATTTTCTCCGTGTCTAGATGTCCACTTTACAGCGTCTGAATGAGCTGGGAGCCGGCAAGTACTCCACCACCCGGCTAACGGAGCTGATCCCAAACACACCGTACCGCATCGCCAACGCCGCTGCAGTTCCTACCCGATACGGCAGACGTATCCTGGTGGAGCTGCCGGAAGTGGAGCATCCCCACGTGTTCCTGCCGGAACGGTTTAAGTCTCTAAGTGACGCGGACCTACAGGCGATCAGCAGCAACCCCTCGATCCGGCTGGTGTATAAAGGGAAAAAGAAATCGGCTGACAGCTCCGTGGAGTTTTCCGAGGTGGAGTTTATTGAGGCGTGAGTACGTACTGAGTGTGTGTGTGTGTCTACACAGGTGTAGCGATAGAAATAGGTATTAGTATTATTAACGAGAGCTAGTGTAAACGAAATGGTAGAGCGTGTAATGGATATTGTAATTAGTGAGTCAGCGTTTCAATCTCGCATATTAACTGTTTCCCTGAATAACAATCTAAATTATAAAGATCCTAAACGCTTTTTAGACGATATTCTCAAAATTTTCCCGACGATTCTCAACAAAATTAACATATTTCCCTGCAAAATCAACACCACGTTTGTAGGGAAATTTATAGTGCCGAAAGGGGGTAGCGCGGAGGATGAGTTGGCAGACGTGAAGTATTTAAACACTAAAAACGTGGAATTTTATGAGACGTCTGACGTGTCTGAGTGGTATGTCCATAATATCCGCGACAAACTTTTAAAACTTCTCTCTGAGTTTGCTGAGAGAAATTCCGGGTGGAGTTTAAGAGAAATTTTAAGACTCGAAATCAAAATTAATAAATGTGGCCTATTTTCTAGAGGGGGTGCTTCGTTTATCGATTTACCGAAAGAAATTAAAAACAAAAAGGCGTGTATCAACGTAAAATCGGCAGACGATTATTGTTTCTGCTGGGCTGTAAATTGCTATCTACAACCCGACGTTACCCGACATGTCACGCGACCATCTTCATATCGGCACTTCTCGGAACTCCTAAACCTGGACGGACTCACGTTCCCGATGTCCTTAAAGCAGGTGTCAAAATTCGAAAATCAAAACGAAATTTCCGTAAATATTTTTGGACTAAAACGGAAACAGCGAGCGAACAGCTGGTACGTCGGGAAACCAGTTGTTCTCGAAGCGCTGTCGGAAACGGAGGAGGAGGAGGTGGGGGCTACGTCATCGCGCCCCACTTCCAAAGACGCGTACGAAATTTTACCGGTTCGAATCGCTAATCAAATCAAGGAGAGGCATGTAAATTTGTTGATGATTCAGAGTGATCGACCTCTTGAGAACGCGGCTACGAACTATCATTACGTATATATTAAAAAGCTCTCGGCCTTACTAAATTCACAAATTAATAAACATGAAAAGAAAATGTATATTTGCTCGAGATGTTTATGCTATTTTTATACGCAAGATGCTCTAGATGTGCACGGTGTAGATTGTGCAACTTTTAAGGGGGTAAAAACGCTGTTACCCTCTCCAGAGCGAAATAAAATACATTTTCAAAATTATAATCACACAGAGCCGCTGCCATTCATAATATATTTCGACCTAGAGGCCTATTTAGCGCCTGTGCACACCGCCGCGCCCTCGTCCGCTCAATCATATACATGCATAGCCGACAAACATATTCCATATAGCGTTGGTTATTACCTACATTGTGAATTCGACCAAAATTTGTGTGGGTACCAGTTTTACCGGGGGCGCGATTGTATCGACTGGTTTATTACCGAATTAAAAGACATCGCGGAACGCGTCGCAAAAATTTATTCACAAGGATTTGTTATGTTGCCGCTAACCGAAAATCAAAAGTTAGATTTCGCACGCGCGACCGTTTGTCATATGTGCAGAAATCCATTTAGCAATGACAACCCTAAGGTAAAGCATCACGAGCATCTGACGGGTTTGTACAAATACCCCCTGTGCAACTCCTGCAATCTCAGGGCGAGAACTCCGAATTTTATTCCAGTGGTCAGCCATTGTTTGAGCGGGTATGATAGTCATTTTATCATACAAAAACTATGCACCCAAGTAGACGGGAAAATGACTATCATTCCGCACAACAAGGAGAAGTACAAATCCTTTACCAAACAGATTCTGGTTGATGTGGAAGGCGGTAGCGATGACAAGTTCTGCATAAAAAGTATATTTTTACGCTTTATCGATTCATTTAATTTTTTATCGCGACCGTTAGCTGAGCTCGCATCCACTCTCAGCGAGTATCCTGTGTCAAAGCAGTGTATTCCTCGGGAGGAACACCTCAAATTATTGGTGAGGAAAGGAGTATTCCCCTATAATTATGTAACTTCGTTTGAAAGTCTAGACGAGACAGCTCTACCATGTAAAAGCAACTTTTTTAATAAACTCCGCAACGAGCACATTTCAGACTTAGATTATAACCACGCACAAACCGTGTGGAAAACGCTAAATTGTAAAACACTAGGCGAGTATTCTGACGTATATTTAAAAACGGACATTTTACTCCTGGCAGATATATTTCAAAAATTTCGAGCTGTCTGTTTACAGACGTACGGTTTGGATGCGGCTCGATACATTACCACCCCCTCATTGGGGTGGGATGCAATGCTAAAAATCACAAATGTAACGCTGGAATTATTAACAGATGTCGACATGCTTCATATGATCGAGAAAGGGATTAGAGGGGGCTTTACGGGTTGTATATTTCGGCATGCTCGAGCAAATAACAAGTACATGGAGACGTTTAATCCGGAAGAGGAACAGTCCTATCTCCTGTATTTAGACATAATAAATTTATACGGATTCGCGATGGGCGAGTACTTGCCACACTCAAAGTTTGAATGGCTATCTCCAGAGGAAATCGATCTGCTGGATATTCAACAAATTTCGCATACTTCTCCTATCGGGTATATTTTAGAAGTAGATTTGCAGTATCCACATGCCCTGCACGACGAACATTCAGATTTACCGTTTTGCCCCGAGAAACAAGCAACCTCTAGTAGTAAATGCAAAAAACTGCTTGCTACTTTGCACAACAAACAAAAGTATGTGATTCATTACCGCACTCTACAGCAATGCGTTAAATTCGGTCTGAAACTAACCAAAATACATAGAGTCTTAAGATTTGTCCAAGCTCCTTGGATGACTACATACATCCAGTTAAATACGAAGATGCGTGCGCAGGCCACGACCACGTTCGAACAAGACAACTATAAATTATTAAATAATAGTGTTTTCGGTAATTCTATGCAGAATCTCCGGAAGAGACGCGATATTAAATTGGTTTCGGCATTTGATGGTGCTTACGGCGCGAACTATTACATGTCGAAACCAAATTTTCACGATCGCGTCATCTTCGACGAAGACTGCATAGCAGTTGAGATGAGAAAATGCAAAATTCTATTTAATAAACCGATCGCAGTAGGCTTTGCAATTTTGGATGTTGCTAAGACGCAACTATATAAATTTCATTACGAATTTATGAAATCTAAATTCCCTTTGGAACGCATTCGCCTGTTATACACCGATACCGATTCACTCATTTACAAAATTATCACGGAAGATTTATACGCGGATTTAAGAAACGACGTCCACACGTGGTTTGATACTTCTGATTATGCCGAAGATAACCCGTATGGCTACCCGTTGGTAAATAAGAAAAAAATTGGCTTAATTAAAGATGAATTGAAAGGGGAAATTTTGGAGGAATTCGTCGGTTTGAGAGCAAAGATGTATGCTTTGAAAGTCCATAAGACTGCAAAGGAAATTTGTAAGGCGAAAGGCCTCGTCAAAGCGATTACAAAAACCCTTTCGATCGATGATTACAAAACTTGTTTGTTAGGCAGGGGACCACTAAGAAAAACGCAAACGTTAATACGATCGATCAAACATAACGTTTTCACGCTGGAGCAAAATAAAATAGCTTTAGATGCGAGTGATGATAAACGTCATGTTTGCGACGATGGGATTGCAACGCTGGCTCTCGGACACTATTCCCTAGAACGTGTGGAACGGGAAAGCCTTTCGACTAAACCGCTTAAACGACTCATTTCGGACGAAGGCCCATCAAAAAAACACAAAGGCGGTTAGCATGTTTAAGCGGTTCGGGCGAATAGTCACAGTCCTATGCGTGTTCCAACATAAGTAAATACCATAAACAAAAAAAAAAAACACAAGCGTAACGCTCTACCATTTTGTACTCGAATATATATATTGTGTATGTACTCTATTAGATAGTAAAAACTGTAGCAGTAATCAAGAATGTTTTGTACTTGTACTGTAAGAACTTGTATGAATGTCATGCTTGCTACTCCGCTAGCACCCTGTGTGTGTGTGTGTGTGTGTGTGTGTGTGTGTGTGTGTGTGTGTGTGTGTGTGTGTGTGTGTGTGTGGAACAAAACAAAAAATACACCAAAAAAATGTATAATATATAGGTGTAGGCGCTGTGACGCACTGTTTGCGTATAATAAACGAAATACCTTCGAATTATGTGTGTGTGTGTGTGTGTGTTTCCTTTCATCTTGTAGCTAGAAATAAAGAAAACGAACGAACGAGTTTAAGAAAACGTTTTATTTTCGACTCTCGATAAAAGTTGGAAATACATGTCAATAATCGTCTGGATATGCTTCTCGATTCTCCGACGTTCCCAGTTCCATGAGACGCAGTCGCACGTGTCTGGCCCCTCTGTGCTAGCATCGCTGGACCAAGGACAGCTCACAAAATGTCTCCCATATTTGGAATCACGTCGTTCTTGTGCTTCTCGGTTGTCTATGAGATGCTGAAGGTCTAGGAGTTCTTTCTTGTGCTCTTCCGTGACATAGCTAGCGTATTGCCGCAAAAATTCGGTAACTTCCATCTCGTTGTTGTTGCTGTTGTTGTTGTTGTTTGGAAAGTGTGAGAGAGGTGCGTGCGTGTGTATTCTGAACACCGTTACTGAAGACTGAATCCGTGGGTTGAGCTGGTGGTGGGGGTGGGGGCGGGGGGCCTGCAGACTAACTTATCCCTCGCGCGCAAGTTTCAACAAGTCGAGAGCGATGAGGAATTGCGCGCCGCTGGGGGGGTGGTGAAGGGTGGTGCGAGTCGGTGAACTTACGCGAAAAAAAGTTCGTCGCCGGCGAGGACTTGTCAGAACTTGCATGCATGCATGTGTGTGTGCGTGTGTGTGTGTGTGTGTGTGTGTGTGTGTGTGTGTGTGTGTGTGTGTACGAAGCCTGAAACTCGAGGCTTTCAAGGAAACGGAACAAAAAGAAAAGAGCGACGACATTTAATCGCGTGTATTTCCATATAGGTCGCTATACAATTTCATAATTTTTTTCATGGCGGTTTTAATGTCGTCCCGGTGAAATAGTCGATCGGTACACAAACACTTCTCTGGACATTCCTTGCTGCAATTCAGCGCCCGAGGGCAGCTCACATAATGGCGTCCGCGCGCGGACGTCTGCATCCTTTCCAATTCGACATTTAGAGCTCGTTGCAAATAGAAAAGTTGTGCTCTATGTCGCGGTAGAAGTACGTCCTCGTATTTAATAAAAAATTCGTTCAGCTCCATATTTCGAGCACAGACAGACGAATGTTCTTGTTCCAGCGATAAGAAGCAGCACTGATACACTGAAAGCGATGTAGCACGCCAAAAAATATATAGTGTTCGATTGTTGGGTGGTCGTCGTCGTCGTCGAGGGCGTAGTAGTAGTATTAGTAGTATTAGTAGGAGTAGGGCGCACGCTAGTTAGGTTCCACCATGTCGAATCTTCAAACGTGCGATTTTGGTAGACGACACGTATTTTGTAGCTTGTAGCATTGCCCGGTAATTTCGTCATCAATGTCGGTGTGTACTGGTTGTATGTGAAGGATTCCATCTGCACCCAATTTTCCGGCCAAATGGCATGTCTATCGAAACATATAAACACATCCTTTGCAGCGTGCGGTGTGGAAATATAGAGGATATTATTCAGTACTGCCGAGAGTAGCAGTAGTAAACCGGTGGAGGAGGAGGAGGAGGAGGAGGAGGGGGACCTGGACGCGATCATGTTTGGAGGACTACTGAGAAATGAAACAAAATTCATTCTTATCTATATATTTATTTATTGTGGAACACATTGTAAGAACCAAGAATATAATGTATAACAATTTCGTATAGCACACATAGAAAAAGAATGCGAGTGATGATTCATACACAGCGGAAGGTCACGGTGAAATTTGAATGTATCCGGGGAGCTGTCTGAAAGGTGTTCGGTGTTGACAACTTTCGCTTGCATCGTCTTCGTCGCCGTCGTCGCCGTCGTCGTCGTCTCTCGATTGTGTAGGTGAGCGTCGAATAAGCATTTTTTTTGATGTCCTCGTACGTAGACGATGTCAGCATCACGAATGTCGGTCAAAAGGATGGCGTCGAGTTTTTCGTAGGGTACATAACCGGAAGTATAGCGGAGTCCGTGGATATGTCTGGTGCAATACTGAACTTGTTTCTTATCATAGTTCGAGAGGTTAGTGTATGGGATAGGTTCCTCAAACACGTAATGATTCATGCGAGTTCCATCATAAATTGCCAATTCTTTTGCAAAAAATTCCGGCGAAGAATTCTTCGTGAGCGTAAACCCCTGAATGTCGGCTAGGAGTACCTTCATGGTCGAGTGTGTGATTGCGACTAATAGATGCTTCTCACCATCTCACTAAGGGGCGTGGCTTCGTACACGCTTTCGTAAATAATGATACAATACGCTTTGGTATTCGCAGGAAATCCGGTCCGCGCTTGAAACTCGATGGAGACGTCGACGATAGAGGATTTAATCTGCTCGTCTTGGCGCGAACAATCGAAGACGAAGAGCGTCGTATCTTTAAATTGTTTCATATCGAGTAATGGTTGCTTCGCGCCGAAATAGTCCCCTTTGTAGCTAGTGTTAAAATCCACATAACTATCATGAATCTCACCATAGTCGCCGGTTTCGAAATTTAAATTTAGTGGTTCGTATGGATATCGCTCAGATAAATTCACACATATATCGGATATGTTCAGATTATCGAATTTTGTATTATCCGCTGTTTTTTTATCTTGTCTATCTGTCTGGAATGCGATGATTGCGTATCGGGGTGGATGTTGGTTGTTCATCGTTTGGATCGACCAAACGGCATTAGTGGAACCCACATTCAGAGCGGGTAGCTGGTGTAACTGCCACGTTCGAAATGCGATTATGAACGGTCTATCATTTTTTATGGATTTCAACAGTTCCAGCTTCGTTTCAACGTTGGGAACGACGTGTGGTATTTTCAATAACATGTCAGTTATCGTTATGTCATAGGTGGTATTTGTTCCTGTAACCAGAACGCAATTGTCATCGTTACGAGCGCGAACAACGCGAATGGTGTGTCTTCCGAACATTACCTTTTTGTGATCGTTGAATATGCTGAAGAAATGTGCGAGGGGGATGAGCCAAATGAAAGTCCCGTCTGCGTTCACGCGGGGTTTCTCGGGAAACACCCAACTACCTTTATCCAAATATTTGCTCTCATTGGCATTGTAACAGAGATAACCGCGAAGCAAACTCACTAGACCCGGCTGTTTTACGTGCTCTACTTCGATACCATTCAGGAGATATGCCATGCTATCGAATAGAAACCCGACTGCGTTATTTACGAATGTAACCTCTCCATCGCCGGATTTCTTCTCTAATTTCCCATAGATTTTTAGTGTGGAGTCGTAGAGGTTGAGAAAAGCGTCGTTTCGCGTCACCGTAATTTCGAGAATATCATTCTTGAGATAGGATTTCACGAATGGATGGTACGTGTGGCGTTTTATACTCGTTATCGTGTCATCGTTTTGAAGCTTCGGATATAGGTCGAAAATCCGGCTGGACAACATATCCGATGGCGTGGAGAAATGTAGCGTTCGCTCGGGACAATCTCTGATGCCGTCGCCTCGAACGGTTTTTTGCTACTGCTGTTACACTCCGCACCACACCTCTTTTATAGTAATCACCCAAGACTAAGACCATCTTCTTTACTTCCAATCTACAATCTTTTTAATTCCAATCTAATGAGAATCTCTTCACCGCGAAAATTGATAGGTTCAAAATTTTGATCCAGAACCGTTAATGTGATATTACTTATCTCACGTGGAATCACTGTGGAATATACTAGATTGCGAGGAACTTCGTCGATAGCGAACCCTGGGTCGGAGCTAGTGGGAAACTCGTATAAGGTATGCGACGGGCGATCGTTGTAATACGAACCACCGATTATATTACAATCGATGTGTATGGTGCGGACTTTCACAATGTTGACGGGTAAGTCAGACTGGTGCACTTTTCCGGCTTCCAATAGCCTAGGAGTGAATCCCAGAAGTTTCGCGATCCTGGTATACCCGGCTCGAAAGTCAATATCGTAATCTCGCAGAAATATTTCACACCTTAACGTATTATTGTTTGCTCTCAAAAAGAATATGTCGTCGTCGTCGTCGGCACTGTCACCTGCTCTGTTTTCCGGTATCAGAAACGTTTTAAGGTACTTCTCGATATCGACAATGTCGTAAGTACCTGTCGGAATGCTAATGAAGTGCGGTGTGTCGACGTTCCCTTTCGAATAATACTTAAATTTCGTACCGTCCTCTATATTCGGAATAGTGTTGTATGAATAGAAGCCGAGTAAAGCCAACCCGTACGCAGAATGCTTCTCTAAGTGGATGGGTGTTTGGAAATCTATGGAGAGAGTTGATGTTCGACTCTTTAACGTGAACGTCTCGGACATGATTAAACAGCGAACCGGTCCCTACTCACGTTTTATAGAGAAATTCGAGACATAGACGGCCGCAGTTACTCGCGGAAAACTTTTGATAACGGTCTCTATTATAGAAAATTTCCACTGACTTCCCACCAAAGTATCGGACGAGTTCCTGCGGCGGTTTCAGGTTACCGAAACTATCGAAATATTCGATGACATTACCCCGCTTCTTGTATGCTACCCAATGCGTTCCCGGATGTTTCGCTGTATCTAAATTGACGATGGCGCTCTCGTTGTGTCTCGGTTTTTCTGGTAGGGAATCACGCATATAAACCCCTCTAAAGTAGGGGATTCTCAATTTATCGACATATTTAATGATTTCACGATCGTATAGAGCTCTATTGGGTAGCTTTAAAGGTTTTTTGTCTGCTTCTTCACGTACAATCCGCGTCCCTGCTGCTTTTTAATATACACACCAAATCCTCGAGGTGACTTCCGTATATACAATCCGGACCCCCTGGCTCCGATTTCCTCCATGGCTTTATTGTGTCGTTTTTGCTCTTCCATTTTTTTTTGTGCATTCTTCGCATCGACGACTGTCTTCGCGACGGCCGCACTACCCCCTGTAATTGTCCCTAAAGCGCTCAATCCTGCGAAGAGGGGTAGTAAGGGTAAAATTCCTCCAGATTTACTTTCATACGGTAAAATGCGAGGAACGCGAATTCGCTTCCGGCCGCCCGCCTTTCTCACAGCGGCGCGAGCCGCGCGTAATGCGATCGAAGCAGACGGCTTCAGACCGGCCGCGCTTATCGGCGTGTTTGTTGTTTTCATTGAGGTTTTTACAAGGCGCGCGACGGGTTTCACAACGCTTCTTCTAAACGATATCGGGCGATGCCCCATGCCGATCTTCCGTTTCGCTTTCATGGCGGTCGTCACAACCCACGCCGCTGTCTTCTCTCCCACAGATGCGTCTTTGCTTTTCACGCGTTCCCACGCACGATGCTCCAATTCCCGATCGGCTTTCTGTCTATCCTTCAAAGAGGAACTTTTCGCATAACTAATGTCGTGCGATTTACAGGCAGCGTCGAGGGCGTTCACCCCGCGGTCACCCCTAGCCAATCGCTTGTCTAATTGGGTATTTGGACCACAAAATTCGTACCCAGGGATGTGTAATTCGAAGGGCAACTTACTGATTAGAGTATTCAACACACCCTCACCTTTGTACACTATCATCTCAAATGATACTAACCTCGGCTGTCTCACCCTATTTATAGGCGGTAGACCCATACCTGACTGTCAGTTGCAAGAATGCGGGCGGTACAACAAGCACCCGCACTGCCTATCGACAACTTGGACTTTGTAGACGCAAGCAAGCCGTCGATTAAACACAGTGAACTACTTCCGAATTGTTTTCGAGCTGTTTTCGCCGGCCCATCAGCATGTGGTAAAACGAATGCCATGTTATCGCTACTGTTCCATAAGAATGGATTAAAGTTTCGTAACGTCTACGTGTATTCGAGATCATTGTATCAGCCCAAATATCAGCTGTTACAGGAAGTGTTGCAGAACGTGAAAGGTATGGGCTATTTCGCGTATTCGGACAATGAAAGCGTTATGGATCCCGACAAAGCACGTCGAAATTCAATATTTTTATTCGACGATGTGGCATGCGAAAAGCAACACGTGGTAAGGGCCTATTTCTCGATGGGGAGGCATCGGAACGTGGATGTAGCATACCTATGTCAAACATATTCCAAAGTGCCAAAACAGCTGGTACGTGATAATTGTAATGTTCTTGTCTTATTCAAACAGGACGATATTAATTTAAGACATGTTTTCGATGAGCACGTATCTCCAGATATGAGCTTTGAGCACTTTAAACGATTGTGTTCTGCATGTTGGAGTCGCACGTTTACTCCTCTCGTCATCGTAAAGGAGTTCGATTTGAATGCCGGTCGATATCGCAGAGGGTTCGATCAATATATACGGGTGGATGCACAGTAATCGTTAGTAATCATGCGACCACCGTTTAGCAATGCCGAGGCGGCGCGAGCGAAAAAAGTTCGCGAACTGTCTCGCTCCGTACGAAAAAAGTTTATGGCTATCAAACTAGGACGATCTGAGGATGATGCCACACTGAAGAAACTGTTTGCCCCGATAACGAAACCTTTGACTGAACTAGTTGAAGCTACGAAAAAGCCTACTGAGCCTACTTTACAGTCTGTTAAGAGAAAGCGTGAGAAGTCGTCGCCGCCGCCAACACCCCCATTGTTACATCCTAAAACCGAATGGATAAGTCCGGTAAACGCTTCAACTCCACGCATCCCAAGGCAACGCTTACACTTTCGAGAGCTTCCTACTGCTAGCGTCGATGCAGAGATGCCCGATAAGGAAGATGGTGGTGATGATGATGATGATGATGAAACAGATGATTTTAGTGATGCTGAAGCAGAAGATGCTACCATAGCCTCCAGGAAAAGCGCCTCCACGAATGCTTTTCTCGACTCCTCCTCCTCCTCGAAAGGAGTCTCTACATATAGAAAAGTACTTAAACCGAGACGTGAAGAACCACCCCCATATAATTTCCGTAAGCGTGGAGGTATTTTACCCAATATGCATTATAATACCAAGTCTACCGAATACGTCTACTTTGATAATTTTAATGAGTTAGTAGACAGATTAAGACTTTTGTACGCATCCAAAGAAGCTGGTAATACCATATCACATGATAATGAAATTCTTTCGATCCTCGAAGAACTTCGCGAGGCGAACGTTATATATTAAGTGTTCGTAAGTGATCTGCCTTCAGTTGTACGATGAGTTTGGATGTATTAGGACGTCGCTCCGGAAGTATTCCCACCATGTTGCTGCAGCTGCTAGTTGTGTCGGTGGTGGGGTTAGTGTCAGCAGTGCGTGCGGAGAGCCCAGATGAATATCTTCGAGAGTATGGTTACTTGATAGGAAATGGTGATGGGAATGTTTCGGAAGCATTGTCCTTATTTCAAGAACGCTACCAATTACCGCAGGACGGAGAAGTAAACAACCAAACTAGCGAATTACTCGAAACACCCAGATGCGGGATGCCCGATCTCAGCGAATTTGCGGTATATCCCACAGCATGGCCACGGGGTAGTACCCTAAAGTGGACACTACGAACACCGCGAGACTTTTATAAATGCAAACTTGTTAGTCAGAAGGCTTTCAAGGCGTGGGAGAAGATAACAAATTTAAAATTTCTATTCGTCTCTGATTTACACGCCGCAAATATTTCCATTACATTTAAAGATAAAACTCATGATATGGATGCTAGAAATCATTCATGCCCCATGAAATTGAGGACAGAAGTTTATGCGCACGCATATTCTCCCAATCCGGGAGCGGCACCTGCCGAAATTCATGTAAATGCTGCTTTAAATTGGAGTATGGATATACAAGGAGTTTCTGCGAACAAAAAGAAACCCTCCCTGTTCCCTATATTACTTCATGAGATTGGTCATACGTTGGGGCTAGACCATTCGACTAATACCTCCGCTGTAATGTTTCCCTACTATCAGGGGGAAGCACTACACTTTCATACTGATGATATAGAGGGAATTCAATTGTTATACGGTCCGCCCCCGCCGACTACGACCACCACCACCACCACGACGACGACGAAGAAGGCTACAACGTCGACATCACCTAGACCTACGACACGGATGACACCAATGCCGGCGGCCGAACCCGAAATTTGCACCATAAACAGCTATGACAAACTTTCGTTTTTGGTCTTGAATGAGGAATTATATAGTATTTATGAAAATTGGGTGTGGATTCTAGATCTCAGATCTGGAAATATGTCCTCTAAAGCATTGGATCTTAACAAGTTTCTACATTTCATCCCGGAACGCTTTAGCGAAATCACCGCGGTGTATCAGAGACCTAATGATGAAATCGTGTTATTCTTAGAGGATAACATAATAATATTCGAAGTACTACCTAAACTTAGGTTCAAACGCAGTGTAAAATATACGGATATCTACAATCAGTTTGACCGAAAATTAATCGCCGTCGTAAACACTTACAGGGGTAAAACGTTTCTCTTTTATGAACAGGATTTTTATTTGGAATTGGACGAGACTAGTTTCATCCCTAGCAGATATGGATTTATTTCCAAAGATTTTCGAGGCGTACCCTCCGATATAGATTCAGTGTTTCGATATACTAACGGATTTTTGTATTTCCTGCAGGATGATTTTTATTATGAATATAGCGAATTTACTAATAGTTTAGCGCGATCTGGAAAGTTTTCATTAGATATATTTAATATTCCCTGTCCCAATCTAAGCTTGTATGACCAACTTAAAGTATTGCTTAGACAAATTATCTCTCACACACCACATTAGATAAGTCGACGTCCTATTAGGATACTGTTTTATATATATATATATATATATTGGTGGTTAGTACGCGATCTGCATCAGTCTTACGATGAGTTTGGATAAATTCGGTCGTCGCTCGGGAGGTCTTCACACCGTCGCCCATAGTAAAGCGGCATCGTTCACCAGTCATTCGATTTTTTCTCGTACGTCCGAGGGAGATCTTAATATCGAACACGTTAAGATCAGTAATCTGAAAAGTCCTACGGAAGATGCCGACGCTAGTACTAAAGGTTATGTGGATCGTGTGATTCTCGAAGCACAAACTGACTTCGATAGACGCTTTCGTGAACTGGAAGCTGCCTTAGTAGGTGTTCTTAGCGAAAAAACGGGTACTATAGAGAAAAGAGTTAGTGAAACTGCAGCTGCCCTCGCAGAGGGTCTCGTCTCCATTTCAACGTGTAAACAGTATATAGATGACTCTACCAAAAAATCCATCGCCTTACTTCGCAGCGAGATTCAACTTGTAGCAGATTCCTTTTCTAGAAAACTAGAATCTTCTCAAAATAAATTTCTCGCAACATTCGACACGACTCCCTATGCTATTGAGATGCACACTCTTAGCAAGCGAATCGATTTATTACAAGACAAACTCAACATTGTACTGCTACCAACAGCATCGCCTCCTCCCACTACTACTCCTACTACTACTAGTAAAAAAGCTCCGAAGCGGCCCGCGATTCCTCTACCCTCTTCTCAAAGCAATATCAACCCCAGTACGCAACATCCGTCCGGCAGTACACCTAGCAAATCGACAAAGAAGAAAGGCGATCCGTTAAAAACCTGATAATGTCAGCTGAAAAAATTCAATTAGTTAACGAGTTACACAAACCGGCCAGGAAACTCTATCCCCGCCGTCGCACGATAATTAAAGGTTTACACGACTTGTGGCAGGCCGACCTTGGGCAACTCGATCTGTATGCCAAAGTAAATAAACAGTTCAAATATTTTTTACTCGTCATCGAGTGTTTCTCAAAATACATCTGGGTGAGAGCGTTAAAATCGAAATCTGGCGAGGAGGTGACAAGCGCTTTCGAAGATATCCTACGAGAAGCAAGACCACGTAATCTTCAATCCGATCGGGGGAGCGAATTTTTCAATTTGTACTTTCGACGTTTAATGGAACGTCACGGCATCAATCATTACACGTCCTATACTCATATCAAAGCTGCTATGGCTGAACGCGCCATCCGTACGATTAAAGAAAAACTGTTTAAATATTTTAGTTTGAACGGTACATACGCCTGGGTGGATGTCCTACCACGAATCGTGCACACTTATAATAATACAACGCATTCCGTTACTAAAATGCGACCTTCCGACGCTCTGAACGCAAAAAATGAGAAACATCTATTGGAAACGGTGTATACACACCTCAAGGTCGCGACAGGCTCACGCAAGTTTAAGGCGGGCGATCTAGTACGTATTAGCAAGGCCAAGCATGTCTTTGAGAAGAGCTACACGCCGAACTGGACGAGTGAACTATTTAAAGTTAAAAAGGTTCAAATAACCAACCCTGTAACGTATTTGCTGGAAGATCTCGAGGGGAGACCCATCAAAGGTGGTTTCTATACAGAGGAATTGCAAAAAACAAAAACTCCCGACGTCTATTTAGTGGAAAAAGTTTTGAGACGAAAAGGTGACAAAGTGCTCGTTCGTTGGTTAGGTTTCGATAGTACACACGATTCTTGGATCGACGCCTCAAATCGCTTGTAGACTCTGTTCGCATTTTCCATTGAAACCAGTGACAAACCGGTGTTCGAGTGTCGAATAACATTGTTTCTTATGGAAAACACGCACAACTTCCTCGATTTAGAGGGCCCTGGTTGTCCGCATCAACCCCTACCACCCACCCCTTTTCGACCAGTTTCCCCCCCGCCGCCTACTTCAGTCTACGCGCGACAATTGTAACGACAGCAAGCGAACGAGATGGAAAACGCCGCCGCCGCTGATTGTGACTTGGCGACGTTTTATGCAAATGTTTCGCACTGCGAAGAGGAAACGCCGCCGGCGCCCGACCCACCAGATACGCATCTATTACTCCACACCTGTTTCCCGTGTCCAAGCAGCGGCCTCGATGTGAGCGTGGGCCTCCGAATTTCTCACAATTTCGAACCGGCTATCGCCATACACATTAGCAGTGGAACAACTCTACAATTTAACGTTAATGATTGGAATATGTTAATGAAGCAGTTGGCTTGGCTTCTCGTCGGATATTTTACCGGCGGCGATGACATTACTCATCTCCGCTATATATGCAATGACAACATCGTACTTATGACCCAGCAATGTAATGACGTACGCATGATTGTCGTTTCTAAACACTCCGTTTCCTTGTATTTAACCGAAAATAATGTACGCGAACTATGTGCTGTAAATCAAAAGTTTGTCACTAATCAAGTAATTAGTTTAGGAAAACTCGATTTTTTGCAATATTATAGAGGCGTTTTAGATTTAATTCGTAAGTTGAGAACTGTTTCGACTAGCGAGGAAGGCCTTCTCGCCTATTGTGATCTTACTAATAGTGTAGCTAGTTTGTGTCTTAAGGAAATATTGTATTTTAATAAAGATAAGGTATTGCACGATTTAAATAAACTGTAAACTATTTTTTAGTATTTTTTATTTCACTCCGAACCGATCTATCCTCTAGCGTATGACAAGTACTTATACACATCTCCATACTCTACCTCACATGTACCGTCGGCACATGCATTCCGCGCCGGCTTCGTATTCTAGAGGTCCGGAGATCGTATCCCACACCGATCCACCCAACTTTTTCCCGAATAAATTTCCTTTAAAATCCTCCCTCACCCTCCTCCCCTCCGAAAAAAAAAATTTAGTTTTTTTCGCTGATTTTTCCCTGTCACATTCATCCCCTAAATAGGGGTAGTTCACCCTGGGGGTAACCCACCCTTCCATCCCTCGGGATAGCACCCCCTCCCTCGGGAACCCTCCCCCCACCCATTGCGCACGCCTACAACCCCTTCTTAAGGGTTTTCACCCCTATTAGGGGTAACAACGCCTCCATAAGGGTTTCCACCCCTATTCGGGCGGTGGAGGGGGAAAAACTACCCCTTGGTCCAGCACCGGCAATACACACTACTTAAGCACACAAATATTAACTGGTAGACCTTCTACTCTAAACGAGGAAGTTGTCGAGGATATCAGAACTCGAACGCAAAAAGTCCTCCCAAATCCTTAAGAAAGCTCTCCCTTCAAACAGATTTGGTCCTTATGCCTCTTATTCAACCAATTTTCATTCTTATCCATAAGACTTCCACTTTTTCATGTTGTTCTAATTCACGGTTTTACAGGTTTATCATATGGAAGTTACTCCACTCTGCTTAAAAAGGAATTAAAGTACCACCCTTACAAAATTTCCATCGTCCAGTCATTAACCCCTCCTGATCACCCGCAGAGAGTTTTATTTTGCAATTGGTTCAATGGCATATTAAATAATAATTATATGCTTGACAATACCTTCTTTTCCGACGAAGCCTGGTTTCATCTCAACGGCTATGTGAATAAACAAAATTACAGAATTTGTTCAGGTGAAAATCCTTATGCTATCAGAGAGACACATTTGCACCCGGTTAAAGTTTGTGTTCGGTTGGCAGTCTCAAGGACGCGGGTGTATGGGCCAATATTTTTTAATTTTACCGTCAATTCGGAGAGATATATCCAACACCTTTTGAGGCCATTTATAAACCAATTAACAGACGAAGAGCGTCAAATTGGATATTTCCAACAAGACTCTGCAAGGGCACATACGGCTCGTGCTACTATGGGATATTTAATAGAGAATTTTGGCGACACAGCAATTAGTCAGGGCATTTGGTCAAGCAGGTCATCACCAGATCTCACTCCATTAGATTTTTCGTTATTTGGGCTCTTAAAGGACAATGTCTTTAGGAACATATTGCATACTGCGAGAGGCAAACATACCCCCAATATGCTGGTGAATATCTTCAAAAGTCTAAAAAGGAGAGTTAACTTATGTCTGGACCAAAATTGGGGGCATTTTGAGCATTAGCTTTAGCTGTTTAATTAAATCTTTGTTCTGTATTTCGAGTTTCATTTATTAAGCGTTAATTTTTATTCACATAACCTACAATCTTATCGCTGATTGTTATGTCAAATAAACATATCTGGTTGTAGCGTTGCAAACCCTTAGGCAAAAAAATCCTCCAGGTAGGATTGCCAACTCAGTCATTCTTGATCACCCAGTATACATTGAGTTAACAAATGTTCTGTGGCACAAAACTTACATTATTGTTCTGTGGTTGCAAAAAACAGTCGTTAACTCATAGATCATAGACTATAAAGGCGGAAACAGACTATTGTCACCTCACGTGAGCTCACGTGCTGTCACGTTAACTCACGTCACGGGTAAAAAGTGTGGAGTATTATTTCACATGGTATTTAAATGTATTAGAATCAGACTGAGGTAACCTCACGCGTATCAGGTTCAGGTGGTGGGTTACCTCAGTTGGTTCTAATACATTTAAATACCATGTGAAAAATACTCCGCACTTTTCACCCGTGACGTGAGTTAACGTGACAGCATGTAAGCTCACGTGAGGTGACTCCGTCTGTTTCCGTAACTAACTACTCACAACTGGAGTGCCTAGAAGAGTAGAGTGTGGCCAACTAACGGATTTGGGACCATAATGGCGGCCGGCATGGGTCGTAAGTTTCATACAACGGCAATTCTTGAAATATGTTCTAAGATTTATATAAAATTTCAAGTATGACAGAAGTGGAAAGTCCATAAGCGTGCGTGCGTATTTTTATTAATTTTGGTTAATTTCCTTCATTAACCTTTTTTTTTTTGAGAGGGAGGAAAATCTTCAAAAGACTTCTTACGGGATTCGAGCCGCCTTAGTTACTGGTCTACCACGCACATTCGCGCCGGAACTTCGGATTGCAAGTCCTCAGTGTCCGTTGGAGTTGTCAGTAAATCCTAGCTACGCCGAACGCAACCCGGACACCCTAAGTGAGTGACCGGGGTTCGTTCAAGGCTTAGACAGGGCAGAAACTATGACCGAGCGATGAGCACTCAATCATTCCAATTCCACCCCCTAGGATCGGTCGCCTACCCGTTAAAAACCATCCCCCGGATTGGTGTGCACTAGGAGAAACCGTCACCTCACATATAGCGTTGAAACCTCTTGGATTATTGGCCTGTGAGTGCCAGTAACGCCCGATATTGTTCTTGGGTACACGCTCATTTAAGTCAGTATAGAAGGATTGAGGGTTGATAATAAAAATCTGCTTAGAGCGTGCGGAAGGATGGGATAGTAAGGTGAGCGTGAACCGCTGTTCACTCGTTCGTGTTAGGCTGTCTGAGATGGTGGATACCCGTGGGTACCCACAATCTCTTTCTGATGTTTGGCTTGTTAGGTTAGGTTTTCTTTCTGTACTGCGGTCCGAGTGACCGATATTTACGTCTTTCTGCGGTCCTAATGACCGATATTTACTGCTTGCTGCGGTCCTAGTGACCGACATTCACTGTTGCTTGCTTGCTGCGATCCTAGTGACCGACATTTACTGTGGTTAGGTTCTTCGTTTGCTGCGGTCCAAGTGACCGATATTTACTGTGGTTAGGTTCTTGCTCGATCAGTATGAATGATCTTACGGTTAGGTCGTGCCGATCGTTAGATCGCTCGTAGCAGCACAGGTTAGGCAGTGCGGGCCGCATGGCCACTCGTAGTAGCACTGTGTTCGTGCCCGCCTGAGGAGCTTCGTCGTAGCACAGGTTAGGCAGTGCGGGTCGAGAGACCACTCGTGGTAGCACTGTTGCTTCGTGCGTGCCTGAAAAGGCTTCGTCGTAGCACAGGTTAGGCAGTGCGGGCCGCATGGCCACTCGTAGTAGCACTGTTGAGTCGTGCCCGCCTGAAGGAGCTTCGTCGTAGCACAGGTTAGGCAGTGCGGGTCGAAGGACCACTCGTAGTAGCACTGTTACGTCGTGCGTGCCTGAAGGAGCTTCGTCGTAGCACGGGTTAGGCAGTGCGGGCCGCATGGCCACTCGTAGTAGCACTGTTGGCTCGTGCCCGCCTGAAGGAACTTCGTCGTAGCACAGGTTAATCGGTGCGGGTCGAAGGACCACTCGTAGTAGCACCGGTTATATTCGTGACTCTACTATTATTACTACTCTTCCTTTCTAGTGCTCGATCCCGGAGGAAACGGGTCCCTTCGAGTGTTATTACATTGTGTGACACCGGGCTCACTAGCTACCTCCTAACTAGGAGAGCCCCTCGTGTGCCCGGCTTCGGTGGCGTCACCACAACATTTACATGTAGTATGACACCGTGCCCTCTGGCTACCCCGTATAGAGGAGCTCTACTCGAGGTGCTCGGCTGCGGTGGCGTCACTTACACGATACAACATATAACACGTGTTAGTAGGGGTGGGGTTGGTTCGTCGGGACTCGTCTCCTTCTTCTGGTGGTCGGGCTATCTAGATTCTCTTTTCCTTTCGCTTATGGCCTCGATTCTCGTCTGACCGAGATCGTTTAGCTGAGTGCTCAGATACCTTCTTACAACTTGCCCCTTTTTTGTTCTGAGCGGCTTTCCCGTCGTCCTATACCTCGTTAGTCTGTACTTCTGCGGAGAATTCCTTTCTTTTCATCGTTGACATTTCCTCTCGGTAGCGTTCGTAGGCTCTCTACGTGGTTTTCGCCCGGTCGTTCTACGGTTTGTGTTACGGATTAGTTTTCCCTCGCCCCCCCTCTAGTAGAGCTGCAAGAGAATCGGGGAGCACCGACGGGTGACTGTCCCCTCTGCAAGTTTAAAGTCAAAAGACTCTCTGTGGAGAGACTGTAGATCTGAAATATTAGTAGTGAGTGGGGCTACGGCCGTGCCGTGTCCCGGCCGAGGAATCGGAGCCCGTCTCTGTGCCATGAGTTGGCCTCCGTTCCTGAGTTCCGCTTCCTCGGCCCGGGCACCGCTAGCCTTCGTGATCGCTATCGTGAATGATGTGGCAACAAGTGTTGTTATTAGTAGTGTCCCCAGTGGGGGACCCTTACAGACAATTCCTTGTCCATTTTTTCCGGGAACGTTCCGTGACCCCTTGGAAGCGATCTCGATCCAGGTTTATCCGTGTTTTCCGGCGTTCAAAGTATTGTTTCTTCATCATGGGTGTCCTTTGCCCGCTCGAAGCGGAGTATGCTTCTCCACGTTCCTGGTTTTGAAGTTTCATTATTTTCTGAATGAATCTGTTTTTATTAGTAGACCGGCTGCTTAAATAGCTAAAGAGCCCGGCCGACCCGTTTTGAGTCACTTCTTAGCCCCGGTAGCCGGCATTTGCCAAGCCACCGGGTTTACACCCTCCCACCAACTGTGAGGTCCTGTGACTCCTAGGGAGGGCCTTCATTAACCTAACCCAACCTAACCTAACCTAGGGTGATCTGTGGTTTATAGTGTTTCTAAAGTGTTTCCTGTAGCAGATAATTATCGTTGGGGACATATTTAAGAGCGTTTCCAAAATAAGTAAGTATTGAAGTGATTATCATAGTATAGTTATGTTGTATTCAGGCCATACAGTTTATTTCCGAATAAGTGCGAAAGTTCGACATCATTATAGATTGCAATGCTAGATGTAAATACACTTACTGAAAGAAAATAATCCCCAGTTGTAGGTTCTAAGTTTAAACCATTTAAGCCCAAGTTCAGTCTTCACTCGACCTTAATTCGATTTTTTTTTAGATCATTATGCCGACTTGTTGTGTGCCTGGATGTACAAATCGCCCGAAAACAGGCCAAAAAGTGTATCTTGCACGATTTCCAACCAGTGCAGCTAGCCCTGGACTTAGAGAGAAATGGATTAGCAACATCTCCAAATTTTCATCTTGTGCAGGGTGGGAACCACCTTCAAAAAATCCTCGTGTGTGTGAGGTAATTACATGACTTGTATTGTATTTTGTATTTTACAGATACATTTCTCAGGTGAAATGTGGGAACGTGAACGTGTGGATGGAACTCGGAAATTGAAGCGAAACTCGGCGATTCCGACGCTTTTTCCTGGACAGGTGACACAAAATATGAAGGACGCAAATGTGAGAACACGTTGGTATACGAAGATTTCTGTTCATTTGTTTTAGTTCTACAATTTGTTTCGGTAGCCTTTGTCTTCGGTAAATAGCTAGTTTTGTCCCGAAACAAATATTCATATGTGTAAAGAAATGTCTATAGCAAAATGGTAGATTGATGATACGATATAATATGAGATGTAACCTAGGGCAATATACTGTAATGCAAGAAGTAAACAACGCGACACCAACTACGACGCGTACAAGACAGCTGTATAAATTTTCCCGGAATGTTGTTTACGAAAAGCAATTAATTGGTAACCTTATGAACATTTGCTGCGTACGCTTCTAGAATGTACTAGAACATTCTTTATCGGGGTTGGGAGTGTATATATAAGGGGGGTTGTGATCGAGGGAGTTAGTTAGAAGTAGAGAAGCAGAAGTGAACGCGACATACGATCCGAAAGCGGAGCAGTACAAATAAATTATGTAGTGTCTAGTCTAGTGAACAAGTAGTTTAGTGTGTTAAATAAATTAGTGTTCAATTAATGTAAATAAATTATAAAATAAACGTTACATTGGTGTCAGAAGTGGGATCATGAAGAAGTTACGCGAATTAAAAGTGGCCGAGTTAAAAAAAGAACTCGAGGAACGGGAATTGGAAACAGGAGGGAGGAAGACCGAACTCCAGGACCGACTCTCGGCATTTTTGAAAGAAAATGGCCAGGACCCGGAAGTTTTCGAGTTCGAAGACGACGACATAACGAAGCAGTTCGCCGCCCAGAAGGAAGATATCACTGCACAAATCGCCGCCCAGAGGGAAGAAAGCGCTGCCCAGAGGGAAGATATCACTGCTCAAATCGCCGCCCAGAGGGAAGACATCACTGCTCAAATCGCTGCCCAGAGGGAAGAAATCGCCGCCCAGAGGGAAGAAATCGCCGACCAGAGGGAAGACATCACTTCTCAAATCGCCGCCCAGAGGGAAGAAAGCGCCGCCCAGAGGGAAGACATCACTGCTCAAATCGCCGCCCAGAGGGAAGAAATCGCTGCCCAGAGGGAAGAAATCGCCGATCAGAGGGAAGACATCACTGCTCAAATCGCCGCCCAGAGGGAAGACATCACTGCTCAAATCGCCGGCCAGAGGGAAGACATAATTACTTATATTACTGCTCAGATAACCGACCAGATGGAGGCTCAGCGTAAGGAGATTGAAGAGAAGATCAAGCAGTTGGAAGAACGACTAGAACAAGTCAGTAGTATCAACCAATCGAGTGACGCCCCCAACGTTCGATGGAAAAATTCCGTGGGCTAGCTACAAGAAGCAGTTTGAGGCAGCAGCGGAGGCTAATGCTTGGTCCCCTCACGAAAAAGCTGTTTCCCTTACGGTAGCCTTACGTGGAGAGGCGTTGGAAGTTCTCCAGACGCTATCCACCGAAGAAGCCGGGAATTACAATGAGCTGCTGAGGCGACTGGAAATGCGGTTCGGCCAAACACATCTGGAGCAAGTTCATCAATCCCAGATGTCCAATCGCCGTCAGAGATCGAACGAGACCCTGCAGGAGTTCGAAGCGGACGTAGCCAGACTAGTGAGGTTGGCGTATCCCACGGCACCGGAACAGATGATGGAGTGCCTCGCAGTGCAGACGTTCGTGAGCGGGCTGCGGGACCAGGAACTGCAGATGGCCCTGAGGCTAGCTCGACCGAAAACAGTAATGAACGCGCTCGCCATCGCACTAGAACATGAGGCAACAATGGAAGCCTCCCGCATTCACGGTTGTGCTCGAGCTGTTACCGAGGAGGTAGGCACAGAAAAACTCGTGGAGAAGGCCGTCCAGCAGATCATGGAGTTGCTGTCAGCACAGAAGACGCGGCCCAAAACAGCGGTGCCGGCAAAGGCCCCGGAAAAACTAATGCGGGTCGATAAAAGGGAGGGGACGTCGACCCGTGGCAATAGGAACCCCCGGGCCAGTATAGCCTCGTTTTCCCACCAATTGGGGAGCGCGTACGTCGATGGCACTATCGACGGGAGATCCCACGCGATGCTTGTGGACACGGGAGCTACGAAGACGATCGTACGCTCGGAAGTTGTGAGGGACCGTAGGAAGATTAGGCCAAGTAGGTGGCAATTGAGAACTGCCACTGGGAAGAAGGCAATAATACACGGTGAAGCGACGGTTAGCATGACGTTGGGACGAGTAAAGTTTGACCATCCTGTTCTCATAGCCGAAATTGAGGAAGACGTCATACTGGGAATGGACGTCATGAGGAATCATGGATTCCAGTTGGATTTCGGACACCGAGTGTTGAGGATCGGTCAAGAAGAATTACTGCTACACAATCGTGACAACTTTGTGTTAGACGTAATAATGGCAGAAGATGTGATTCTCCCGGAACGAAGCGAAACGATCACCTCTACCTGTCTGAGGGGTGTTGTGGAAGAGGGAATTCCAGCCGTGATCGAACCAGAAAACGATGACAATCGACTGGCTCGGGGGGTACTGGTAGGAAAAGCGCTCGTTACTCTCTCAAGTGAAGTGCCTGTGCGGCTACTCAACATCAATCAGTACCCGGTCACCATCAAGAAGGGTACGAAGCTGGGCACATGTATAGCCGCATCGGCCATCGTAAGGGGCGTTAGTGAGGAAGAAAGGTCCAGACACACTCCGCAGGACTTGAAACAAATTCTTTCCCAGACCAGTGCGTTTCTCTCACCCATACAGAAACAGAAGGCCAATGGATTAATAAATAAGTACCAGGACATATTTACCACCGAGAATGGAAAGCTGGGAAAGACCAAGGTCGTGACACATAAAATTGACACGGGCGAGACACGACCGATTCGACAAACAGCAAGACGACTACCCTTGGCCAAACGGGAAGAAGCCGAGAAAATTATCGGGGACCTAGAGCGGGACGGGGTCATCGAGCCGTCAAGCAGTCCATGGGCCTCGCCGGTAGTACTGGTGAAGAAAAAGGATGGGACTACTCGATTTTGTGTAGACTACCGGCAGGTGAATAGTGTCACCAAAAAGGACAGCTACCCGCTACCACGTATCGACGACACACTCGATACCCTTGCTGGATCCACCGTATTTTCGACCTTGGATTTAAAAAGCGGCTATTGGCAAGTCGAAATGGACCCTGCCGATAAGAAAAAGACGGCATTTACCGTCGGTAACGGCCTGTGGCATTTTACAGTCATGCCATTCGGACTTTGTAATGTCCCAGCGACGTTTGAGAGGCTGATGGAGAGCGTGCTAATGGGTTTGACGTGGAAAACGTGCCTAGTCTATTTGGACGATGTCATCGTGATGGGCAAGACCTTCGAAGGACATCTGAAAAACTTAGAGGACGTCTTCCAGAGACTGCGAGGTGCGGGGCTGAAACTGAACCCGAAGAAATGTCAACTCTTCAGAAGGAAGGTCTCGTACTTAGGGCACGTAGTGAGCAGAGAGGGCGTCGCCGTTGTTCCGGACAAGACAAGTACGGTGAAGGAGTGGCCAATACCGGTAGATAAACACCAGTTGAGGAGTTTTCTGGGCCTCTGCACGTACTACCGACGATATGTCCGGATGTTCTCCGACGTCGCTAAGCCGTTGACAAGGCTCACGGAAGAAGGACGAAACTTCTGTTGGGATGAGGAATGCCAGTCTGCCTTCGACGAGCTGAAGAGGAAGTTGACCAGTGCCCCAGTGCTGAGTTTTCCTCTGCCAGAAGGACAGTTCATCCTGGACACCGACGCGAGCAATGTGGGAATTGGAAGTGTTCTGTCGCAGCGCCAGGAGGGACAAGAACGTGTCCTTGGATACTTCAGCAAGGTACTCTCCAAACCAGAAAGGAATTACTGCGTCACCCGGCGTGAATTATTGGCCATCGTCAAGTCCATCGAGCACTTCCATAAATATTTGTGTGGAAGGAGGTTTTTGATCCGGACCGATCATGCTGCTCTTAAATGGCTCCTCCAGTTTAAGAATCCCGAAGGACAGATCGCTCGCTGGATCGAGAGGCTCCAGGAGTATGACTTTGTCATAGAACATCGGCCAGGACAGAGTCATGGAAACGCAGACGCACTCTCGAGAAGACCATGCCCTGATGAGTGTCCTCATTGTCATAGAGCTGAGGAAAAGTCCGAGAAAGTCTATCGAACGACCGTGGTCGCCGAGGAATGGACACCATCCTCGTTACGACAAGAGCAAGGAAAAGACCCGGTTCTCAAAGAAATCCTGGTTTGGAAAGAGGGAGGAGAGCGTCCTGAGTGGCAAAAGGTATCACCTGGCTCGCCAAAACTCAAGAGCTATTGGGCACAGTGGGACTCGTTAGTGGTTGAGGATGGACTACTAAAACGCGTACTGGAGAGCCAAGACGGGACGGAGGAAAGACGGCAGTTGGTAATTCCCTCCAGTAAAATCCCGGAGGTTTGCGGCACCTTCACGACGGATCGTCCGGTGGACATTTAGGGATCAAGAAAACGCTGCAGAAGGTACGGGAGCGCTTCTACTGGATCAATTGTTCAGACGACGTGAAGGACTGGTGCAAGAAATGTACTACATGTTTCGCAAGTAATGGGCCACAAAGACGACCGAAAGCTCCTGTTTACTATTTTACGAAGTGGGTAGAAGCGTACGCTCTCTCTAATCAGGAGGCAGAGACAGTGGCCGATGTGCTCGTGAAGGAGCTGATCTGCCGGTTTGGAGTACCCATGGAATTACACTCGGATCAAGGAAGAAACTTTGAGAGTGGCCTATTCCGGAGGATATGTGAGAAGTTTGGGGTACGAAAAACAAGAACCACGGCCCTTTACCCTCAGTCTGACGGCATGGTAGAACGGATGAATCGCACCCTCAACCGCTATTTGGCGAAAATGGTCTCGTCACATCAACGAGACTGGGACGAACACGTGCCGTTCTTCCTGATGGCCTACCGATCGGCCGTTCATGAGTCGACAGGACAAACTCCAGCCAAAGTCCTGTTCGGGCGAGAACTTAAACTGCCCTGTGATCTAATCTTTGGCGCTAGACCGGACGAGGACGTTTCGGGGGAATATTACGTTTCCCGGATGCGGCAAAGGATGAACGAAATTCACGATCAAGTCCGGTACCAACTAAATATCGCCAGTGATCGCATCAAAGAGCGTTACGACATCAACGCTAAAGAGGGTGGCTACCAAATGGGAGATCGAGTTTGGCTGTACAACCCACAGAAGAAACGTGGTTTGTCCCCTAAGTTACAGACCAATTGGGAAGGTCCCTATGTTGTGAAGAAACGAATCAATGACGTGGTCTACCGGGTAAGCAAACTACCAAACGGCAAGCCGAGAGTGGTGCACTTTAATCGGTTGGCACCCTATGAGGGGTCGCACGATGAGGCGGAGGTTCCCCGAGTAAGAAACACGTTGGCGCAGGAGAACGAACTTTCGTTCGAAGAATTTATGAGCGCCTACGGGGGTACCGGAAAAGCACGGTATGGGGTAACCTGTGAAAAACAACAGGATTTGTTCAGCGTACCTGAAGAATACTCGTTGGCCCATTGTGTGTCCACCGACCTGGTAATGTCACGGGGTATCGCCACGGTTTTCAAGAAGAAGTACGGGCGCTTGGAACCACTCAGAGCGTAACTCCCGGAAATTGGCAAGGTTCTGGAACTACGTGACAACGTAAGACACATCTTTTATCTGGTTACGAAGGAGATCGGGTCCCTTAAACCATGTTATCACGATGTATGGCGAACCTTGCATAGGCTACGAGACCGACTGCTGGAACTCGACATCAGGAAGCTAGCTGTCCCCAAGTTAGGTGCTGGACGAGATCAGCTGGACTGGAGGGTTGTCCGGAATATGCTGGAAGTAGTGTTGAAGAATACCGGAGTGGAAGTTTTAGTCTGCTGTTTTGGGCCTGCACCATGTCGACTCGGGAAGACGGTCCCCTGTTATTTTGACGCCACGTCTCGCTGTAAGCGGGGGGCTAACTGCAGGTTCCTGCATGGGCCTACCAGGGATACGTTCCGAGACGAAACGTCTCTAAGGCGGGGGCAGTGTAATGCGAGAAGTAAACAACGCGACACCAACTACGACGCGTACAAGACAGCTGTATAAATTTATTATGTAGTGTCTAGTCTAGTGAACAAGTAGTTTAGTGTGGTATATAAATTAGTGTTCAATTAATGTAAATAAATTATAAAATAAACGTTACAATACATTTTTGAAAATTACATTTTGAACACATTGTCATGTCTGTGACATTTGTTGTTGTTTGAAATCATTTTAAATTTCATTTTATTTCATTGAAAGATATTTCTTTATACCTACCTCATACGAAAATGCCTCACGAATTCACATGAAGTTTATTGTAACATAATTTGTGAATAAAAATATGTATTAAAATTTATAAGCCATTACAGGATTCCTATGATGTCCAATCTTCAACGGCCCAAAATCCAGACATGGTTTACCATGATGAGGACACGGATGAGAGAGAAATTACCTATGACGAACACATTGACGACACCGAAATTCCAAGTCAGCATGAATAAAATTGGAAATCAAGAAGTAATACTGCAGATTTCTCCATAAACGACAGGAATATATTATATGAGAGTAGAATCAGAGAATTGGAAAAGCAATTGTCTTGTGCCAAGAAGAAAATCCAAACTGCAAATAATATTGTGCGCAAAATCACAAAACAAAAAATGCAGTGGAGGAAGACATATCATCGACAGAGAAGGGTAATTCAGCAGTTGAATGCTCAGCTGACACAATTACAATCAGGTGTAAAGCAAATATTGAACGCCGACCAAATCCAAGCTCTAAGTAAACAAACCTCCCGGGGAATGAAATGGTCAAATGAAACAGTTCAAATATCCTTACGATTAAAATTTGCTTGTGGTTCTACTAGTTACGATGAATTAAAAGCCCAAAATATTCCAATCCCATCAGCACGGACCTTGCGAAGAAGACGAAGGTATTGATTTCACGGAAGGTATTTCAAAAGGAAGCTTTGAACTACTGGCTCATTTCACAGCCGAGTTTGCTGATGACCGAGAGAGAGATGCTGTATTAGCACTTGACGAAATGGCTCTAAAACCATCTTGTGATTTCGACCCTTCGACAGAGAGTTACATTGGGGTATCCTCTATTCCCCCAAGCACAGGTGCATCACATTTACAATAATCAAACCGTACATAGGCATTTAAACTAAAATTGTGATAGAGAAGTTGTTTGAGTGTGTTTGGGTAAGCAAATAAATTAATTTTTTATATTTTGGTCAATAGGAAACACAGATGTTGCTGCCTCCCATGGGTTAGTGTTCATGCTCTGTGGAATATTTTCAAGGTGGAAGTGTGTTGTGGCGTATTATCTCACCCCGCAGAGCATGAACGGAGCACAGCTTCAACCAATCATCCTGGATATTATAAGACAAGCTGAAGAGATAAATATACGCGTGCATTTAATTTCCAGCGATATGGGACCTACGAATGTGGCCATGTGGAAGTCCTTTGGGGTGTGTATTGCTGGACCTAACTCAGAAATTGTAAATTCCATACCTCACCCTTTCAGTTGCAATCGAAAACTGTGGTTTGAACCCGATCCAGGGCACCTGTTAAAAAACCTTAAATTTGCCCTCATTAACAATCAAACAATCAAATTACCTTCAGCCTTTGTGCATGCTAACAGTTTATCAGAAGCAACTGTTCGCAGCTGCCATGTCAGTGAACTTGCTGACTTTCAGCAAAATTTACAATTGCTATTAGCGCCAAAAATTAAAGTAGATGAACTGACTTCTGGACATTTCGGTCGGATGAAAGTCAATAAAGCGAAAAATGTGTTATCAAGGGATACAAGCGCCTCTTTAAGGTTCCTTGCTGGTGAAAACTCAGAAAAGGATAGTTATCGCACGACAGCCATGTTCATTGAAGTGGTAGCAAAGTGGTTCACTCTGGTTAGTTCCCGATCGAAACCTTTAGCTTTAGGCTTCACCCCTGGAAATGAATTTTCTGAATTCAAATATATGGAGGCAGTAGCCTTTTTACAATCAATGATTGAACTTTTCAAACATATGAAAATCGGGGAAAAGGGAACATTTAAACCTGTTCAGCGTGGAACTCTTATTGCAACGAAAACAGTAATTGAATTAAGTGATTACCTAATCAATGACCATGGTTATCGCTTTGTCTTGACAGGTCGTTTTACGACAGATTGTGTGGAAAATCTTTTTTCATGCATAAGAGCAAGGCAACAATTGTTCTCTCATAAACAAGGCTATTTTATTTCTGAAAAATCATCGCCTTGCAAATAAACAATTTCATGCGCCGCCCATGTAATGTTGCACAGGACATACAAAATGAAATTCAAATTCGCGCTATTTCAATTCGCTTGTTTATTGGTGCCGCCATTATGGTCCAACATTTCAAATGAACCAATCAGAGTGCTTGTTACATAGTTGTCCACACTCTACCTTTCTAGGCCAGTGAACTCTATACTATTCGTACCTGGAAGGGACGCGTCCGTTGCGTATTGCGTATAACCCCTGCTCCACACATTGGGGCCAACACTGGCGCCAACACAGTGCGTCCAATGTGTGGATCGACGTTGGCGCCAACGTTGGGGCCATGTTGGAATTGTTGGCCCCAACGTTGGCATGCTTGCCGAAGCGAGTCGGTTTTTTGAGCACACATCAAAGGAGTTGGCGCCAATATTTCGAGTTGCGGCCACACATTGGTTGTTGGTTGTCTATTCGATTAATTTGACTGTGGTCAGGGAAGTGTGAGTAGTGAGGTTAAGTGGTGTTGTTAAATATCATTGAAAATATCCAGTGAAAAGTGAAATGACTGAAATGTCTTCAACACAGTGTCAGTGGACGAATAAAAGGGCTATAGATTTTCTTGAACTATATCAATCGGAACCACTTTTGTTGAACCCAATTATCAGAGACCACAAAAATAGAAACGCAGTCTATGCAATGTTACAGCCCACCATCTTCGTTTGCGAGGTTATCTTTTTTTTACTGTTAAAATATATTTATTTATGCTTAAAATAGCTAACGCACCCACTGCAATTTTTTTCATCCGACATGTTTGTTGGCACTTTTCTACCTGAACTGAACAGTCGAACGTTGGTGCCAATATTGGCCCCAATGTGTGGGAGCCGTGCGGACAGCTTCACCAACCACAGTACCAACATCAGCCAATGTTGGGGCCAATATTGGTCCCAATGTGTGGAGCCGGGCTAACAGCGTGCAGTGTCAGGGGCAAGCGAAACAAAGATAGACATATACCACGTTTGGAAATAATAGGAGTAATGACATTTGGCGATGGATCCCTTTTTTGAAGAAACTGTAGAGCGTTTTGTGTGGAACAAACGCATAAATTCTTGTGCCGCACATACAGATCGTGAACTTATCGCACAAGCCATCCGGCGTTGTCAAATACCGACCTTTCGTTTTTTGAAGTGAAACTTCTTTGCGCACGTTGTATACATTGGGATGAGGTGTTGGTCGAAAAACCGCGTCACGCGTGATAAGAAAAAAGCGGTGTTGCCATCATGCGCGTAAAGCCAGTGCCAGACGATGCTACGAACATGTTCCAACGTTGGACGCTTGATGGTTCGTCGCATCGTATGGCCGATGATCGAGCTACGAGCTACCAATGTCGAGCGTCCAACATTCGTGTTGGAACATGTTCGAGCTGTTGTCGGTATTTTGCCGCGAATCAAAGGATTTCGTCCAACGTTGGAAGGAAAACATTCGGTGTTGGATGCACAGCCACATGATTTGGTCGAATGTTTCATGTCATTTGTATAGGTCGTAAATGTCAGTAGATACAATAAATATGTATAAGTCCCTTTTTTATATCATCTAATTGATATATTTGAAGTAAATAATTATTGATTGTTACTTACCGGGTTCTGCTTTTATTTAGGCTTAACATCCACCATCTTCTAGTACGACGCATTTTACTTTTATTTTTTCCACTAATAATAACTTGGAACAAGACAATACCACCAACGCTGCCGGAATAATTGCTACATCGGTATCCTCCATGTATATTAACAACCCGTATTAACCCTTATCATTACGTTTTAATTCTATTTTAATAAAATACACGAAAATTGTTTTTTTGACAAACGTTTGTGTCAACTGTCGAATCAAAACATTTGCCACACCGTGTAGCCGAAGCATTTGCTCCAAAGGAACTAGCGAATCATTGACTCAAAGATTCGCTCCAACATTCGACGAATCATTCATAGCATCGTCTGGCACCGGCTTAAAGTGTATCTCTTCGTTTCCGTGCGCTACCAGCGGACACGTGGCAACACCGGAGAGCGCCCAGGTCGGAGAATCGTGCTGTACCGGGTGGACGGCCGGGTGGGGGGCAGTCCGTTCAAGACAGACACGGTAGACGTATTGCGGCGTATAATCCCTGTAATCAACTTTTAATTAACGGCTTTGTCTTTTGAGCGCTTCGATACCTTCAATCGAACCTATTTAACTACGGTTTGCACTGGAAAAATTCTGCGTTAATAAATATGTATCATTATTTATGTTGATTAATAATAAAATCTTTTTAAAACCGCACATAACTAAAGTAATATTAATAATTTTAGTTATTATTAATAATTATTAGCGTTAAATTTATTGTTAATAAGTTTTTAATTAGTTGTTAAAATTACGTGAAATAGTTATAGTTAGTGAGTTCTGACGTACTTTATAAGTGTACAAAAGATGGGCTCGATCGATCTAGTATTTTTTACAAAATTCTATTTGTTTGTCCCGTTTTTTGAAAAAAAAATCAACATTCTCTGTCTAAGTCCTGTCCAGTCGGTTTTTCTAAATGGATCTTAACAAACTCGCGCTCATTCTCTTCGTAAAGACTTATGTTAACATTCTATGTAAAAAAAACAATAATTTTTTTATTGTTTATTTATAAAAAAGGTTTAACAAATATTATAGGTTTTTTAGCTTATAAACATTTACAATAACTTGGTTGGTTTTTGTTCAAACTTTATGGCAATGATTTATTTGAAAAACCGTACCCCGATGGAAGTGGAATGCGCTTTGCGCACATTCTATCAGCTCTGAAATACCTATAGCGTTTTTCTATACGCTCTTGAACACTTTCTGGCTTTAGGAGGAAGTTTTTAAAAATACTTAGTAGATATCTTGAAAAGTTTGAATCTAGAATATTTGTTAGTTACTTTAGTTACCATAAGCCATACCATAAGTGTCTTTTCTTGAATATCATACGATTTCTAATGACTAACCACGTAAAGCCGGCTACATACAGATGCGAATTGCGAATTGCGAACTGCGAAAATTCGCATTCGCAAGTCGGCTACATATAGATGCGAATTGCGAATTGCGACTAAAGTTCCCATTTCCCATTGGTCCATTTGGTCCAGTTTATGTGGTGGGGGAAGCGTATCGGGAACCTGCGACATTCGCAAAATTTGAAATGTGGGGGGCGGGAATCTTGAGAAACGTTCAATATTTTGCGGAAGACGCAAGAAATTGACAGGTTACGCTTGCGCACAGCTTGTCGTACATTAAGTTGGTATGTAATTCTGCCTATACTTCCTTCGGCCTTCAACCTTGTTTGTAGACGGCAGAGAATATGGTAGAAAACATGTAACTACTGAGAAGCGACAATATTGGCGGTTCCTTTGATGTTTCTACCCCACTTCGATGACAGCAAATTTGACAGTTAACCTACCATATACACTAAGAAAAGTGACGTTTATAATGTGCAGTGACCTACACGCAGAAAAGTTTGAACCATTCAATACAAAGGCGTGACAAGACGGGTACACGGGGATCGTTTTTAAACTAATGTAAAAATCAGTATAGTTCCTTTATCAATTTTTTGTTGGAATTTACGTCACTATGAAGGTAAACGAGCTATATATGTCATACAGGTTTTTTGCTCGACAGTTTTAGGTGTGTTAATAGTCAACGAAAATTGGAAAATTATCTACAGCTGTAACAAACTGTTAGAAATCTGTGGGAGAGGTGTGCGATGTAGCTGTGCTCCGTAAATAAACTCACAACACAATTCTTTTAACAATATACTAGCAATAATCATTTTTGTTAACAATTGCCTAATAATTTACTGACAATTAACTGACAACTTATTCAATTCACTAACATGAAACATGTATGCGAATTAGACATTATTTGCTCGAAAACCGAAGAGAATCTGATTGATGTAAATTTAATTTGTAATGTAAACAATTTTTTTGAAACTGCTCGTCCACTACAATTTTTATTCAAATTGAGAATTAAATATCATTTCCAATTTATAAATGAAATATATAAATTCTTTTGGTGGCGTTTGAAGCCTTCCATCACCACTTTCGTGGATACTATACGATTTGAAATTTATTAATAAATTAGTTGTGCTGAGAGTATCACATTTTTTCCAAAAGCTTTGCATATATTACATGTATGAACTTCGAGGCCTTTCTTTAAAATATACCCACCAACATAATGAAAGGCATTTTTCGTAGTTTGGTTTTCTTTATGATAGCTGTTATCGGGAATGGCTATCGCTTTTGTTTGATTTTGTACTTCAGAGGACCTTTCTTCATGGTAAACACCGATTAGGTCCCCGCTTGTTGTATTCAGTAACAGCTTATCCAACACAGCAAAAATTAGACATTGTGTGGGTGCAAGGTTGGTGTACAAAAGTATAAATGATGTAAACGGTTAAAAGTTTGAGTTGAGTGCGGTACGAATCACGTACGAATGTACCAAGAATATACGAGACGTACGAATGAATTGGAATCGTGTCTATATGTTAGGTTTCAGTTTATATGATATGTCAAACAATTCGAACTGTCTCGTGTCTGCGTTGACTTACAGAATCGGCAGGTCCGTCTTAGCGCGAGAGCCGTTAAAAGGAGCGGATCAAAAAATTAAACTTTAAACCCTTAACTACTGCGACCTACGCCACTGAAAACAACTACAATGTCAAGTCCCGTCACGATTTTGACAGATAAACTACCAATTTCACGCATGCGCATAAAAAAATATCCATGCAACTCGGGGTTTTGTCGCTTCTCAGTAGTTATATATTATATTCTCTGTAGACGGTTCCAATTGTTCTCTTTCTCTCTGCCTTCTTTTCAATAACAAATAAGCGGCAATTCTGCGTCTTCGTCGCCAATGGTATATTTGGTGTTGGTACTGGTCAAGAGGTACTGGTACCAATTCATAATGATATAAATTTGTATAAAGTCTAGTAGTAATGAACTATATATCAATAAAAAACTCAAACACTATAATATCACAATAACGTAGTAGAACTTAATACATAACACAACAATACAAGTAAATAATAATCCCCATACGCAATCAATAATGTTAGGTTAACCACACAGAACACCTATTTAATTGAACCATACAAGCGTATAACAAATATCGCCTAGTGAGAAATTAAAAGTCTCTAAAATTGTTGCGTTTTTTCTCATCTGTATGAAGACAGGATGTGCGAATGCGAATTTCCGCATTTCACAATTCACAATTCGCATCTATATGTACCTTCCTTTCGCACATCCTGTGTTCATGCAGATGCGCAAAAACGCAACAATTTTAAAGAGTTTTACTTTCTCACTAGGAGATATTTGTTATGATGTTACTCTTCTATGGTAAAAGAACATGGACATTCTATGTGGTCTTCCGCAAAATATTGAACGTATCTCAAAATTCCCGCCTCCGGTATTTCAAATTTTGCGAATTTCGCAGATTCCCGACGTTTCCCCCACCAAATAAACTGGACCAATGGGAACTTTAGTCGCAGTTCGCAATTCGCAATTCGCATCTGTATGTAGCCGGCTTAATGACCATGATGAAAGAATGATTATAAAAGAAATTACTGATAATGATAATATATATGTTTTAATATAATACTAAAGTCACTTCTATATCAAAAATTACCTTTATATATAATTAATGAAGAAATATAGTGAATAACTGGAAAAAAATCTCTATAAATATTTCATTTGTATATCCAGTCTCTCTGTGTGTATGTGTGTGTGTGCGTATATGTGTGTGCATATGGCCAAAGAAGTTTCACTTCCACTGTCTGGTCCGACGCAGACTTTTTTGAATCATAAAGTTGGTTCGAAACATTTAAAAATCATCTTTTGAAATGCATTTTCCAGTCGGTTAACTGAGTTAACACGAAAAGAGTATTGTTGGTGATGGCGGCAACCAGAAATACACCATAGAAGTATATTGCTGAAGATTGCTTACAACGGCAACAATGCACCAATCCTTTCGCCAAGGTTCGTTTCATGAACGTAGATGATGTAAGTCAATAATAATATTAATAATCAACCAAAAAGGTAACGCGCTGGTGAAGTACCTCATGGTGGCGTGGAAACCTTGACAAAACATGAATATGTATTATTCTTATTGATTTGCATTTGTATCTTCTTATTTGTGAAAATGTTTTAGTAATTTATTAAAAAATTCCTTTAGTCACGACTCTATTTTTACGCACGCCTATGGAATCCATATAAGTACTCACGAAACATCAAAATCGGACTGTCAATCACTCCTATTATTTCCTAACGGGGTGTAGTTACGGTAACCTGTCTTTATCATCGCACTCAAGCAAATGAGTTCTGTTAGATTCTGTCTACATGCGTAAATTGATTTTAATGATAGGTTCACTTAAACAACAACAATATTCTGTCCTGTTCTGTGGTTAACACTTCTGTCTTCTGTCTCTGTCGGAAATGTGGGTGGTCTGTTTTATTTATTTAACTTAAATAACCATAGACTTAATTTAACCTTATAAACTTGAAGATGACCTAGTGTGATCTGTGAAAATGACTCGAATCTCGAATCAAGCTTAATCTGATTTAGTATGTGATTTAGTAGAAGGCCGCTTAGCCATGATTTCAGTGAAATAAGCGTAAGATGTCTTTGTACCATTTTGCGCTCATTGTAGTTGGTATAATAATTGGTGATGTGTATTGTAAGTATTATTTCACACTAATTAGAATTAGGAGCACATTACTGTCATTTAATTAAAATCAACAAGTATAACAACATACACAAAAAGCTTTTAATATAAGTAGAAAGTAGGTTATGAGTGCCAATATTTTTAAATGAATCCAAAAGAGGTTATTCTGTTTAAAGAGTAATTGTTATTTAGGTACATAAAAGTGAGAATAATCTCACATTACCGAAGAGGAGCTAAATTGAAATAAGAGGCACTTTGTGCCGAGTATTTTAAAGCTCACGAGTCAAGTAAGAGATTGTACTGACGTGTTTTGTATTAAATTTTTCCGGAAATCGCAAAAAGACGAAATTCACAAATTTTTTACAAATCGCACAAAAATCATGTTGGTCAATTTTGTTGGCAACTATTATTACGAATAAAGAACATCGAGACAATTTCATGGGGCAGCAGTGGCTGTGTGGCTTAACGCGTTAAGTAGATAGTCACTGATGTGGGTTCGAGTCCCACATAATTCATGGGTGTTGTTTCCGGGGAGTTTGTAAAATGTATCTAAAATCCCGTTCCTACTCACGCCGGTAACTTGAATATTATCTATTAGATTTTAGTAAATACCTACTCCAAATATAGGGTGTTCAGTTAAATCCGTAATCTAGCAACCGTTGGAATTTTTATGATCTAGATCCTAGATGTAAACATGTTGACAAATGGTAAATGTCACAAATGTTGAAACACAAATGGGCTCCTTGCGACAATAAAAATTACACCGACCCTTTGAAAACAACTGATTTTTAATTTGAAAGGCAGGGCGAATTGAAAAATTAAGCACGAAAACAAAGCTACTCCACACCAAGTCCCAACTGTCACAGCTAACCTATTAAAATGTCATTAATTGCGCGGCAGGATCAATCTACCACATCCATCTCTTGCTGTCTTCTGTCATAAAAATTTCAACTGTTGCTAGATTATGGATTTAACTGAACACCCGTTACTTAACTAACCGTATATCATAACCAGATGGTAGATAGTACTTGATTATTACTGACCAGAGTTAAAGGTCCACAAACTTCTTTGTCATTTATCATGAAATTGAGCTCGTCCATGCGTCCCCTTAATTTATCTATTACCATAGGTGTAGAGGTCACCAGAAATTACTCGAGTCCCTGGCAGACCGGCGATAATAACCGCTTGGTGTTTCAAGGGTATCATGGTTATGACCTGATCTTCCCAAGATCTACAACGCCATGGCCCAGCCTGCAACAGAGAAAAGACCAGCTACAGACTGTCTTCCAGAAGACAGAAGGAAACAAGCAGCGACATCAACTGGACTCGGTTTGGGTGCGACAGAGCAACGTGCCTGGCTGGGTGAGAAACACCCCTGCGCCGGAACCGGCGAGATTCCAGGTTCAGCGAAAGCCCATCGAGAATGAGGATGATGAGCTCAGGGAGTTTGCAGAGGAGTTGCTCAGCAAAGATACAAACAATGCTGCTAAGTATGTCTCGGTTAACTACCAAGGGATGACGACTTCGAGGTCTGCAAAGGATGAGGCTCCTCAACAGTAAGGATTTGAAATTTATTCATATACAGAAAAATGTGCAGCCTCTAACGAATATGTAAAACTCATAAAAACAGTTTGGTAAAACAGAAAATTTAGTATATAGGATTACTATCATTATTTTTAAATTATAACTGTCAGAATTATAGTACATGAAGTAAAAAATCTATATTTGCAATTTAGTTAACATTCATATCTTAAATATGAATCAGTTGTTTCATGGAATTGAAATTTTTTTTTTCGTAAAATACATTCGGAAACGAAATAATTATGTACATATATATTAATAATTTAGGTACTTTTTTTATATGTGTCATGTTATGATACTGTTTTTCGTTGTAGAGGTTCTGAGGGAAGCAATACTAAATTAGCCAATGAAAGTTATCTTTTTCAGTCCCAATGGAAGAAACTGAAGTTTCTTGTTTTATACAATTAGAAAAAAAAATTTTTTATTGGTACTCTATTTTGCCTATTTCAAACACGCGTTGGCGTGCGTAAATCGGGCTTTTCCGCACGCGCGTGTTTTAAAGTTGCCATGGAAACGCATCAACAACGACGAAATCAACCAATAACAGAGCGTTTTTGGCCATAGCGGTGCGAGCCGATTGGTGGCACGACGGGCGACGGGCCGGCACGAAGCGTCCCGAGTTTCGTTCAAATTAAATATATTGGCTATTTGGGTATTTTTACACTATTTACGATTTCAACGGTAGGTCCCAATAAAAAAAAATCGCGTAAAGTATTCGTGGATAACTGCTCTTTCAAACACTTGCTCTATTTCGAGCACGACGTCAATATCCACTCATACTTTAATATACTAATTTCGTGAAGAACATGGAACATTTGATGTGTTTTGGATTATAGGTAGATCCCGGTCGATTTTATAATTTTCTCTCTTAATATGACCTCTCACAAATTCATAGTAGAAAGAACATACTCTGTTATAAAGAGTTAAATTGATTTACATTTAAAAAAAAGCGCCCTGGATAAGCCATTTTGATTGACGGCAATAGGGTCAAGTTGCATTAAACATTTAATTATTTGTAATAAACAAATATATTCTCCCTATTGAATAAATAATGTTTCATGCAATTTTTATGGTAACTTAAGGCTTTTACAGCTTACAATACAATTGAAATTTGGAATATCTATAAGCTTATCATTCACCATATGTGTTTTTGTCAAAATTAATGTTTGATTTTTTACAATACTGTTATGAAGGCAAAAAATTATTGAATGTTTAAATTTTATTTTAATTTAAATTACTTAATCATCAGTTTCGTACTGCGAGGGGACGAAATGGCGGCCTCGTTTCTCGTTCCCTGGTTCTGCCGGTCCTCTTATTTTTCCCAATGCGAACACCGTATGTCCCTAGATGCCCGCAACTTGCAACACGCGTTTGGACATACTATGACTCACAGCATTAGAAGTTTCATGCTGATCGAAAATTGAAGATTTTACCCATCTAAAAACGTTTATTTTTCTCAAACGCACTTAAAGAAGTTTTCACTTCAAAAATTCACAGTATTTCCTCGTTATTTATTCAAATAGTTATCCAATTTGGTTGATAAGATCTCGAAAGAATCAGTATGATCCCAAATTAATCATGTTTTTTGTTGTCTATACAATAGAAAGAAACGGATGCTTCTATTGACAATAAATCGTCTTAGTGAACGTCTATTATAGCGCAACTTGCTCTTAGTATTGCACCTTAGCTTCGCCCCTGCCTAGCACATGTCATTGCCGTTCTAAAAAAATCCAGAAGATGTGTAATTCTTCTCTTCTTCTTCTTATTTTAAGACAGTCATGTTTTTTCAAAGCTGTAGCCTAAGTTGTGACTCCGATGACCAGCTTTCGTACCATCGTTTGTCTTCCTGGAGGTCTATGGTTGGTTGGTTTCTCCTCTTTTGCGATTTTGGGTAGCCGATTATCAGCCATTCTGTCGACGTGGTCTCTCCATACTCGTCTTCTTATTCTGGACCATCTTACAATGTCTAGGATAGGATGTGTAATTCATTTTTCGTATCTATTTTATATACTGCGATGATTTGAAAAAGTACTAAGCTCGATTTTACTGTTCGAGGCTAGGTGCTATGGTCCATTGTGATTACTCACAGTTAACTAAAAATTAGGTCTGCGTCGGACCTCTCTGGACGCTCTCCGGTGTTGCCACGTTGACCCCGCTGGTAGGGCACGGAAATATCGCGTAACACCATATTAGTTTTTTCGGCTACGCTCGACTTCTTGAAATTAACACGGATACGCGGTAATAGTTGTGAGTGTGATGTCTCTGCGTTGCATGCCGGGGGAAACATTTCTCTTCGATTTGGCGATCTGCTCGGTTCGCGGGCGCGATGGAAGAGGTATCATCCCATGCTAAGTATGGTGCTTCCCTATGTTCACCACTTTACAGTTATTTCAGAGAAACCCCATTTTTCGTAACTTTTGTACATTTTCCTGTCGATTTATCGTTTCCAATTTTTAAAATGGAATCAAATTCAAGCTTACGTTCCTTACTAGTATATCTATCCAATAAATCATGCGGCTACCACTCACAAGTTTTGTATTATAGTTGATATAATTACGAAACTAAAGCATTCAGCTTAATATAACGTCGATTTCGAGCCTTAATATTTATAAAAATTTTGCGAATTTAACAACAACAAAACAAAATCTTGGCTTCTAAATATGTTAGAAAACTTTTTTTAAATGTGTTATATTACCACTCACTCAATTACCCTTACATCTTAGTTTTATGCAGATGATTTCATTTGTTAAGATATTACAGATTCATAAAATATGCCACAAAAAAGAGCCCTTACATGGGTATTAGCCATTTTGAGTTAATTGACGACAATAGAGACAAATAACATTAAACATTTAAAGTTTTAATAAACAAATAATTTTTCACGTTTACCAGTAAATATCTTTAGATGAAGTTTTCACGCTAACTTTAGGGCTATGAGACATTTTTTAAAAGTTGCAAGGATGTGAGCTTTTTCATTAAACAAATGATTTAAAATTTTATGCTGTATTGTGCCGTTATTTAGACTAATAATTTACCAATCTGGATCAACAAAGTCTCAAATTAACCGTATTTAGGGTTGGTTGTCTACATTACCTCAACAAACCCCTATGTTTCGACTAAGGTGTCCGCCCACCTGTCTCTCCCAAAATTTGGAAAATTTTGAAACGGATTTGAAACAGGAGTACTATTATTTGAATGGTATCAAAAAATAAACGTATTCGAGATAGTAGGCGCGGAAATGAAGCACTGAGCGACCGAAATTTTTGCAGTAAGATGGATCGAGATGCGGTTTTTTGCATTCGGTTCGTGGAAGCGTCTACAAATTTTGTGAACATTTGTTATGAACGAGAAATGGGCTGACAGAAATGGGCTTGGGCTGACGATCAGTTTCAGCTCTCAAATTTCTAATTAAACGCTCTGGCACTACTTTATCTCGTGAGCGGCTCATTAGCAGCTCAGCTCGCAAGTTTATACGCGGATAAGATGTATTGGATCGTAAGAAAATTGGTCTGGATTTTTAACAACTCTCTGTTTACTCTAACTATATGCAGTTTAATAAGCAACTAATTACCAATGTAGTTAGGAACTATTTAAAGTTACAACCAAATTCGTTACTTATCAGAGTTAGTTTGTTCAATAAATCCGTATAATTTTTCCTAAACATTGACATTCTATTTTTTGTGATCTGAGTAATCATATGCATATAGCATACACAGTATAGTTACTAAACATAAATTTAATTAAATGTGATAACAAGAAATGTTACATCCATTTAGTAAAACTAGCTTTTAAATTACCAGTACCTTTTTCGATATGAGCTACAGAGCTTTTCCTTATTTATTTTTAATAATTAAAATAAAAAGAAAAACTCGGCGAAAACCCTTAAAAGTACATTTTAGGCAAAATCGGCTGACACGAGGTAAATGCCTTATTATCCAGGTTTTATTAACAACAAGTGTAATCATCCGCATAAAACTTAAATATTTGAGTAGTCGAGTGAGTGACAATGTAACATTTTTAGAAAAATGCTCTAGCACCTTTAGAAGTCAAGTTATTGTTTTGTGACTGTTAAATCCGCGATATGTATTTATAAATGTTAAGGGTCGAAAACGAAAAGAGTCAACTAGTAAAAAAAATTTAAAATTGATTAGAAACATTATTAATAATTGTATCCGATATAAGAAGTTGTAATTATCAACTAATAAAAATTATTACATATAATAATACATTTACTTATAAACATCTCTTACAAATAAAAATTGCAATAACTTCATGAAGAATAGCGATGGGTTGGGGATACAAATACTATATTTAAATTTTTAATGATAGTGATAATTGTGAACAAACTTGTAAAAAACCAAAATCATATTAAAGTAAGATACAAATATTGGTTGAGATTTGAGTTTTGATTTTTTTCTGCGCCAATAATACGTTTCGAGGAATTCACAAAAGTACTTAAAAATTCGTGTTACTGTAACAACACTGGGTTTATAGTCATTGTAAAACAACTGTGGATTATTATTATTTTATTAGTAATTATAGAACTAGCTAAATTGTTACTGACTTTTAAATTTACATAATTAATGTTAATCACAATATAATGTACATTAAAACGGGTAGTTTTAATATTCAGATACTACTAGTGTCCTATAATACTATTTTATTTTTACCTAATTAAATACTGCTGCCCATCTACATATTACAAATTATGTATTCAATGAAATATACCTAGGATTGCAATTTAGAGTAAGGTACACATTATTTATAAGACTTCATTTTAAATTATATTCAACATCTACATTTCAGTCTGGTTAGGTACTTAGACGACACGCACACGAACACGCATACAGACGCACGCATGCACGCACATACATACACTCTTTGTTCCAGCTACTTTCAAATGTAAGCTGTACTATCATCATAGCAATTGTGGGGTCATCATTCAAATCGATTATAGGTAGTAGGTCATTCACGCACAGACACAGAATGAATAAAAGAGGCACTAGAGTAGTTCCATCTGTTGATATTTTTTTACAATCTCTAATTGTACCATTTAAGTAGCTGTCTGTTATTTACAGTATTGTTTAAATAGTTGGTTAGCCATTTCACTGATGCTGTAACCTGTAACAATATAGTTTTCCCAGAAGGGTTTGATGATTTACTGTACTGAATAGCTAGATTGAGAAAAGTTACTACAATTGATTGGCTATTGTCTAATTTATCTGGGATCTATTTATATCAGTAATAATAAGAATAATTGGAAATTCTGATGGATTAATCTAAGTATAATATTTTTGTCTTAATCACCCCCAGGTTGTTGACCATTCATCCCGACGCTTATGACATAAGAACCATCTCCCTTCTGAAAAACTTCTATGACAACTACATCCTTGATACGAAGGCGAGCGAGTTGTCGACGCCCGCAGAAAACCAGGAAGAGGAGGAATTTCTGGACGCCATACTCTCGACTGAAGTGATGAAGCACACAAAGAACTTCCTGATTGGCAAGGGAAAAGTTGGAGGGGCCCATTCAGAGTTCAAGAACATTCTACGTACCATCTGGTTCAACATGTACTCCAGGGGGGGAGGTCGAGTGGGTTCAAGCGGTTTCGAGCACGTCTTCCTCGCTGAACTAAAGGCTGGTCAAATCTCTGGATTGCACAATTGGGTGTATTTCGAGGAGGAGGAAAGAAACAACCGCGCGAACTATCTGGGCTACCTGAAGAAGCTAGATTTAGGGAATGTAAGATTATTTTTCGATCAATTTTCAAAGCACAATTTTCCTTAATGCTTAAGGAGATTGTTTTTTTTTACGGAAGATTTTAATATCCAAGTATATATCATATTGTTTTCTTTTCAGAAAGGGGCAATACTAAAGTATCACTTTACTTTCCAAAACACAGACAAGCCTGTTGGGTCCATGTTCATTGGCACCAGTCCGGAGTTGGAAGTCGCCCTTTATTCCGTTTGTTTCATCTTGAGAGCGGATAGGATCTGTCCTTTGAAACTGAATGGTCACAGATTTATCATTAGAACGTACACTTACAGATACAATGGGAAAAAGATGATAGGGAGCGCATTTCCTGAGATTTAATGATTTATATAAGAATAATTTAATAGGTTACTTTTAATAAATTATATAAGTCCTATATGTTTCGGTCTATTATTAAAAGTATAAACCAGATAAGGAGAAACGAAATAATTACATGACATGTTATCATTCTTCAGATAAGAAAAGATTCTGTTTGCACAACACAGGGGTCAAGAGTATTATAACTGTTTATTACTCAGTTAGGGAGTATAAAATCCAAATCCAACTAAATGATGTACTCTAATATCCTACGCTTAATTAAAACGGGACAGTCACGTTTGAGGCGTTGTTATCACAGTGAAAATGTGTTTGGTTTTATAAAGAAAAGTAGCAGTGACTACAAAAGTAAGTGTAAAAATAGAGTTAATCTCATAATTCTTCTGCTTCTTTTAGTCTCTGACAAAGTCCTAAAGAAACGATGTGCAGAAAGCAACTTCTACAGATTAGTCACAGCCTACAGAACCCATGGGCATATATGTTCCAGTGTGAATCCCTTACAACCAGAAAAAAGGTGAAAGATTTGTATTGTAATATTTAACGTTTAATTCATTTTTCAGTGTGCTGCCTGAGTTAGAACTTACCAGATACGGCTTTGTAGGTGATGAGATCGTCCATTATGAAAATATCTTGAACTGTGGTAAAAGTAATGGAAGTATAAGGGAAGCTTTCGAATTTCTGCAACAGGTTTACTGTAAAAATTTATCAGCTCAGTTCATACATTTAGAAGTAGGTAAGACTGACAGGTTTGAAGTTTTCATAATTGTTTTGTTTCATAGAATGAGGAGGAGAGGGAGTGGTTCTCTACCGAGTTTGAAAAATGTCCATCAAAGGTTTTTGACAAAGAAACTAAAATTCGGTTAGTTACTGAACTGATAAAATCCAAATCATTCGATAACTTCATGGCTAAGAAATTTGGCAGTGTGAAACGATATGGAGCCGAAGGCGCCGAGAGCATGCTCGCATTTTTTGATGGCATCTTCAGGTTATCAGCAGAAGGTTAGTGAACATCAAGCAGTATCCTGTTGTGCATTTATATGTTTGCAGATGGCTTGGAACAGATTGTCGTGGCGTCACCACACAGGGGAAGACTTAACCTGTTGACCGGTTTACTGAATGTCCCACCCGCTAAGTTGTTTAGCAAACTTTTGGGTAGTCTGGACTTCCATCCGAAATACAGTGGCAGCGGAGACGTCCTCAGCCACATCAGTAAGTAGAAGTACTGCTGCATATGTACTAGGTGGTTCTCATGTGGAATAAATTCAGTACATGAATTATATTTTACCCCAACAAAATGTTGAAGAACATGAAATTAAAAATGTTCTCGATGAATTATAAATTATTAAAAAAATTATAAAATATAATTATAAATAATTAATAATTATAAATAACGATTAGTTATTGTGTTATTTGGGGATTATCGAGAACATTTTTAATTTCATCTCATCTCCCCGAGAACATTCTCCCGTTGAAGAACATGGTTTGTCGATTAGCAGTTTTGATTTTGGTGTTTGAAAACATTTTCATAACGGAACAAACTTGGTCAAATACATTAATATAAATGCCTCGATGCGACTACATTTTTTTTTATATTTTATGCACACCAGATGAGATAAAAGACATCTCAGAAACAACAATGTAACATTCCAACTCTGGGATGGATCATTTATCGTATTTGATAATGTGGGACTCCACACATCACAGTGGTTACCCGAACTAAAACCCCCCCATATCCATTGGTCCGAGTCAGGTAAACTCTTCATTAGAAGGTAATATCTTCGAAATGAGATCACTTGTGAAAATTCAGTTGATTTCAATTACTTGGGAGTAGTATACTAGATTTTTAGTGTGAATTTTTAAATTTCTGGATATTTCTTTCAAATGATTCTTTTTCAGAAATGATTTCCTCAATAAATTTATGAATTCGAACGTAATTTCTTCTGTTCAGAATCATTAGATTTATAATGTTGGTTGCGGAAATAATTGTGTTTAATTGTAAATTAAAATGTCGTTTAGTTGACCATCATGGACCATCAAAAACGACGTGTGCTGTGTTATCTAAAATTTGATTACAGTAAGAACACATAGAAGATGCTAATAAATGCATCGAGGAAATACCTGTAGGTAATCACTTGTACAGCTTCGGCATAGATTTCTGTAAGCAAATGATACACGGATAATGGATTTTTTTGTATCATAGTAATTTTTATATCTTATGACTTTTAAGGCATTTATCCTTACAGGAGCTGCACACAAAAAGATCAAATTTGTAATTCCGTTATAACTTTTACGTTTCTCAGTTAAGTTTGGTTAGTTAGTTGCTACCTCTCATATTTAACATCAATATAATTACCTAACATCCTTAATTTCTCCTTCGCTTTCTTCACAGTCATTTTTAGATAATACTTAAATGTTAAGTTATCATCAAAGGGTTCAGCTACATATTTGATAATTTTACTGGAAATGATTTCTCTATCTAGAATTTTAAACTTTATAAACTCTCTTTTTCTACTTCCTATATCATTACCAATACTAAATAACGAATTTGCGTCCAGTACGAATTCTTCGCTAGAGTATCATTTACATTCAGTTTTAACTTCAAGGGAGAGTTTCTTTGACTAAGATAGCCAACTTATCCGCGAATACCATTAACTGACCATTTTCAAATATTTATAAACCAAGAATATCATATACTTAGGGTATTTCATAATATTGATCCAAAAATAGGTTCCTGAAATACCCCTGTATACTTTATAAAGTGAACTTAGAAAATGTGAAGAAGTCAATTCCACAGTTACAGTGCGAGACGTAGAATAAGTAAATGCTCTGTAGCAGCTGCTAAAGTGTTTAAAACGGCATAAAATTGCAAGTGTCTCTTCCATCCATTAGAGATGAAATGCCTTGAAGGGTATGTGCGTCACGTACATCCGCAAATCTAAGGTCCCTTAGATTGAAAGAAAATTAATTTGTTTTCAGTAACGACCAATCTACTTACTGAAACTGAATGTAACTTAATAAGCAAGTCTTTCAAAGTGGCTGGGAATAATCTACAGTGACGTCCAAATTGGTTATTTATAAATAACTGTTTCTTCAGCAAAACCGTCCACTCTTTCTAAAATAATTTTTTTTTGTGACATGAATAGTTGTATGGTTATAGTTATAAAGATTACATCTTACACATGGCATTGTACTATTTACTAATTGGACATATTTACTACAGCTATTTTAATTTTCAATAATTCAGTTCATGTGAATTAAAGTGCTTCACTCTTACTTTTATTATAGCACTATAGCAACTCAAAGATAGAAAGTTTTCAACAAACCCTAGAATTGTTATCTGGGTACCTTCCCTTTGGTCTTCAGCATATCAGAGACCCATAAATAACATATCACAGATAGTGCATAGTCGACAGTGTATGTCGACCACTTTACTATATTTGTCACATCAGTATTAGAAACAATAGCCATTGTAGGATCAACCTTTTTTCTATTTCTTCGTAGTTGATCCACAATAGACATTAGAACCTAGAAGTTATATGAACGATTTGTCATTATGTACAATTACCTAAGTGATATTTTTCAGTTTTAAGTTGAGAAGTTAAGTTTGAAATGAAAATGGCTAAACATATTTTTAAACTTGGAAAATGAGACTATGTATTTTGATTGCCCGATTTAATCATAAATGTGTCATTTTCGTAAGTTGACATGCCTAAAAGCGGTGCATAAAGCTATAAAGGGTTTGTACTCTGAGTAGTGCATCAGAATGGATTATTTTTATTAACCTTACACAACTTAACCAGACCGTTTTCTCACCAATTATAGAATTATCACATTTCACCGGATTTCGCGCAAGCGCATACCCCTAGATACGATTAACAGAATAGACGCAATAATTAGTAATAAATTTTTATTTCCTGCAATTTACCCGATTCCCAACTGATTTAAGGTAATTTATTTCAAGTTAAAGTTATCGGAAGGCTTACGACGCGATTTGATTAGAATTTACTTAATAATTACCCCTAAACCATAAAAAGATTAAAAAAATCTGTTAAATGAATCAAAATATTCAAAAACTCAAGGAGTGTTATTAGTTAGATTAGATACTGTATTATAGTATTTTACGCAACTTTTCAACATTTTCTGTTCTAGTCCTTTACGATATGGGCGTAGTTAAAGTCACACACGACGTTTAACGCGTTATTCTTAGTTAGTATAAGAAATAAATAAGACATGCCTTCCCTTGAATATGTTTATTTTTCGATACCTTTCAAATGACACAACTCCCATCCGAATCTGTTGAATTTTTTTCCAATATTCTTATGAACTTTAACATGTTATAACTCGGTTAATATAAAATAGAAATACATGCCCTATCTCGAATACGTTTAATTGTCGATACCTTTCAATCGATACCGCTGCCCGAATCCATCTCCATATTTTCCATATTTTGGGACGGACGGACATCTTAGTCCACACATAAGAGTTCGTTTAGGCAATGTTGCCAACGTACCCTAAAATGTTTTCATACAGTACCTCGCGGCGACAACAGAACTTTAAAATAATCAAACCATTTGACAGAGCACACTTATTCGCTTATTCGCTATCATTCTTCTAGGTTATTTATAGACCGCGAGCCAGCAACAGATTTTCATGACAAATTTCCTCCCGGACGATAACTTGTAAAATGTTTCAGAGAGTTGTGTAATGAAGCTCCATGTACGTCAGCTGCGGTTCAGTGGGTGGGTTTAGCAGCGGTTGCCTCCCAAACACTTTAAAAAAATTCAGTCATTTCCTCTCGATTGAAAATTTCTCAGATTATAGTTAACCCAATATCTCAAAGAAAAAACCCCATGGCATGCCAGGCTGAAAGGTAGATTTATGGGTAAGATAAACAGTAATATAACACACGATGTGTCAAAAAAATGCATACGAGGTGTGAAAAAGTACAAACGTCAAAATTTTAAAATATTTGGAAATAACTTTTTCTCTTTACATTTCTCAAAGATATGTTTTATACAAAAGTTGTTCGTCTCTATAAGGGCAACAAAAAATCTAAGTAACATTTTTCTCTCAGACGCGAAATTAATTTTTTTTTATTTTTTAATTTTTGACAAAAATAACTTTATTTTTGTACGTTTTTCGACAGATTGTTTTATACAAAAGTTGTTCGCCTCTATAAGAGCAACAAAACACCTTAGTAACATTTTTCTCTCAGACGCGAAATAAAAGTTTTTCTTATTTTTATTTATTTTTGAAAAAAAATAACTTTTTTTCTGTACATTTCTCGAAAAAATGTTCTACACAAAAGTCGTTCGCCTCTATAAGGGCAACAAAAAACCCAAGTAACATTTTTCTCTCAGACGCAAAATAAAAGTTTTTTGATTTTTTTTTTGAAAATAACAAGCCGCCATTTTGAAACCGCTAGACCGATTTGGCCCATTAACGAACTCGACCGAGATTTTCGGCCAACTGATTTTTATACCAAATTTCGTTTTGATTCTTTAAAAAATGCGACCTGTAGCCTGCCGACAAACCGACAAATTTCGTTATATCCGATATATATATATATATATATATATATATATATACATATATATATATATATATATATATATATATATTACGTTGGGGTGAAATCAGGAACGTTTTTAAAAAACTATTTTATTTTAAATGAGGGGTTGGTAAACGATACAAGTAGAAATTGCGAATGGATTATCAAATCTGGTTCTAACTGTTTGGTTTAGAAGCAAATTCAAGAATGTGAATCTAAGAGAAACAAAAGCATCGCTACGAGCGATTTGCCCACTCATCATCTCTAGGAGCAGGGAGTAGTAGTTATTCTATTCTCCCGGTCAAGGTTGTAAAGCACAACAGTAGCAAAGTTACGAGATAAGGATTCTCCTTTATTATATTGGATTTCACTTAGCCTGGGACATAACACCTCCCCGTTTTAAAGTTTTTATTAAACTCAAAGTTTGAAAAAAACGTCAAATAAAATTAATTGCGACTTGTAGATTAATATTAGTATTTAAAAGTATTATTCCTTCTGAGAGATGAGCAGTTCACATTAATTATAACAATATATAAGCATAATAGATAAAATATTAAAATGTTAAAATATTTCATTCCCTTAAATTATAACATAAAATATCATGATAAAGTATAAGAATATAATATCGTATACATAATTTTAAATCATATAGTTACAAATAGAAACTGTGAAAACTTCCTAAATAGGTATAAATCATTATGATAAAGTATTAACTAAGTATTCATGAAACCATGATAAAATGTAAATTAATATTAAAATTGAAATGATAATAAAGTATATTAAACTTAGTGAAAATACAAAGGTTCGTATTTCACGCGTCATTTTCTGTTTCTTAAATTCTTTTGCTTGTTCGACGATTGGCTATAATTGGTGTCTGATAAATAATTTCTTCTTCTTCTTCTAATTCCGTGGGAATTGAAGGAGGTGATCGAATATTGGGTGCATACCTAACTGAAGGTCTTCCTTGTATTCTAGAATTTACATTCCAATATCAAAATTTATTTTTGAAGTTTTGCTTTCGCTTATTTCTATTTCCGCTGTATTTTGATTTGGAATATTAATTATTTTGTATGGTCCGTTAAATTTATTTTTCATTTTATTTCCTATTTGACTTTCTTTAATATATACATAATCTCCTATTTTATATTCTGTTCGATTCTGATTTACGTGTTGATCAAATCTTTCTTTTGCCTTTTGTTTAACTTGACTTGTATTTTCTTTTACTTTTTCAAATATAAAGTTAGCTGTATTTTTTAAATCATTAATATACGTTGTTTGTAATTGTTCTTCATTGACTAATTCTTCATTATCATAGTCTCTTATATGACCAAAAATTATTTCTTCAGGTGTAAATTTAGTTGAACTGGATTTACTTCTATTATAGGATTTTATACAGAAAGATAATCCGTCTAAGATTGTTTTCTTAGGGTTACTAGCGTGATAAGCTCTTAAAGAGTCTAATAAAGTTGCGTGAAATCTTTCTACGGTTCCGTTTGATTGTGGATGTGAGACTGCGCTATGCGTTATTTTAAATTTGTACAATTTTCCTAAGTCTTTCATGTGATTGTTATCAAATTCCGTTCCCATGTCTGAATGAATTCTTTTAGGTATTGGGTAATGTTGGAAGTATAAAAGTAATTTTTGAATTATGCTCGTTGCTTGTTTATCTTGAACCTGATAGGCTTGAGCGTATTTTGAGAAGTTATCAACAATCGTCAGTAAAATTGTGCTTCTATTTATTTCTAATAGATCAATGTTAATATGTTCAAATGGTTTACTAGGTGTTTCTGTGATTACTAATGGATAATCTAAATTTTTTCTGTTTGTCTTTGTTTTATTGCAGACATTACAAGCTTTTATAAATTTTTCAATATCTGTTTTTAAATTGGGCCAGATATACCGTTCTCTGACTCGTTTATAAGTTTCGTTTATTCCTTTATGTACTGAAGTTTTGCTGGAATGATAATTTTCTATTATATTAATTCTCTCGTCTTCTAGTGGTGTGGTAACAATATCGTGACATACTGTGAATTTTATATTACAATGTTTAAAAATGTAACTTAATATATCTAAGGATGGTAAATGTTTAATTGGATTTATATAATAATGTTCATTTTCTAACAATTTATCTTTCAAAGTATAAAATATTCTAAAGCAATCTTTTATGCTTAGTGATTCAATTTTTATAGTAGGAATTTTGATAAGATAATATTTTTTATGTGGGTTTTTCATACTATCCCGTTTCGTTAATAGTTCATTTAAATTCAATTTTTGATTTTCTGGATCTACACAAGTATCTTCTATAATTTTTTGTAGATGTGGTGTATTCATATTTTCGTTTTGTGGTATCAAGGCTATGATGTTATCGTGGAAGTTGAACAGTAAATTATCATTTGTTTGTTTAATTATATCGAAATCAATGAGAGAAGTATTTTTTCTTTTACTTAGAAAATCATAAAACTTTTCATGAAATTGTCGTGATTCATCGTTTTCATCTTCCAATTCAGAAGCGCTATCTGTGCTTTCAGACGGTTCTACTGCACTAATTTTTATTCTAGATAAAGAATCAGCATTTTTATTTGCTTTTCCCGGTTTGTGAATAAGTTCATAATTGTATTCTGCTAATTTTAATCGCCATCTAAGTAATCTTGAGCCTATATCTTTATTTGTCATTAACCAAAGTAAAGGTTTGTGATCTGTTACAATGAAAAATTTTCTTCCAAATAGATATGGTCGGAAATGTTTTACAGCCCACACTATACTTAAAAGTTCTTTCTCTGTAGTCGAGTATCTAGTTTCGGCATTGTTTAAAGTTCTAGACGCATAAGCGATGGGTAAATCTTTCCCTATCTCTCCTTGTGATAATACACTACCTATTGCGTAATCGCTAGCATCTGTGGTTAAGATAAAATCTTTTTCAAAATTTGGATATTGTAATATCGGTGGTGACATTAATATCTTTTTGCAGTTTTCAAATGCAGTTTGACATTTTTCATTAAATTCGAACTTTTGATTTTTTCTTAATAAAAGTGTTAGAGGTTTGGTAATTTTTGAATAGTCTTTAACAAATCTTCTATAGTATCCTGTCAATCCTAAAAATGATTTTACTTCTTTCTGAGTTGTTGGTTTTGGAAATTTTCTTATACATTCAATTTTGTTTGGATTCGGTTTTACACCATGTTCTGTTACCAAATGTCCTACATAAGCTACTTCCTTTTTTAAAAATTCGCATTTGCAAGGTTGTATTTTGAAATTATATTTTTGTAGTCGATTGAATATTGATTCTAATCTATCAATGTGTTCTTCTAGTGAACTCGAATAAACAATTATATCATCCATGTATACCATACACATTTCTCCTTGTAATCCAGTTAATATGTTGTCCATTACTCTCTGAAAAGTAGATGGAGCATTTTTGAGACCGAATGGCATTCTTAAAAATTCATAATGTCCATTTTCGACTGAAAAAGCTGTTTTTTGTACGTCTGATTTTTTTATTTCGATTTGGTGGAAACCCGATGCAAGGTCTAAAGTTGTAAAGTAACAGCATTTACCTAATCTATCTAGCAAATCTTCTATATTTGGTAAAGGATATTTATCGCTAACTGTAACATCATTTAATTTCCTATAATCAATTACCATGCGCCATTTTTGTATTCCGGTTGAATCTAATTTTTTGGGAACAATCCATACTGGGCTTGACCATGGACTGATCGAATTTTGAATGATATTTTGCTCTAACATTTCAGTTACTTGTTTTTGTACCTCTGCTTTGTGCACGTAAGGATATCTGTAAGTTTTTGAGAAAATTGGTTTCGCATTTTCCGTGTTTATTTCATGTTTTATTTGATTTGTGAAAGAAAGTTTATCTCCTTCTAAGAAAAATATGTTTTTATATTTTAAACAAAGATTTTGTATTTCGTACTTTTCTTCATCATTTAAGTGTTCTAAACGTAATTGATTTAATATTTTTACTTCTCGTTGTTCGTGATTATCTCTCAATGAAACATTGTTTATTGGAATTGATTCACTATTTTTATTTTGAGCAACAGGAATCGTTTCTAATTTTAAAGGTGGTATGTCGAATGTTTGTTCATTATTTGAAAAATTAGCAACGGTTGTTATAAATTTTCCTTCATTTATTCTAACTAGTGAATTTGGAATTTTTACGTTATCTTTTAATTGAATTTCTGGGCATATTCCTTCAATGTTGTTTGTTACATTTTGTAAGTCTGTTTGTAGCTGTACAACCTGTATTGTACGAGCAGGTACCGTAATATGAGAGTTTTTTGAATTAGTTGTTTCATTTTGTGAATTTTCTAAAAGTTCTGATTCAGTTGTCGTAGGTTTTCCTTCAAATTTTTGGAGTTCTAGTGTTTTGAAATTTGTATAAATCTTTTTTTCTTTAAAATCGATTACACCATTAAATTTTTCGAAAAAGTCAATACCTAATAGTCCGTCGAATTCCCTGTGAAAATCTAATACATAAAAGGTCTGATATGTTAAACGATTTATTTCAATTACTACACGAGTGTTTATTTTTATTGATTTACTATCATTAATTCCATGAATTACAAAATCGACTTTGGATCTTTCTACTGCTTTCTTTTTGTTTGAAGCGTTTGTTGATAATAAGGATATTGGTGATCCGGTATCTATTAAATATTTATAACCTTGTTTGTCAGCTATATAATAAAGTTCGTTAGGTAAACTTAATATTGTGTGTGTTCGAAAGATTCTCTCATCTGTTCTTCGGGTTGTGCTATTTCCTGAGGAGCTGAAGCACCCGGTAGACTTTGCTCCTGTGTCAAGTTTAAATGATTGATTCTATTATTTTTGTTTTGATAGAAATTTCTCTGATTACTATTGGTTGTGAAATTTCGATTTCCGTTAGAAGTACTAGGCATACTATTACGTTTTTCATCATTAGCTTTTTTATAACATACTTCTTGAATATGACCTACCTTTTTGCAGTAATTACAAAATTTTTTATCAGGTGGTTTAAATTCGTTTCTATTCCTATTTTGATTGAACTGAGAATTATTATTACCGTAATTTTCTTTTGGATAAACTTTTTGGTATTTTGAATTGTTAAACTTATTGTAAGTTTGATTTTTGTTACCCATTCTAAAATTTCTCAAGTAAGCAATATTTTCTTCTTCAATTAAAAATTGTTCAGCTTCGTCTAAACTTTGTGGTTTTTGTGATCTAATTATTGAACCAAATGGATCGTTTAATCCAGCTAAAAATGTTTTTAGTGCAATTTTTTCGTGAGTACTATTTAATATTACACGTTCTGCATCCTCTAATGTGTTATCTAACGCTACACTAGATCTGATTTTCGTTAAAAGATCTTCTATTCTCTGTACAAAAGCTCTAGGAGTTTCAGAAGGTTTTTGAAATGTTGACGTTAAATCTCGCAAAAGTCCCTCAGTATCTCTACAATCTCCATAATGTCCTATTAGTAATTCCCGTATTTCTCCCCATGTTCGCAAATTTCTACTCGATATGAATTTTTTCGCTTTTCCTTGTACTAGTTTACTTTTTATTACGAAAATTATCGCTTCTGCGTAATTTTCCTCTACATGAACTGTAACAAAATTACAAGCTTCTACAAAATCGTTTAAAGTTGCTTGATCGCCATCGAAAGTTGGGATCATATCTTTTAATTCTTTTAATGAGAAACCCAGATCTTCGTTTGCCATGTTTACCTCAGCTTATAACAAGACAAATTTTTCAAAGATTTTGTTATATAAATTATTGCAAGAGATTTCAACAATAAAGAAATTCACTTACAGAAATATTATTAGAGTTGTCTTCATGGGCGTCGTCGGTCCCTGAAGTCTCTTTCGGAAGTCGGAAGTCGGAAGTCGGAAGTCCAGCTGGAAAGGTGCCGCAGGTGGATCAACCTCTTCTTTTTCTCGTCGAGTTGTCCGGGATCGGAAGATCTCGCTGGAAAGGTGCCGCAGGAGAATCGTCCGTCTCGTTGTTTCGTTTGCGTTTCCGGAGAATCGAATCGCCTACTGGAAAGGTGCCGCAGTTGGTAATTCTCTTCTTCCGTGGGTTCTCTTCTTCACTTTTTCTTATCCTCAGCTTCCCGTTTGGGTGTGGATGTTCCTCGGGTGACTCTGTCGTTCACTCTCGAAGTTCACTTGTAGGTTTATAGGATTCACTTTTCTTCCGTTTCACTATCAATCGCGCTTGACGAAAATCGGTGAAAATCGGTGAAAATCCGTGCTGACTGCGCCAATTTTACGTTGGGGTGAAATCAGGAACGTTTTTAAAAAACTATTTTATTTTAAATGAGGGGTTGGTAAACGATACAAGTAGAAATTGCGAATGGATTATCAAATCTGGTTCTAACTGTTTGGTTTAGAAGCAAATTCAAGAATGTGAATCTAAGAGAAACAAAAGCATCGCTACGAGCGATTTGCCCACTCATCATCTCTAGGAGCAGGGAGTAGTAGTTATTCTATTCTCCCGGTCAAGGTTGTAAAGCACAACAGTAGCAAAGTTACGAGATAAGGATTCTCCTTTATTATATTGGATTTCACTTAGCCTGGGACATAACATATATATATATATATATATATATATATATATATATATATACGGAGCTTTCCTATCGAAACGCTTGGTGGGAAACCAACAAGAGCAAGAGAGAAACCAGCAGTAGTTCGTTAGCGTGACAGAGAGAGAAGTTTTGCAACGTTGCCGGCCGAGCACGCAGTCCAAGTCAACGCGTGTATCGCTTCACACTTTCGGATGTGTGCGGTACAGTGTGCGGAGCGGATGACTGTAATGTTCCGCGAGCTAGCAACATCACAAAAGGTCGTTCTCTGTTTCGCTAACGAGAAATATATGGCCTTTCTCTCGCACTTATGTTGATCCCACCGTGCGACTCTTTAGAAACTGTCTGTATATATATATATATATATATATATATATATATATATATATACATATACATATATATATAAATTTTTGGGAAATGATTAGGTATGATCTATAGATACCAAAAAACTGAAAACCGCATTTTAATTCCTATTTTTTCGACTTCGTTAACGAATGCAATACTAGATATAAATCTACCAAAAATAAGTCCACTGACTATACAGTGGTGGATAATACGTCAGCTGAAGTATAATACGACCCAATATTCATAAAGTTCCTTAAATATTTATCCCATTCGAGTTCCATAAATATTCATAAAGTGCCTTTTAGGGAGGTTTTGGAGAAAAATGTTTCAAATAAAAGTTGTAGCCTTTAGTTAGTTATCGGGATAGCCGTTTTGGAGAAAATTGAGAAAAACTGAAAATTCACGGTTTTTTCAGAAACTATAAATAGGGGAAAGTTAAAATTTTGTATTTAGGCTGGGTCCCCTGAAAACTCACGACCACATAAATTTTATCACAATTAGTTAAGGGCAAAGGGCACTTTACTCTTGTCATTTTTAGTTTTTTTTTTGGATTATCTCAAAAACTGGTCCAATATTTCTTTTTAAACTTTGAACGTTTACTTTACTATTAAATTTTTATTGAATGCCGTTATCGTTATCTCGACTGATCTTGTGAGAAGGGCCCTTTACTCTTATGAATTTTCAGTTTTTCTCAATTTTCCCCAAAACGGCTTAACCGATTCTTATCCAATTTAGATTTGAACTGAACTAATGAAAGGCTTTTGGTAGATTTATATCTAGTATTGCATTCGTTAACGAAGTCGAAAAAATAGGAATTAAAATGCGGTTTTCAGTTTTTTGGTATCTAGAGATCATACCGAATCATTTCCCAAAAATTTATATATATATATATATATATATATATATATAAACAGTCATTGTGTAGCCCAATTTACACGACGATACAGCCTTGTTTAGCCCGAACTGACGTTGTTCAGCCCAACACCGGGCTGAACAAAGATTCGCGTGTATATTAGCATTTTTTGCCTAATAGTAATGTTGGTTGTCAGCCCTGAAAATATTAGCCGGGCTTATTAAATGTCTATATTTTTAAACTAATATATAGAATAGTTAACAGGTATTCGCTGTAGGTGGCGCTTTATGTATGTGTATATTCGTGTATGTCTTCCGGTTCGTGTTGAGCCCACAACTGAAAACAGATCGGAATTATTTATATTTAATTTAGTTGAGATTCAACCGCATTTTACGTTGTCATTAATTTGTGTCCAGTGTAAATTCTTTAGGTGAGTAAAATTTTTAAATCTATTTCTTCATTATTTTATCCATTAAAATAAAAATTAATAATATAAGTAAAACAGTTTCTTTCGTTCAATATGTAATTTTAAAGGTTGGAAAAATTTGGCAAATATTTTTTAGAGATAAAATGTTTAACGTGGTAATTTATTTTAAGGTAATTCTAAAGGACACCTACATTTCAAAAAATGTTTGGGGTATCCGTATTACTTCTTTTGCTGTCAAGTATTAATGAAATTTTGTGTCTTTTCAATCAAAATGATTTATGCTAGTTCGGGCGATAGCCGCTTACTTATATTTTAGTAATCCTTTGAAAAGTTTCAGATGTTTCTGAATGGAGAAATCATGTCGACCAGATAAAACGGGGGTCCTTTTGAGACCGCTGTGTTACGCCCATATTGGGGTTGGTTGAATGGCAATAAATATTTTTGTAATGTTAAAATTTGTATATTATTTATTTTGTTTCTTCGGACAATTTGTATTATATTTTTATGAATGTGTTTTAATATTTTAGTTTCCTCTTAATTTTGTTTCTTTGTTTAAAATGTTTTAAAATACTTACACCTTTGCGTGAATTTCTTTTGCATCATTTTAAAAATTCTGTCAATCTGTCAATAACTGTCAATCCAAAAAAATAATAATATATCACAAGAATGAAACAATTATTTGAGTACGTTTAAAATTATATAAATTACTTCACAAAAAATATAACAGAAAGCAGCATAATAGGTTAATATAACTAGAACAGGATATTATTACTTTTTTATTACTGAAACTAATATTATAGAATATTGGAAATGTTTATTGGTTTCTCACACAATACATCTTGTAGATAACAAGTTAAACAACAAAATTTGACTTACCTGCTAATATGAGTCAGTGATGACTTGAAATGAATTATTACCTTAATGATAACAAAGTTTATTTAACTGCAGGATGCAGGCTAGTTCTCGGGGAAGTAGAACAGTATATTTATTTAAAAGTATATAAAAGTTTTTTTTTAATTATTGGATCAAGAACATAAAATATTAACATGTAACTAATGGATTTTAAACAATATATAAATAAAAACTTAACTAACCATAAGTGATTATTATAACTATGAGCTAATATTTTTAGAAAGATAAAATTTTCGTAAACTTACTAGTTAAAGAATATAAAACCAATATTTGCAATGTTCTTAATGAAATGCAAATTATTTCGAAATACAAAACTTGAAACCTATTCTTTGGATGTCCATGAAGTTAGCCCCGCCATTTTCGATTTTTGGAATTTTTTTTGCTGTGCTGCGTTGTGCCGTAATTGATTTTTATATATGACAAAAATTCTCGGAGTTGTGGAAACTCGTTTTTGGAAGTTAGCCCAGCCATATTTTTTTTCGAAAATTTTTTATTGTGCTGAGTTGTGCTCGGTTTGTGCTGCGTTGTGCCGCTTTTCTTTTTTTTCCTGTAAATTTTTAAAAAAAGTTAATAACAAATAAAAAATTTTTGTTATCAATTTAAAAAAAAACGATGGAATTACATCGGGGGTCATTTGTGCTGCGTCGTGCTATTTTTTTTTCAAAACTTCAAAAAATTAACGAAGATATGACAGTTTGTTTTTTTTTCAACAATAGGAGTTAGCCCCGCCATATTTTTTCCCAATTATTTTAAATTATTAATTAAATTAAATTATTAATTAAATTATGCCAATTATTTAAAAATTTAAAAGTACATTTTGAATCCTTTTGCTGAACAAATTTGGGATTATATATCAACACAATTCATTCAAAAACTATCAAAAGGCAGGTAAGACCAGTTACTGTTAATAAAATAATGGTTAAAATTTATCATAACTTGTAATTATTACCTGATTGCAAAAAATTACCTATTCCAAACAATTGATGTTTCCAAATAAAAAATAGATAATTAGGGTTAAGGTGTCAGAAATTAATTGTATTATTTGTTTAACCTAGCTTTAAAATGTTTTGATCTAATACGTATTAAATTTCATGTAATTAGCCCAAGAAAAAAGTTTAAGTACCAAAATTTTCAATAGGCAGGGTTGTTCACGCTATACCGACGGCTGGGAATATTACGGCTAAAATACGTGGCTCTCAAAAAGTTTCAAAGTGAGGATAGATGGGGGTCTATTATAGTTACTTTTTAAAATTATTTTCATATTATACAGGGTGTTCCAAAAGTCTTTAAAGAATCAAAGTCGTGTATTTTATGGAACCCCCTGTACTATATTATTTCATTTTTAGACTCTCCCTAATACCAATCGATAGGTATTTAAAATGTATACTGCCTGGTAAGGTAAAAAAGATGGCGTTCCAGTAATTCCATTAAATTTCCATTTTTTCCAAATACCTAGATTAGCTTTGCAAATGGTTAATCTATAGGGAAAATTGGTCAAAGTGCATCCAAAACTGCTATATTGGTAGCACATTTTGAGATGTAGAACATTTAAGTACGTAATTTTGTCTTTTCGATTAGATATTATTATTAACTCTGTTTGTTTTCATCAAATAATTTATATCCAATTATCACAATTGAATGATTTTGTTTCTATTTAAAATGCCGTATTTTGAGAAGGTAGGTATGGTATGATTATATTTATTTTTGTTTGTTTCTCATCAATGTGCAACCATTCGTGGATTACTTTTCAATATGTCATCTAGTCATCTTCTATCTAGTCAATAATTTTAAGCCTGTTTACATTCGATACATAATTAAATAGTAATAATTTGGAGTATCTACCTGTATTAATAACAAATTAATAATTTATTATAACGTAAGAATAATTGTTTAATTAATATCTTATATTAATAATTTAAAAAATTAACATTTTGTTTGGAGAGGTAAAGGAATATTTTGAAAAGTAATTTACGATTTGTAAAAGTTAGGAAAAAGTAATAGAAAATCTTAGCACTTAAATTCCTTGTCGAGATACCCCATTTTAAATACAAAAAAGAATCGTATTTCCTAAAAATTTTTCCTGTTGCATTTTTCTTTAAATTTCTTTCGCACGAAGACATGAATGTAAATGTTTAAAAACGGACAATTGTTAATGATCTTTTTTATCTCACTGCTCAAACTGCTGTAAAAGCTGAAAGGGGCTTTTGAGGATATGTTTACTTAATTCTTTATTACTCCACTTTCTGAAAGTTAAAAAAAGATTGTTCGAATAATTTCTACATTTTAAAATACAATTATTACAAAGGTTGTAATAATATTAATATAGCAATTGAAGCAAACAAACCACCTAAATTTTAAACCTTTAAGTTAATTTCCTATTTCGTTTTAAAAAATAAAGTGAACCGTACCTTTCATTTTGACCAATTATTCTGCCTTTGTTTTTTTCTACGAAATTTTCGTTTACTTGTTTCTTCCGTACATTTTCCTAATTCTGGTAGGTGTCAAAGTTTATTAACACCTTAACTAAAATATCTACAAAAATTAATTATCGGATAAATTTCTGTTTTTTTATTTTAAAAAAAAGTAACAATAGTTATTTCAAAGAATATTACTTATTAAGACTATGGTATAAGAATGTTTCATTTATATAAAAAAGAATTATTGTAACAAGTATAGTAAAAATAAACCTACTTACGGTTTTCGCTTAAATTCTACTGTACACATACACACAGCACAGTATAAACGCAAGTGGTACGCTGTAAGTCCCGTAGTCCCGGACTCCCGATTTTTAGATTTATTTGCCCGAGCCGTTGAAATATTATTTGCGAATAAAATTTGTAAAGCAATGTTTTTTTTCATATGATACTTTTGTCAAGGTTTTCATCCATCCGTCCCTTCGTAATGAGTAACCAGTAAATACGGGGTTGCACAACGAACGTAAAATACAAATATGTATATATAAAGGCTATACAAAGAACGTTCTATATAAATTTGTATATGAAAGGCTACACAACGAACATTATATACAAATTTGTATTTAAAATGCTACACAACGAACATTATATACAAATTTGTATATAAAAGGCTACACAACGCAATGGTAATAATAATAACGGGCTAAACAAGGTACTCAAAGTACACTACTTGAGAATTATTGAGAAAATTTTTCCCCTCTAAAAGGATTTCCTCTCATTTTTGTTTGATAAAACTTTAGCAAAGAAATATACTTGGATATTTGCTCAAATAAGGGAGGGTGGATCAGCGCCCCAAAAACATCTCGGGCTTTATAACATGCCATTTATGAATATATATATATATATATATATATATATATATGTATGTATATATATATATATATATATATATATATATCGGATATAACGAAATTTGTCGGCAGGCTACAGGTCGCATTTTTTAAAGAATCGCAACGAAATTTGGTACAAAAATCAGTTGGCCGAAAATCTCGGTCGAGTTCGTTAATGGGCCAAATCGGTCTAGCGGTTTCAAAATGGCGGCTTGTTATTTTCAAAAAAAAATCAAAAAACTTTTATTTCGCGTCTGAGAGAAAAATGTTACTTGAGTTTTTTGTTGCTCTTATAGAGGCGAACGACTTTTGTATATAACATTTTTTTCGAGAAATGTACAGAAAAAAAGTTATTTTTTTCAAAAATAAATAAAAATAAAAAAACTTTTATTTCGCGTCTGAGAGAAAAATGTTACTAAGATGTTTTGTTGCTCTTATAGAGGTGAACAACTTTTGTATAAAACAATCTGTCGAGAAACGTACAAAAATAAAGTAATTGTCAAAAAATAAAAAAATAGAGAAAACTTTTATTTCGCGTCTGAGAGAAAAGTGTTACTTAGATTTTTTGTTGCCCTTATAGAGACGAACAACTTTTGTATAAAACATATCTTTGAGAAATGTACAGAGAAAAAGTTATTTGAAAATATTTGAAAATTTTGACGTTTGTATTTTTTCATACCTCGTATGCATTTTTTTGACACATCGTGTGTTATATTACTATAATATATCCAAACCATAAATCTACCTTTCAGCCTGGCATGCCATGGGGTTTTTTTTACTTTTATTTAGAATTTTCTAACTTTTGTTTGAAACATTTTTTTCCAAAACCTTCCTAAAAGGCACTTTAATATTGTTGCCAGGAATATTTGGTCATATTATACTTCGGCTGACGTATTATCCACCACTGTATAGTCAGCTGACTTGTTTTTTTCTGTAAGATTTTGGGTTAACTATAATTTGAGAAATTTTTCATCGGGAGGAAATGACTGAATCTTTTTTAACGTGTTTGGGAGGCTACCACTGCTTAACCCACCCACCGAACCGCAGCTGACGTTACACGGAGCTTCATTACACCTCTTCGAAGCATTTTACAAGTTATCGTCCGGGAGGAAATGACTGATCAAATTTGTACCCTGGCTCGCGGTCCATTAGTACAAACTATCACTTCTGCAATAAGACCTTGTTTTGACTACCAAGGGACTACACACAACGGCGACTGTGTGACAGGTTATTGACGCAATGACCAAATTGAGTTGAGCGGCAGAAATGCTGTCTCAAAACCCTTAACGGCATGAACTTTGGATTTACTTTTATGAAATAATACCTGTCGAACGCGAAGATACAAGACCACACATTTAATGTTTTTATTCTGATTTATGTTGTCTGAAGAATAACTCTGAAAAAAAATGTTAAATTAAGTAGCGTGTTTATTAAAACGTGGAGCTGAAAATGCTAAAATACTGAAAAGCATCTGCGTTTTTCAAAAATTTTGTTTACTGCTCCGAAATCTAAAGTACCTACCACCATTCCCATCAGAGAACTATTCACAACTTTTGATTCACTTTTCAGTTTCCTCCACTGATCTTCAATATGACGGCAACTCCATCCACGTGTCCGTCCTGTACAACCCATCACACTTGGAAGCGGTGAATCCCGTGTCAATGGGCAAGACCAGAGCTAAACAGATGGAGTGTAAGGATGGAGATTATGGTGGGACCAGGTGGTCCGATAAAATCCTCAATATCCAGGTAAGAAGTCTCAACTCTTTTCCAGTTATGTATGTAAAGTACTTGTTGTTAGGTCCACGGCGATGCTGCGTTGATTGGTCAGGGCGTCAACCAGGAATGCCTGTCGTTTAGTAGAGTACCGCACTTTGAAATTGGTGGTACCATACATCTTGTCGTTAATAATCAGTTAGGTTTCACCACACCTGGAGTTAGAGGAAGATCTTCACGTTACTGTACCGATCTGGCTAAGATGATAGATGCTCCGGTCATACACGTAAACGGCGACTACCCAGAGGTGAATGCAATTTTACGTATTTTTATTACTTTTGCCTTTTTATACATTTTTACGATTTCTGATGTTTTGAGAATTCGTTGGCATCCAGCTACACAACAAACTCGTATGTTTATCTGTCCTACACTAAAATGTTTTTTAATTCATTTAAATAAGCGCCCAGAATTACATACCTTCTATAATGTTTGTCTGTCTTTCAAAAATTTAGACTCGGGAGGAAGTGGTGTCATCTGAAAGGTATGAAAAAACAAACGTATTCAAGATAGGACATATTTATTTCTTATATGAACCGAGTTATAACATGTCAAAGGTCATAATGGCCCTCATCCTAACTCTGCTGGACCAAGAATTTTAAAAATGTTCCCCGAAGTATATGACCAAAGTATGTGACCCGAAGTATAAATATGAACCAACCTGAAATCACTCCCATTAATTACTCCCAATACTCCTAAAGGCATTGAATTATACGGATAGATTTATATTTAAGGTTCTAGCCTAAAGGCAAAAGATATACAAATATGTTCTAAATTGAAAATTTTGGGAAAAAGTTATTTATGACTATGATCAGAACTTGAACCTAGATGGCTCGATTTCACGTCGATTGTGTTGTTCCCCAAAGTACTACATTAAATTGTATAAATACACCTTTTAAGTTTTTGAACATTTTGCTTCGTTCCAAATTTATAATTTGTTTGTGTTTCGAGTTTTTGAAGTTCAAGGGGTAATCACGTAATCAGTAATTAAATTCTAACCATAACCCTCCAATAAAGGAAAAAATATTTTATGTGACTTCATTAGTCGTATGCTAGGATTAAAGGAAGAGCAGTTTATTGCAAAGCTTTAAAGATCCATCACCAATGAGGAAAACGTTATACGCGAATTCTGACCACCTGTCCCGAAGCAAAACAGCATCAGATTTTAGTAGCAATGGGTCGAACATTCGAAAACCATACAATCCATAGAAAAGAAAAAAAAGTATTATCGCTAGGCATATGTACAACGTTGCCGAAATTCACTTTCCCAAAGCTAATCCGAATCGAAATAATTAAGGCGTTGTTTACTAAACCCGCCTGTGTCAAAATTCATAGACTAGTACCTTTTGATATGTTGAAAAAATAAACCTTTTTAGATTTTGTATATTTAATGGTTTTAAAAAATGAGAAAAAGAATTCTAAAAGGTCTGTGCTGTAATTTGAATTTTAATAAATATTGTCACTTTTGTAGCAAAATAAGTTAGTGTCAATGGTTGTTTTTGCAAAAAAAAAGTAACAAATCATACATTTTAAATAAGAAATAAACATAAACCAAAAAAATCGTTATTATTGTAACGTTTATTTTACTAATTTATATACACTATCCTAATTAAACACTTAACACTACTTAATTTATCTTAGACTATTACTTAACTAATTAATTTATGTCACACTTCTTAACCGTTAATTTATTCCACTTCAAACGCTCCCACTATTTCGCTATTTACTCTTGCGGCTTCCGTCTACTAATAATCTCTAGTCCGCCGCGTGCACTTTTTATAGTCCCTCATAATGTTTTCCCGACTTTACGAGATAATTCCGGAACGCTCTCGATTGTTCTTTTAATAATGTTTACGTAGAAAATGTCCAGAACGTCATAAATTACTTTCCCTAAATAATAATCCGGGAGTATTTATGGAGCTGTCCTTTTTTTATAGAATTCAATTAAGCGCAGCGCCGTCCCTTTGAGGCCAGCCGCCGACGTAAGACGGGAGTAAACACATTTCGCTCGGCAATTTACATTTTACGTTACATTATTAACACAGACATCAGTGTTTCTCATTTACTCGAATTTGAAATAATTCGCAAAATACAATTGTATATTATTATCGCGGTAACTTTGGACTTATATATATTGTAACGTTTTTACCTACTCGAGAATTACTACACGACACGAGTTGTCTTACTTAATTTATTTTGACCACCTAACACTAATATTTATTTGTACACTTACACTTAGCACACTAATAGTTAATCTAATTTATGTTATCACACTTAAGTCTAATTTATATAAACCACATTTATTTATCTTACGGCCGGCCTGGCCGACATCCGTCGACCAGTATACCGGCGACTGTTTACGACTACCGGCGACTGTTCATATCGCTCTCCGACCGGCTATTTATTTAGCCGCATGTGAGTTCCAGAAACATCGAGGCGTTTCCTATCCTTTCGGGAACCTTCCTGATAGTACTCGAATATTTTACGGCTTTCCAAGAAATCCACCAGTTCCCCGAATCTATCTCTTTAAAGAATTTCTTTGAAGAGACTCATTCCGACGTGCTTATCTTTATGGCTGACAATATTTATCAATTGAATAGTTGTGTTACCAATCACCATCGATTAACAGACGCATTATTCTTGTATTAATTTAATTTAACAATAAATAATAAATACAATGCATAATCGGTTATGGATTCGGTAGGTACATACCCAATTTGGTACGCGTATGCGCTAGTGCGCGTGCGTGCGTGTGTGTGTGATAAACGAGCCTCTTAATTTGGGATGAAATGTTATTCAGAGTCCATCACCCGATTCAATTTAAGGCGGTTTTAGAGGTACGTGGGAAGTATGATACCTCAAACATCATTTGAAATATTCTTTTCAAATAAAAACCACTAGAAGCGAAAAACTCAAATACACATCGGTCTAGTAACGGATTTTAGATATTTTCTTTTTGTCCATTTAAAACCGCTCCTAAAGTTACCATATTTTACGTACTATTTTCAGATCAAAATTTGACCAAAATAAGAGAAAACTCAAAATTCTGTTACTAGACTGAATCTAGAATGATCCTTTATCTCTTCATTGAACCCTATTTCGTTTTGATACGATAATATGCTACCCTAGGATCATGTTTCCCTTAACCCTTGCAATCGCTAAAAAGCTCGCTGTAAAGTACTGTCATCATATGTATTTGAGAATTTAAACTTAGTGGGAAAATTAACTTAGTCCTGGCTAGTTAAAAAGTAATGGAAGGGAGTCACGGCTACCTCTACCCCGTCCTTGTCTCTTTCCCCGCAGCAACGTTAAATTCTCGCCGGATGATGGACTGTTAAGTAATTATTGTAAATTTAATTAAATCGAGTGCAGTGACTTTTTGAAACTAAATTGTCTTTTTTTTAATAAATTTAGTTTCATTTTTAAGCCGCTTTGTACTCAGATGTAATGATAATAATGTAATTTTAGTAACCACCTTCCGTTTTAATTATACTTTTGAATGATAGTAATGATGATTTTAACGCTAAAAATGCAATGAATAGTGGAATCTGTAGTAATAAATTTGAAAAACCGTCATAAGAGCTTCCCTTTGAAACCAATTCTTTTCTTTTAGGATGTATTAAAAGCAGCTCAACTAGCCTTCAACTACCAGAGGCGATTCAGGAAAGATGTCTTTATCGATTTAAACTGCTATAGACTGTTTGGCCATAATGAACTAGATGATCCGACGTTTACAAACCCGACTATATACAAAACTATCCGCTGTAAACCGTAAGACTAGCCAATACACTCTGCTCCACCCTCCTCTGGAACTATTTAGTTTCTAGCACCATTTCTGAATCATACTCATCGTCAATAATAGACGAAGGACTGCTTACAGTGGATCAATTGGAAAACATTCGCCAGGACCATAAGAATTGGCTCAATGAGCAACTGAGGATTGCAGAAAATTACAAACCTCTGGACGAACACTTCAAAAACCAGTGGGAGGGATTTTATCAACCGATGGAAGCTATTACCACCTGGGATACAGGTATTGACGTGGACCTTATGACTTTCATCGGTAGCAAGTCTGTGACATGCCCAGAGGATTTCGTAAGTAAATTGGTAGTGAGGTGAAGTGAATGTATTAGAGAATTGAAGATTTAGGACCTTCATCCGACTCTGGCTAGGACTCACGTGAGGAATAGGATCTCTAAGATCGCCGAAGGGGTCAACATTGATTGGTCCACCGCCGAGAGTTTAGCTTTCGGTTCTTTGCTTTTTCAAGGTACATTATCATCAATATAATAGTTTACAATTACATTATCATTACGATATGATCATCATTACAATTATTGTGGTATGCAATACTTACAGTAATATTGGGACACTAAGTTTCATGAAGTGCACTGAAACCAAAGAAGAGCTGTACAAACATAGCTGTATTTTGCCGCCATTGCTCTTTAACATATATTCAGAGATAATTGTTCCACAAACGATGTAGCTGATTTGTCAGAAGGTATAAAGATTATTGGAGAGAGAATAAAGAATATCTGCTACATAAATGATACTCGATTGTGCCCTATTCACATGGTGGTCTCCAGGAGCTACTAAGCTAAACTAAACTACTAAACTGGAGAAATGAGTATGAAAATCAACACACTGAAAATTAAAGTGATAAAAATATGGCGTAATCGCGAAACGTACTCTTCTTGGTTTCCTTTGCCAAGTAGTAGCCAAGTACTATATACAAAAGTACCACAAAGAACTGTGGTTGGACCTCTCCCGTTTATGATACATACATGCATAAAGAATATATTTAAGAATTATATTAATAAGTAAATATTTAATACTTATAATTTATAAAAAAATTAATATACAGTAGGAAGATAAGTTTTGACGAAATGACCAAATATCTGTAATAACCATAGATCAATGCAAATAATAAATTTATTAGATTGGAAGTTTAATATAAACAAACCACGAAGGAAGGGTGCTTTGCACACGCAAGTTTAGGGCTCAAGGAGTTATTTTATCCTATATATAGTCATATAGCTATCTATTAGCGTGTATTGAAAAAATAGGTGTGAGGAACGTCACATTGGCAATATTGCGTTAAATATATGTATGTTTAATGACTATGCTGTATATGGCTATATGCATACAACTTTTTCTAGAAAATCTAGAACAATTTTCTTCTAATCTATATCTAAAAGTTAAGGACTTAGTAGATACACAATATATAAATAAAACTGCACGATGGTGTATCTGCGTCAAAAACGACGGAGACGCGTTCAAAAATCGAACATTGATTAGAGGAATGAAGAGGTGAGGAAATGAAAATGGGGACTCTTTAGAAATATGTGTTTAACATGAACGTATCAATGCTTGATGACAATTTCGCAATTGGGATAGATAATACATCTTATCCTTAAAAAAAGTTTAAAAGATTCCCACAGGTGCTTCTAAAAAAAGGCGATATATGGTTTTGGTTAAGAAATAATAACATCAGTTTGAAACCAGCCATGTTAAAGAAGAATAGTTGGGTTGTTCCTGGGTGGCGTGGAAATTGCTTCTGGTTTAGAAATATATACATACTCTAATTTCCATTTCTATACTTGCTTCCTGTTTTAATTATACCCATGTTTCTATAATAAATCTTATTTTGAAACTTAAAATACATTTTTTTTCATTCTAAATGAAAGTTGAATTATTGTAATCGTGAAAATATTTTCTCTTTTATTTTTCTGTTTTCTATTTCAATTTTATCTTGTATTTTTCTGTAATAAAATTATCTTCTTCTTCCTATGCTATTCGTTAACGGATGTTTGCGACCACATTTTCCATTCCGCTTTTATTCCTAGCGGTGTGAATCAGTGTTTGTATGTTGTGCATTCTCGTCCATTGTCTAATGTTTCTCAGCCAAGATAGTTTTTTCCTACCTATTCCTCTCCGACCTTCTACCTCACCCTCGATTATCAACTGCAAGTATTTATATTTTTCGTTTCTCATGACATGCCCTAGGTATGCAGTTTTCCTCTTCTTAATGGTAGTGAACAGTTCACGCTCTTTATTAACATAAGCTAGCACGTCTACATTTGTCACTCTTGCACTTGTCTTGCTCTTGTCTCTCTAATAAAATTATAGCAAGCATTTCTTACGGTAAAATTACATTCTGGGCGATCATTTTCGATGCGACCCAATAGTTGTTCGTCAAGTCACTTGCCTCTTACCGCTTTGCGTTCTGTGGCGTTTATTTTGTCGTGGATTTACTATAAATCTAACAATTTGCATTTACAATTTTCTCTTTCACACTTTTATGGCTGTTTTCGATTAATTTTTTATTGGTTAAGTTTTATAGGGTAGATGGCAGTAAAAATAAATAACGAAATTTTGCTTTTCAGTGATAAATTTAGTTGTAAAAATCAAATATTTGGCCAATACTAGTTAAAAATACATAATTTGTAATAAAGTAAAAACATATGAATGTCCAAACACGCAGTTTGCTTCTGTATGTATAAACGCACATACAGAATCATTACATACATAAATCTGATATTGTGAATTCTGTTTTTGTGAAATTCGATTCGATTTGATAAATACCTTGCAAAGTAAATACCTGGTGTATAAAAGGTTATTGGTAATATACACATCTGTAATTGTCGGTCGGTAATAGGTCGTGTGGTTTGTTCGTTGATCGTTTGGTACAAATTTCATCAAGCACCCTAAATGAAGCGTGAAGTGAGTAAAGTACCGCCGAAAGTATGAGAAGTTTCTCCCAAATAACCAAATAGTTGAAACTAAATGAAGTATGTAATTGAAATAGTAAATGATTAAATAATGACAAGAAAAACCGGAAACATGATCATCAAACATAACTCTCTCTAAAGAAACACCCATTTCCTCTGCTGCATCTTCCTTTGTTTCGCACTAAATGAAATACAGTTAGTACAATTAACCATAAAAAGAATTCCAAATAGTGTACACATTTCATGAATAAGAAATATATTTTTAACATATGGTCTTGCTTTCTGCAATAATTTAAGACGAGGTTGTATGCGCAACGATTTTCCTATAAAATTCCGGATGGGAAAACTTTGGAGACTATTGAAAGACGCTATTGAGCGAATCGAGCCAAACTGGTAAGAAATTCTGTAAATAGGAAAATTGTAAATGGATTTAGATTTTTCTTACAATCAATTTGCAGACTTTCCATAATACTGGTGTTCAAAGAACAGTTCACAGCGCTCAAGTTGTTAACATTTTAAAAGCAGTGACTGCTGCTATTTCCATTTACAGTATTAAAAATTTAGCAGTTCAGATAAATTCTTCAAAATCATTGGTTACAAGATGTCTAAAAGATCTATTTTACTTTTAAAAACTACGAGCTCAAAGACCAGTTGACCAGTTAGGGAAATTTTTTCTGTTGATGTTGTTATTTGTGGATAATCTTTACATCTCCCAGAGATTGCCCTCCTATTCCGTTACATCCTTTAATATATACACCCTTTAATGTATGATCTAGGCTGCTTATAGATATTTTTAATTTATACTTCTCTGTAAAGCAGCAAATGTTGCTGTTACTAACTTTCAATACTTAGTTACATATTGTATTTTACATATGCATAACCTAGGTAAATAAATACAATAATTAACCATTGGAAACGAAATGCTGTTGCAGGATATAACGTCAGGATCAGTGGTCAAGATGTTGGTAGAGGCACCTTTTCTCAACGACATGTTATGTTAGTTGATCAAAAAACTGGTAACACTTACATTCCTTTGAACAGCTTGCACTCGAAACAAACTGCATTTTTGGAAGTGGCTAACAGTATTCTGTCAGAGGAGGCGGTGCTGGGTTTCGAATATGGAATGAGCGTGGAACATCCTAATAATTTGATTGTATGGGAAGCGCAGTTTGGAGACTTTTTTAATGGAGCTCAAATCATGTTTGATAACTTTATCAGTTCTGGGGAAGGTACATTAACTAAAGTGGTTTGAACAAAATTTGAACTAATTTCTGTTTTAATTCTAGCTAAGTGGCTTTGGCAAAGCGGATTGGTAATCCTCCTCCCTCACGGTTATGATGGAGCTGGTCCAGAACACAGCTCCTCCAGAATTGAACGTTTCCTCCAGTTAACAGACTCGAAGGAAGATAGAGTCGATGGGGATAATGTCAATATGCAGGTGTGTCAGCCAAGCACTCCTGCTCAATACTTTCACTTATTAAGAAGACAGGTAAGGATCGAGGAGCAATTGTAAATTGAAATGGAAATCGAATTCTTAACTTTTTCAGATGATACGTAACTTTAGAAAACCCCTCATCGTGATCACTTCCAAGACTCTGTTGAGGGATTCAAAGTGTGTTTCAAATTTCGTTGATATGGCACCAGGGACATATTATAAGCCAGTGTTGGGTGTGATTTGTGAAATGCATCTTAATTATTTTTATGATCTTGGTCCATTTCAGGGGATTCATCTGTTACGCCCTCATCAGTCAAAAGGATCTTAATAACTTCAGGGAAACACTTCTACACTTTATTCAATAAAAGGGAATCCATGGGAGTGAAAAACACTGCTTTGATCAGCGTGGAGTCTTTCTGTCCATTTCCGACTTTGGAGTTGAGAAACGAAATCTCAAAATATTCCAATGCTAAAGGTAACTTTTACCTCTAGGTATACTTTGAATCAATTTATTTCCGAAATTTATATTCTTTGGTGGAAAGAAGGAGAATAAATACAATGAGACAGAAAAATTTAGGTAACCATAATTTGATGAAGCACTTTTTCTTTTAAGTAAACACAATGTAAATTTTAACATTATATAGATTCTGAAAATTTCTATTAATGATTACAGTACTAAAATTAATAGGGAAACGACATTAATACAAATTTCAGACAGATGGTAAAAAAGGTCGATCGAACTACTTTCTCATATTTTCTTACAAATGTTCGATAGTATCGGGTGTTTTTTTAAATTTCACCTCATAGTAGGCTGTGGATAGTGTTTGTGAATGCGCCTTACTAAAAAATGTCAAAATTGGCATAACCTCACTTTTTTAATAAAAATTGAAACTGCTCCAATCGGTTAATAGTGTCTTGAAAAAGACAGCTTGGCCCTATTAATTAGGCGTAGATGAGTGAGCTGTCTTTTTCAAGACACTATTAACCGATTGGAGCAGTTTACATTTTTATTAAAAAAGTGAGGTTATGTCAATTTTGACATTTTTTAGTAAGGCGCATTCACAAACACTATCCACAGCCTACTATGAGGTGAAATTAAAAAAAAAACACCCGATATAATAAATATTTATAGTTTAAATACAATTCTTCAGGCGTATTTCGAGAAAAGTTCGAAAAAACGGCAAGAATAAACTGTCCTTCAGAAACTATTTAGTCGAAAATGTTATGATACTTTATTATACACAGTAGAATAAATGCTCAAAAGTTAAAAAATATTGGAATACATTTTGATATCGAAAAATGACAAGTGAAAAGTGAATATAATAAGTTTTAAACAAATTCTTGGAGCGATTTGACAAAAATTTTAAATACTGGAAAAACCCCTTTGTCCTGGTCGATTTTAATGAGAAGCCTATTGGGAGATCCTGACAGTACAGTCTAAATTCAAAGTTGGAACTGTTGTCCCACCTGTACAAACTGTTTATGAAAATAATCGCTAAAAAAGACTACTGAATACAATAAACCTCTGATCCTGGTCTTTGTTGACTTTGAGAAAGCTTTTGATTCTGTCAACCAAAGAGCAATGCTTGGTGCCCTGGCTGAATGTAGAATAGACCACAGGTACATCTCCCTCATTAAATATATCTATGAACGTATTACAGCTTGTGTAAGGCTCCACGAAGACACGGCGACCTTTCGTATTGAAAGAGGGGTTCGCCAGGGAGACACAATTTCTCCAAAGCTATTCACAACCCTGTTGGAGTATGCATGTAAAACCGTCGACTGGAATGGGATGGGTATTAATATAGACGGAAAGTTCTTAAATAACCTTAAGTTTGCAGATGACATCGTACTTAGCTCTGACAGCTTTGACCAGGCACAGACAATGCTCCAAGGACTCTTCATAACTTCAAAGGGGGTGGGCCTCAGGATAAACTTTTCGAAAACCCAATTCATGACGAATCTGGTTCAAGCCAAGAATATCTCCGTGGACGGCAAGGACATCGAGCCAGTAGTTTCCTACAAATATCTGGGCCACGAGATAAAAATAGGAAGGGATAACCAAACATGCGAGTTAGTGAAAAGAATAAGCCTAACATGGCGGCATTTGGAAAGCTGAGAGACCTTTTCAGATCAAATATTCCAATGAGTCTGAAAAGGAAAGTGTTTGATCAGTGTATTATGCCAGTAATGACTTATGGTGCAGAGACTCTAACGTTAACAAAAGCAACGATGTCCAAATTGCAAGTTACCCAAAGAGCGATGGAGAGAATAATAGGGGTATCGCTACGCGATAGGATTCTTAATGCCACCATCCGCAGTAAATCAGGAGTAACAGACTTTGTTGTAAGGATAACAACTCTAAAGTGGAACTGGGCTGGCCATCTAGCGAGAACGAGTGATGACCGATAGACAAAGAGAATTTTGGAACCCCGAATACAAGCGCATAGAAACCGGGGATGGCCTCCAACAAGATGGACCGATGACATCAAGAGAATAATAAAGAACTGGATACAGGTAGCGCAAAACAAGACCGTTTGGACGGACATGCGAGAGGCCTATGTTCAGCAGTGGACATCAGGGGCTATTTGATGATGATGATGACACTGAAAGGACACATTGGTTGTAAAGGTGACTTCTTCGATGCACTGGTATCGTCTTTTTCTTCGAGGTGTTCTTTAATTTTCCAATGGTTTGCCTATTCCAATCTTATGTATATATATTTGGTTTGGTTTTCTCTTTCAAATGATATATGCCTTAGGTTTATAAATAAGGTACATTTTATATCTTTGATTCTGTATTATGATTTTAGGGTCTTCCATACACATCACCTCCATCTTTGAGGGGTCTAGGACAGTTCGGCGCGGCCGGTTCGGCGCGGCCGGTTAGGCGCGGCCGGTTAGGCGCCGCCGGTTAGGCGCCGCCGGTTCGTCGCGAGGGGACAGTTCGGCGCAGCCGATTCGGCGCGAGGGACAGTTCGGCGCATGCATATTTAATTATTTTCTTATTGAAAATCTGATATTAATTTGGTTTTTAAAGTAGTGTATAAATGAGATCAGTGTCTGGTATGTTTAGTTTAGATAGGATGTAAAATAAACTAAATTGGTTTATTTTAGCATTAAATTCAGAAAAACGAATTTTAAAGTACCTACGTGGGAAGCGCGAGAGGGCAAGGATCATACACGTATTCACTTAGCCTAACAGGCGGGTGATATTATTACCCCGCGCCGAACTGTCCCGCGCCGAACTGTCCCGCGCCGAACCGGCGGCGCCGAAACGGCCGCGCCAAATAGTCCCATTCCCTCTCTCCTACTTCAGCCGCTTGCTCTTCCAGTTCTCTCAACATATGTGTAAGTTCTTGTACGCTTTCAGAAATTAACACAATACCATCTGCATACCTCAGATGATTCAACCTTCGTCCATTAATCAAAATACCTTTATCATGCCAATTAAGTTGTTTAAATGCTGTCTATCCTTGCATTTAGCAATGATTGTAGTATTACCCACTGCTCAACGCTATCAAAGGCTTTCTGATAATCAACAAATGCTAAATAGAAAATTATTTTTTGATCGCTCATCTATGGAGATCTTTCGTGCTGCAGTTTCGAAAACAACAATTGCCATTTGAATCGCAAACCTTTGTGTGGAGAGGGCGTGAATAGAATAAGCTAAACAGATGTTCAGGTTGTATTCATTTGCTTTTTCCGTTAGGACCCTCATAGTTAAAAGGTGGTCGCGTGTGCTGTTATTTTTTGAAGCCAGCTTGTTTGACTGATTGGTGTTGGTCAAACTTATTTGTGAGTCTATTCGTAAGTCTCTTCGTGAACAACTTGTTTAATTGTGACAGCATTCGTTAAAATTTCAAGTTCTTCAAATTTTTTTATTATTTAGTAGTCGTTCTTTTTATCTATATTTTATTTGGTTTCATCTTTAAATGAATGCATCATATGAGAAGTAAAAAGGTCACGAAAATTTTAACTCTGGTTATCTATAAGAAGATACCCAACCTTGCCGACCTCAGCATAATGGCATCTCATTATAAATGCAATGAAAGGACTCGGAGGATAATTTGTCACCTCTGTTAAGTAAATATATATCTAATTAATCTTTTTGTAAAATTAAACTTTTACAATGGCAACTTGAAAGGAAACTAACATTCATAATTTTAGCGTATCATATTTTTCTGATTTTCACACACGCACGCACAAGTCCACACGCACACACACATACCATTTTTGAAACAAAACATGTTTGAGTCAAGGGTTCTTGAAACATCTAGAAATACTAATATAACCCAAATTCGAAAAATCAACCCAATCCGATGCTTTTCATATATGATGCAGTGTATCTATGTTTCTATGTCTGTGATACGTTTTTCTCAGGTATTAAAAACCACAAACGGTCCCAACTTTACATATAGACTCTGTGCTATACCAGGACATTCCAATAAGTTTTTAATTAAAATCGACAGAGATAAAGAGGTACCTACTCTTGTCATTTTTCGCTTATTTGAATTTTTTTCAAAATACACTCCAAAATATTTTTTTCTCTAAACTTTGAATATATATTCTACTATCTAAAGAGTATAATAAAGTTTAATAACATTTTCGGCGAAATCGTTTTTGAAGGGCACTTTACTCGTCGTGTTTCGATTTTTAGAAATTTCTTGAAATCCGCCTGAAGACTTGTTTTTAAACTTTATTTATTCTACTACCTATAGTCCAGTAAACGAAGGTCTCAACCTGGACATCACATTGATCCCGGACTTTTGTTTTTTTTTAACTTGTAGGTATACATGGGTACATCAATTTCTGAAAAAATGTCCACCGGGAAATGTGCGGAAGGGACTGGAAAATGTCTTCATGGTGTTAAAATCGACTATTTTCCCCGATATTGGCCAAAATATGACACTGAGGCAATTTGTGTTTGAACATAAAAGAAGAACAATTTATTAACTACAAAAATGATCCTTATCATTTTTGTCAAAAGTTTAACCGTTTCCGAGATAACCGGCCCCAAGCGTAGCCTGGATTTCAAGCTGCTGCGCCTCGTCTCGGAAAGCACGCTCCGTGAATGTAGGAATAAGCGGGCGAACAAATTGTCCCATAACTTGTGTAAAAATGAATCTTTTTTCATGATTCAAAGTTCATATGAAAGGATGGACCTGTGGCTATAATATCGTATTACTTTTTCCTTTTTTTATTATTCTGGAATATTGGAAAATCTGGCCAAACTTTGTCTTTCTTCGATATTTGACCCTCCTTATCAATCCATTCATATTTTTTTAATTAAGGGTAGGTTCACTGAATCCTTTTGGATAATGGGGTTTTGATGGGTGGTGAATGTATTCCGAAAGAATCAATGAATAATCCTTGTGTATTTTTAGAAAGAACGTATTTTCCTTGGGACTTTTTTTTTGATTTCCGGAGTTTTCGAATATGCTCGGGTCTATCGAGAATTGATAAATAATGAAGGGCCATATCGGTATTCAATGCACATCATTTGAAAGCTGAAAATATCCCCTTCTTGATGGCCTTTTTTATTTTTTTCCGCGTTTTTTAGCTTTCCGGAAAATTGAGAAAACTCTCACCTCAATGAAAAATCTACCTTTTGTTTTTAATCATTGTTTTCTTCTCAGGGTTGAACTTTTGGAGGTTAAGGATTATACTAGATGAAAGATCAGACTCTCAGCTTTTTATCAATATATATATATATATATATATATATATATATATATATATATATATCAAGTATTTTAATACGTGCACGCGAAAAAACTCTGTCTCTAAACTTCCTTGATTGTGATATACGTTTATTCACCGCGCGCGGCCACGCGGCGTCCATGTATGGTATTGTACATGCGTCTACAGTAAAAAAGAAAAAAAGTAGTATGATATTATAGCTACAGGTCCCTCCTTTCATATGAACTTTGAATCGTGAAAAAAGATTCATTTTTACCCAAGTTATGGGACAATTTGTCCGCCCGCTCATGCCTACATTCACGGAGCGTGCTTTCCGAGACGCGGCGCAGCAGCTTGAAATCCAGGCTACGCTTGGGGCCGGTTATCTCGGAAACGGTTAAACTTTTGACAAAAATGGACAAAAATGATAAGGATCATTTTTGTAGATAATAAATTGTTCTTCTTTTATATTCAAACACAAATTGCCTCAGTGTCATATTTTGGCCAACATCTGGGAAAATAGTCGATTTTAACACCATGAAGACATTTTCCAGCCCCTTCCAGCCCATTTCCCGGTGGACATTTTTTCAGAAATTGATGTACCCATGTATACCTACAAGTTAAAAAAACAAAAGTCCGGGATCAATGTGATGTCCAGGTTCGGCGGTTTTCCGGCCTTTATTTACTGGACTACTACCCAATATTTGTAATAAAATATGAGAACGTAGTCGGATGGACACATGGCCATTTTTTACATATAATTTTTTCTATGAGATGAGATTTATGCCTTTAGTTTTTTTTTGTCGACCTCTGGCTCAGAGGTCGATTCAGAGGATCTAAAATTTTAACAATCTAGTTACTTAAAACCTTTAAAAATATTACTCGAAAAAATGTAGCGTCTCATTTTTGAAAGTTTTCCACATGAAGTTAACTCTTGTTTATTACACATTTATTCGCTGTGATGTGTTTGATAAAATATTATTGATGTTGTGACGTGGTTTACCTCGAGCTGGCAGCATTGTCGTCGGCGGCACGACGACTCTGGGCTGGGAGGTTACGTCACTTTGTTGAATTGGCGCTGTTTTCGGAGTTTCGGAGCTTAAAGTCGGTTTTACGGTTTTGCTCGGGCGCCAGATTTTTTTAAGGGTTTACTCCCTAAAGCCTCGGGTTAGTTTATACTCAGGAGAATGCCAGGAAGTCCGTGAAAATAAAACACACAATTCGGAAAACAAATAAAACTAATTTATTGTAGAAAACTGTATCAAAATAAAGACAATCATGTTAACAAGGATCGGCAACGGTGCAAAACTATATATTTTACGGTTTTAATAGCAAAGCGGCATCTATGTACAAAATTCCCTAGCTCTACGGAAAACGGAAAGATTTGGCAACTATGTACATCGGAAACCGTTGGGGTCTCGGTTTTACGAAGCGGTCGGGCAACAGTGCATGGTGCGGTTATTACGGTGGGTTATTACGGTGGGGGGGGGGGGGGATAGTGCGTGGCGGTCTAGCTAATCTAGTCGGTGTCTATTCTATTTACAATAGGAAAGCTAGTTAAGTGCAACGGTCAGGCAAGCGCTATGAAACGGTGAGAGCGGAGCAAGCAATATGGGGGGAAAAGCTAACAAGCGGGGCAAAACTATATTCGGCGGTCTAGCAATTGACGGGCATTCGCTTTAGCAGGTTTGATTCGCGTCAATTCAATCGCGGGCGCGGGAATCGTTAGGGAAACTAAGCATGCGCGGTAGTTCAATTAAAGGTCGGGTTGTGTTCAGGGAAGCTATCCCGAGTCTCACCCAGGGATACGCCTGCCCAAACAGCCCGAATTGACCTTCCCGAGTCCCACCCAGGGAAGAGTCAATTCGTCGGCCTAACCCAACGGGAACGGTAGGGGGGGGGCTAGATTGCGTCGTATTCGGGGAGGTCTATCCCGAGTCTCACCCAGGGATGTACCTGCCCAAACAGCCCAAATTAACCTTCCCGAGTCTCACCCAAGGAAGAGCTAATTCGACGGCCTGACCTAACGGGACGGTGGGGGGGGGGGCGGTCGGATTTCCCTAACTACAATACCTTGGACGGACGGTTTCCCTGCTTTCCGGGTCGGACGGTCTGGAGCGGCAACGTCGCACTAAGTCGGAGCACCTGCACTAACACCTGCGTCTCGGAGCACCGGTCGGTCGGTCGACTTCTGATAATTTCCCATATTTTCCTCTCGTATTTAGAGCTCCCGAGTAAATAATTTTGGGTAGTTTGCGGCTCGTAGATTAGAGAGACAACTGGTGGTCTTTTGTTTAAACTTGATCACGGATTTTGCAGGTGTCACGGCGGAGAGACCATTGTTATTTATTTAAATTTACGGAATTTCCGCAAATGGTAACAGAGGGAGACAAGGGTTCTAGCAGCGGAAAAATAGGCTTCGTTACATCCCCCCCTTTCTTCCTAAAGAAAAGCAATAATTGTAACGTTGCATACGGATATTATTGCTTTTCTCGCAACTCGCGGTGGGTTTAAAAATTATCCGGAAAGGACAGGGGAACTTATCAACGGTTGTGAAAATCCTAGCTATTTACATATCTAAAAAAAAAAAAGAAAAACTTATTCTACATAAAAGAAAAGGAACCTAGAAATTTTCTCCCTGCCCCAAAAGAAAACGAAAAATCAATTTATTCAACCCAAAACAAAAACAAAAAAAATAAAATTAGAAATGGCAGCGGCAATGGCGGGAGAGTTCACCAATCTTCCCGCAGCGGGAACAAAACAGCCGCCCCGGGTTGGCGCACTGCGTCCGGTGGTGCCCCTCCTGGCCGCACCTCCAGCAGGTACCTGCGGTCACCCGGATGTGGCTCGGTCCTGGCGGTGTCTCCTCCTCTGGCTTGGGGCAGCTCGCGGTGTCCTCTTCGCCCTGGGCGGACTCTACCTGCGGGAACCTCATGACTGCTAGCGCCGGGAACGGGTCGGTCTCCACGTCTAGCATCAGGCCTCCCAGGTAGTGGTTACCTGCACCCGGTTGAGCGTGGTGGAGAAAACCCCGGCGGTAGACTGTGCGGCGGTTCGTCATCCTATTTCGGTGGTGGCCCATTCCTGAGCCTCGGCCTCCGGCACCGTCTAAAACAGGTTCCGGTTTTGTGAAACGGTCTTGGAATACTACCTCGTAGTGAATTCCTTTCGCAGGACGCGGAGATCGTCCTATCAGGTCGGTGCAGACTGTTTTCCAAGGTTCCCTGTTCCTGGACGGTTTCATCAGTCCTGGCGGCTTTTGTGGGGACACCTTGTACTTCTGGCAGGCCTCACAGCTCCGTACGTACTTGGCGATGTCCCTGAACATTCCAGGCCAGTAGTAGCGGAGTGCGGTGCGGGCGGTAGTCTTGTTGACTCCCATGTGTCCAGCAGTAGGTTCGTGATGATTCTCAGCCATCACTCCGGCTCGGGACTGCTTCGGGACACATAACTTCCAGGGATCGCACTCGGGTTTGTTGTGGCTATCTCGGAAATGTCGGTAAAGTCGTCCTTCCTTCTCGCAGTACTCCGGGTTGCCTTCGGGATTCGCACGGACATCCTGCAACTTCCGTGTGTACCAGGAACAAGCGGTTTCTTGTTCCACAGTGAGAACGGGATCGGACAGCGGGGCTCGTGATAGAGCATCAGCCACACGGTTCAGTTTTTCCTTTCGGTACTGGGTCGCGTGTTGTGTCAGGGGCGTCATTCCTTGGATTCCGTCGAAGGCATTTACTTCTTCGGGGACGTTTTGTGGGCGGCGTTCCTGTTCACAGATCAGGGTACGGATTCCTGGGTTGGATGCTTCCTCTAAAGGAGTACAGGAAGACATCTGCGTTAGTTGCAGTTGTCGGCCTTCCATGTAGACGGTCCTTGTTCCCAAATCCAGTTGGAAACGAAGGCGGGAGAGGAGATCCATCCCTATAATCAGGTCAGAGGATAAACGGGGAATATAACCCCAACGGTGTGTGACTGGGCGGTGTCCCAGTTCGACGGTGATTTCAAAGGCCTGGTTTACGTCGACGAGCTCCCCACTAGCGACTCGGGCATAGGAACGGGGTTCTCCGGCGGCAATGACGTTCCGGGCGGCGCATTGTTCGGCAATGCGATCACCAATGTAGGAGCGACTGGCTCCTGTATCAATCAGAGCAACGTAATTTACTCCCGCTATTGATACTGCTAAGTGCGGGCGATTCTCGTTGCTTTCTGAAGCGGAAATACGGTCTGAGATTACGGGCGGTGTTCGCTGTTCCTCCCTCGGACGAGTCCAGCGCAATGATCCATTTCCCGGGCAAGGGCAGTCTCGGGATAAGACCTCTTCGGCGCCGCACCTGGAGCAGAACAGCTTGGCAGGACGTCGACACTCAGTCCTGGCGTGTCCTAGCTCTCCACATCTCCAGCATCGTAGGGTAGAGGCCTCCTCGGATGCCCTAAAATGAGATGGAGAGTTCGCCCTAGCCAAGGGCGACAGCGGCGGTGGGTCGGTCTCTACAGGAGGTGTTTCAGTCCTCGGCGGTGACGGTGACGGCGGCGTGTACGAACTTTCGGATCTTCGTGTCTCTCCGCTGGCCGTCAACTTCCTCGGTGCAGGAGTTGGCGTCGGTCTGAGCGGCGTCTCCCTTTTCAGTTCCTCCCGGAGTAACTCGAAATCCCTAGTGGCTTCGCAGAAGGATGAAATGTCAGTGAAATCACTGCGTCGGATCTGCTGCCTGTATGAGGGCTTCAAGTTGCGGTATAGCCATTGCAACTCTTGTTCGGGAGTCATCTGGCCGTGTCTCCGGATTAGAGTCTGAAGGTCATTGATATACTTCGCCACAGGTTCATCCTCCCTCTGGCTTCGGCGGCTGATTTCGAGTTCTAGGTCAATCTTATAATTGACTGGGAAGTAGAAAGTTCTAAAAAGTTTTAGGAACTCTTCCCAAGTCCTGATGCGCTGGCGGTTGTTCCTGTACCAGAGGGCCGGATCCCCTCGTAGTAGTTCGGGCATCACTGGGAGTAGTCGGTCAAGGCGGATGTTTTGGGCTTCACAAATTTCCTGCAGTCTCTCAATGAACGTGACAGGATCGGTACGGCCGTCGAAAATTACTCTCCACTCATTGACTAGAAGTGGAGTGTTATCAGGAATGGGTGTTACTTCAGGGAGCATTGTTTCGGTTGGTACGGTCGGTGCAGTCGGAGGGATAACGGTATCGACAGAGGGTTGCGGTTGTTCTGGCGGACAAGGAGTAATTCCTTCTCGAAGGAAGCTCACCAATCGCTTCCTTAACTCCTCGACGGTGCCTACTGGGTTTAGTCTAAACTTCGTCAGTTCGGCCTCTAGTTCGGTTTTATTTAACTTGTACACCCAACTCACGCGAAGGTCGGATGTTTCGGTAGTGGGATTTTCGAGAGATTCACTCTCCACGGATTTGTCTTTACTAGCGGCTGGCATTATGTGTTATTTTCACGGACACGGGAAAACGGAAAAATAGAAAAATTGTCAAAATAGTCAACCGGTTAAATAGTCAAACAGTCCCTGCTCGGGCGCCAATTTTGTGACGTGGTTTACCTCGAGCTGGCAGCATTGTCGTCGGCGGCACGACGACTCTGGGCTGGGAGGTTACGTCACTTTGTTGAATTGGCGCTGTTTTCGGAGTTTCGGAGCTTAAAGTCGGTTTTACGGTTTTGCTCGGGCGCCAGATTTTTTTAAGGGTTTACTCCCTAAAGCCTCGGGTTAGTTTATACTCAGGAGAATGCCAGGAAGTCCGTGAAAATAAAACACACAATTCGGAAAACAAATAAAACTAATTTATTGTAGAAAACTGTATCAAAATAAAGACAATCATGTTAACAAGGATCGGCAACGGTGCAAAACTATATATTTTACGGTTTTAATAGCAAAGCGGCATCTATGTACAAAATTCCCTAGCTCTACGGAAAACGGAAAGATTTGGCAACTATGTACATCGGAAACCGTTGGGGTCTCGGTTTTACGAAGCGGTCGGGCAACAGTGCATGGTGCGGTTATTACGGTGGGTTATTACGGTGGGGGGGGGGGATAGTGCGTGGCGGTCTAGCTAATCTAGTCGGTGTCTATTCTATTTACAATAGGAAAGCTAGTTAAGTGCAACGGTCAGGCAAGCGCTATGAAACGGTGAGAGCGGAGCAAGCAATATGGGGGGAAAAGCTAACAAGCGGGGCAAAACTATATTCGGCGGTCTAGCAATTGACGGGCATGCGCTTTAGCAGGTTTGATTCGCGTCAATTCAATCGCGGGCGCGGGAATCGTTAGGGAAACTAAGCATGCGCGGTAGTTCAATTAAAGGTCGGGTTGTGTTCAGGGAAGCTATCCCGAGTCTCACCCAGGGATACGCCTGCCCAAACAGCCCGAATTGACCTTCCCGAGTCCCACCCAGGGAAGAGTCAATTCGTCGGCCTAACCCAACGGGAACGGTAGGGGGGGGGGGCTAGATTGCGTCGTATTCGGGGAGGTCTATCCCGAGTCTCACCCAGGGATGTACCTGCCCAAACAGCCCAAATTAACCTTCCCGAGTCTCACCCAAGGAAGAGCTAATTCGACGGCCTGACCTAACGGGACGGTGGGGGGGGGGGCGGTCGGATTTCCCTAACTACAATACCTTGGACGGACGGTTTCCCTGCTTTCCGGGTCGGACGGTCTGGAGCGGCAACGTCGCACTAAGTCGGAGCACCTGCACTAACACCTGCGTCTCGGAGCACCGGTCGGTCGGTCGACTTCTGATAATTTCCCATATTTTCCTCTTGTATTTAGAGCTCCCGAGTAAATAATTTTGGGTAGTTTGCGGCTCGTAGATTAGAGAGACAACTGGTGGTCTTTTGTTTAAACTTGATCACGGATTTTGCAGGTGTCACGGCGGAGAGAACATTGTTATTTATTTAAATTTACGGAATTTCCGCAAATGGTAACAGAGGGAGACAAGGGTTCTAGCAGCGGAAAAATAGGCTTCGTTACAATGTTTTGTTTTGTTTGAATCAGTCTCATATTGAAGTCATGGAATTGGAACTCATGGAACCTAAAAGCAAATTGAATTTGTTAAGATCCAGTTTTTCACTAGAAAACTCATCATCGTCTTTTGAGAATGCTCTGGTTCCTACTGATGTGCTTGAGACGAATAATAAGTACCTATCAACAACTTCTTTCTCTTCCGTTCATTAACATCATTTTATCTCAATGGTGTAAATTTTTTCCGCGACCAGATTTTTTTGGCATTTTACACCTTCATATTATAATTTTCAACTTCAGACTTTTCAGAGATATCACAGATACCTCGGTGATTATACATACATGTTATAATACACGATACTTTTTCTATTATAAATTTAATTTTAAAAGTTGCTATGATAATATCACAACCATTGGAAGTTGGAAAATTCGAAGTGTAATTTAATGTCAGTATGCTTATTTGACCTCGAAGTAGTTTCCCTTAATTCTCCAAATCACCCTTATAAAGTAATAACTTTGGTTAGTCAGCCTGCTGACACAGGGGCATATGGCGTCCCAATAACTATTAAGTAGCAAGTGACCTGTCAACAATGCCCTTCATGCAAGGCGATTTTCATGCATCCTCAGCTTCCTGAAATATAATGATGTAGGGAGAGAGTTTAACTTTTGTATACATAAAGATGCGTGCGTGCATGACGTGTGTGTACAAAGAAAACTGATTTTATCTGAAATAAAATTTTGTCAAATATATGCCCGTATATACGAAAAATGGCTAAATTACACGTAAAATATGCAAAAAGATTGAAGTCTTAATTAGTAGTAATTCTCATAATACCTATAAAAGTTGATCAATTTAGTCCTAACAAACCGAACTGATAATAAAACGTGTATTTCTAAGTTCTGGACTCTTCATTACTCGACTAGTATTAGTAGTAACAGGTAGTAATAAACTCGAATGGTATACTCGTAAGAATAATAATTACTTACCTATAATAACATACCCTTTGAAACTTAAAACACAATCAGCGTACTTTTCCAGAATAGTCCAGAATGGTTGTAAAATAAACTGCTAACTACAACACTTCTTGTATCTATTTTTTTTTAATTATACTGGTTCTCTCTTCGTTCTAGGTAAAAGTGACATTTTTATAGTACAAATTGAACACTTAACCTCACATAACATTTGAAAATGTCATATTGTTTCATTGTTTCCACATTTTCCCTCTATATTTATTTACTGTCATAGACATGTCAACTGTGCAGTTGACAATTTGCACATTAAATTTTGAAAAGTTTTAAGGACTTCAAGCTGAAACTCTTCTAAGTTTGAAACAGTATACCTAATAAGTTCCTAAACTAATATAATTTAAATGAAAATCTAATATACATACCTTAAACCTGTGGCTAAATTGGACGAAAGCAGAACATGTAGCATCGCTACAGGTAAGTGCCGGTAAAGCATCCCGTTTGTTCTCTCATGCCTAACATTTTGAATTGTCGCAATAATGTATTTTTCTTTCAGTGATCGTTTGGTGTCAGGAAGAGCATAGGAATATGGGAGCCTGGAATTTTTTCAAGCCGAGGTTTGAGAATCTCATAGGAAAGAAGGTTACAAAGTATTCCTGTCGCATATTCTCTGGAAACTCAATTATTTTTTTAGGTAATTTACTGTGGAAGGGACACAGCTGCAGCCCCCGCCGTGGGCATGAGAAAACTACACGATCTGGAAGTAGATTATATTACCACAGCACCCTTTAGAACATAATACACAAGTTTAACATTTTTATAAAATAAAGTTTTTTTAAAGCAATGGGAAAAATATACAAGCCCACACCACAAAACTCCCAAACAATGCCACCAAAGTATAGGTCTTATGCTTGTCCCATGGGACCAAGATATGTCTGGGCTGTTGCTTCTGTTGAGGGCCCCCGGAAGTCTGAGCCATCTGAAACGTGTTTGTTCAGATTTTGTCTCAAAGTGCGACTTGTAGGTACACTTACCTCGATATTTCTTTGTGTCAGAGTTTCAGTACTATTGTTCATTTTCACGTTTGATAATCGACTGATTGTATTGTCTGTAATATTATCCACTTCGTGACGACGGTTATCTTATCGTCAAGAGCGTTTATTGTCTGAAAAAAATAAAAAAAAAATAAATTAAAATAGATCGATAGTAGAAACACTTACTTAAAATACATGTAAACTGCTTTTCCGTGTGTTTAGATTTATATTTAACAAAACAGATGTTGGTAACAGGTAGCAAAAGGTTTACGTAATAATTCCAACTAGAAATCCTTGAATTACATATAATGAATATACAATGGTGCATATGTTTGTATGTGCGTGTTTTATAATCGTTATCGTATGCTCCTAGATATTGATTTTAATTGATTATAACGGACCTAACAAATTGAGATCATTGAATTCCACATCAGGGCTTATAGTGACAATGGTCCTACTTACTTCTACATACTTTTAAACTTTGTAGACGAAACAAAATGACAAACGTCACCACGACATGTCCCTAACCAAAATGAATCCCGAAAAATGATTTCTACTTCCCCTTAAAAACTCAATTTTAACATGGAAGATCGAGAACGTCTTTGATCTGCACTCAAAGGTAAGTAAATAAATAAGATTTCTTAAGTAGGTCTCCATCACTCGCAAGACAGTAAGTGAAAGTATTTGAAACCGAAAGTAAAGTTGCGGCAATTTGGTTAAATAATCCACATGTAATTTTACGAATATTCGATCAGGTGTAAACAATTAGCTCAGTGTGAAAAGTGTTTTGATGATTCTGGTTAATGGCCGCCGATAAAAGCGACAAAGTAAGTACTATCTAATACTATAAATATTTTCGTTCAGATAGGAAACTACAAAATTATGCCGATATAATGTTTTGTTTATAAATTTTCAACCGAAGTCGTACGAGTGCACACTACCAGAATCGTATTAAAATAGACCATGTTCAACAAAATTTACATCGAAAGTAATAGACTAATAAAGGGGATAGTCGAATAAGATAGTGAAAACTATCCCAGGCGATATTAAGGGGAAAATGAGTAAATTCGGCGTCATACTTTACATTCCTCAAAGTAACCCTAGTAGGCCAACCAATAGATTTTTCTACGCACTAAAATTTAACCGGTCAAAACCTATACTACCGTATAGAATTATAGAAGATCGTTTATAGATGAAATCCCACCTTTTTGATACAGGGAAATCGGTGTTGGGATTTTTATAAACAAATTATAGTGCAAAAATGCATTTTTTTTTAGTTTTTTACGAATATTGCGAAAAGTAATGAAAGGATCGATCGTTATACGACCCATAGAGCTTTTATAGGGAATCATAAAACCTAGAAAATGATTTGCTGTACAACACGATCGGACCATTTGTCACTGAGAAAATCCGGAAAAACCCCCAAAAATTTATCTTTTTTAAGAATTCATAATTTCGACATTTGAGGCTGGAAAAACTATCTTCATTGTAATGATAGATAATAATGTGCAATTTATGTGCGCGGAAGATGATTTCCTACCGATCCTCAGTTTTTGCACAATCGCGTTATAAACAATTTTCACACCTTTTCTTGCAAAATGTGGGATTTTATGGGAAATCAATTTTTCTTAATTATGCAAGCGGCATTTTAAGTCAGAAAACAGTATGTTTAAAACGTATATCTTGGATTTTCACGTGAGAAGTGGGAAATGTACGAAAAAAGGACCTAAATGTTGCCCCAAACGCGCGAAATCGCTTCGAGACAGTCTCAGCAGGCAGCTGTGGTGAGGGAACCAGCCAGCGGAGGAGAGTGTACGTTGTGTGGCAAGTTAGCGGCGCAACGTACTCCTAATTAAAATGATTTTTAACTCAGAATTTCTAAGTGGATAATTTTTACGAACTGGAAACTTATTTGGAGTTAGTGCATCAGTTACCTTTAACACAATTAGAATGATCAGTATGGTCTAGCTAAATTGCTATACACATAATATGAAAATGCTAAAGGCGGAAGAAATAGAACTAATAGTAGAAGTACGGCAAGCTTTATACATCATTTCACTATTCTAGGTCTATAGGAGGCTTAGACTGGACCTATGCGCGAATTTATTTCCCCGGAGATCATGTAGAAATATTTCGCAATGGTAATTTTTTTTAAGTGTGCTATAGGTATAGATGAAATCCTGTGTAGTGTAAAAAGTTACTTTTTCATTGTACATCAAGCCTAAAATATACATCTGAAAATATCAAAATATAGTGGCTTACAAGTAGAGAAAACTAACGGTTGTCACAGGTTCAAAAATAGCTACTTAAATTATTTTTTGTTACTAGTTTTAGTTTAACTAGGTAAACAAATTTATTTTCACTCTACACTTAATATTTCATTTACATTATATTTCGCACGTTCAGTCTCGCCAGTACGGCATCCGAATTGCACTTACTTCTCCATATCGTCGCCTGACTTTTATTTCTCTCGACTCTTTTTTTGAAGGGATCAAATAATTGAGACGTTTTCTCGACGATTCGGACCAATGTTCCTCTTCTTTCTCAAACTAACGAAAAAGGCATTGGCGTTGGGCATACAACGCCTATTAAACCCGCATTAAAGTGAACGTATGGTTGATAACGCCATTACGATTTTGTAACTTTTGTTGTTATTTGGAGGAATTTTTAGTAAATTCGATGGTACCTATACTTTACGCACTTCATGCTTCGTTGCTAATATTGCACCCTTAATATACCAAGTATTTTTTCTACTTACAGGGTGTTTATCAAACCGATCTATTCAAAGAACTCTCAAATATCTCGATTGTTTCTAAAATTTATTTCTCTGTTTTCTTTTTCTGTTTCTTACAAATGTTCCGATCAAGGTATACGAAACAACATTTGAAAGGATTTTTAATTCTCTACAAATTTCCTATTGACAATAATGCAATTACTTTTCAATACTTTCACTCAATTTTGCCATATAAACTGACGTTTATTGACGTCAAATCGAACCTATAAAGTCATTGTTTATTTTGGCAGCGGATTAATAGTTATTTATGGTACTAGTGTGTTATGTTGATACTTTTGATACTAAGTCACGCGAGAAGGTTTAGGTATACCACGAGGCCGTTAGGCCAAGTGGTATAAATTTTCAAATGACTTAATTAGGACACACAACACGTGAGTGGCATACATTGTTTTATCCAACAAGTGGAAGAAATCGTTGTTTTTTTATGAGATAATAATTAATAAGCTTTGTAATCAAATCAAAACTACTTATGCGTCTCAGTACCCTATAAATGTTAGAATGACTCGACAGTGACTTTTTAAAATTTTAGTTAAAGTATAATTAATTATAAACCAAATGAATTAAATTCAATGAATTCAACAATTACTTCAAATTCGAATAAACCCCTAGCGTGTACCTTTAATTTCAACCTCAATGAGAATTCTGCTTGTAATAGTAATAAGTAATAAATAAATAGAATACTACTTTAAATATGAGCGTGAGTTATAATCCATCACTAGTGTGTCATTTGATCGTTTACTTGTCTAAAATGACATTAATAATGGCAGCCATAACTGTCATGTGTTGGATAAAATATTTTCTTTAATTTTGCCTATTGTTTTCGTCGTTGTCAAGGTTGCGGCACAGAAGTTGTGATCTTTTCAAATTTTCTCTTCAAAATTGTACTTACTCCGCTAAACGTCAGTTTATATTGTAACGTTTTTATCTACGCGAGAATTATTACACGACACGAGTTGTCTTACTTAATTTATTTAAACCACTTTCACGCTAATTTATTTGTACACTTACACTACACTTAACTGCTAATACTTAATCTAATTTATGTTATTTCACTTACTACTACTTAACTAATTAATTTATATTGCACACTGTTTATTTATCTTACCGTCGGCCTGGCCGACACCCGTTTACCAGTCTACCGGCGGCTGTTTACGACTACCGTCGAATTCGTCGACTTCCCTCGTATCGCTCTCCGTCTGCTATTTATAGCCGTATGGGGAACCCAGAAACTTCGAGACGTTTCCAGTCCTTTGTTCGGTAACCTTCTAGATAATACTAGAAACTCGAACGGCTTTCCAAGAATGGCACCAGTTCCCCGAACCTATCTCGTGCGGAATTCTTTGAAGTCATTCCGAAAGGCGCTTAACTTTATGGCAGGCTATTATGGTTTCCATTTCGTTACAATATTTATGGAAAAATTGAATAAAACGTTGTAATACACTCTCGGATGAATAACTATCATGATACAAAAACGAAATACCAAAAAAGGTACTTTTTGTCTTTTATTTTTGTTTATAACAAATTATCCTATGCGGAATTGTGGATGGTATTTAAAAAAAAGCAAGTGAAATGTGCAACTGAATAGCACGAAATCCTCTATTATCTGGGCTAATAGTGAACTAACGACATTAGGAAAGTCATGAAAAACGCCCTGTAGGAACTACATGGCGTTTTTCATGACTTTCAGTTCTTCTGCCGAGGGTTTTCCGACCTGCTAATTTTCTGCCGCTATCGCACCGCTCTTCCTTGAGGCCCAAAGAATGTATTACGGAAAATAGTTTTTTGCGTATACCTTATGCGGTTTCTTCATGGCAATTTTCCGCGATTTTGAATCATTTCTGCAGAGGGTTTTCCGACCTGCTAATTTTCTGCCGCTATCGCACCGCTCTTCCTTGAGGCCCAAAGAATGTATTACGGAAAATAGTTTTTTGCGTATACCTTATCGGTTTCTTCATGGCAATTTTCCGCGATTTTGAATCATTTCTGCAGAGGGTTTTCCGACCTGCTAACTTTCTGCCACTGTTACACCTCTCTTAGTCAAGGTCTAAATAATACCTGAAAAAAATTTCACGCGTCTACCATATCGGTTTTCAGGCATGTTTTTCCGATGTGGAAAACTGGCCGCCATTTACATATCCGGCCTACGCAAACCGGCAGAATAGCCATTTGGTGTTGAGTTAATGTTTTTACAATCAGTTATGAACTCAAATGTCGTGTACCGTGTACCTTATCGATACTGGTTTATGTAGCCTAGCTCTCCGACTATATCTAGTTCTTGAGCAATATGTGTTCTGTTAGGATGTATTATGTTTTACACAATACGTTCTCTGTAAGACAGATTCCTGCTTTAGATTTTTTAAGTTGAAAAATGAATTGCCTTTTACATTTCACCGATAATTCATTCAGGTAACTAAATTAAGGAGTGTTAAATGTAAATAAAAAATCTTAATGAGCAAAATAAAAAATTTATCAAAAACACAAACACGTACGTATGTACTTTATAAACACCTTATCAAAATGTATTTATATTACAAAATCGCAATGTAGGTACAACGTACGAAATATTTATTGTTGCTTAAATTTCCTAATATTAAATAAATAATACGAAAGAGTTATTCTGAATTAAAAGATGGTATAAATAGCGTCAAACAATCATTTTATTTTTGTTAATATTCTGAAAATTACCATAAAGATGTCCAAATTTTTGGTTTAATATGCTTTTAACTCGCAATATAAAATGGTTTTATGAGCAGAGCTACTTACAGCATTTGCGTAAGTTTCGCACGTTTCACATCAGTGTTAATTAAGGCTTTTTTAAATTAGGTTACCACTTATATTTCCCGTGAGATTTTGGATAAAAGGGGTCTGATAGTCATTTTAAGAAACAAATTTTTCTATTTCATTTTGTAGTGGGGTAAGTTCTTATCAGGAATTATTAATAACATTTTGTCACCGTCTTCCTCACAGTTTTCTTTTTTTTTTTAAACAAATGTGAAATCTCTTTAGTCTCAACCCCCCCCCCCCCCCCATAAGTGAAAAATATCACTTAGGGTTATTTAAAGTCAGTTTAAGCATATTATTTTATCGGGAACATTTTAAGGTACTCTCATTATCTCTGCCTGAAATTTTTCAGGTTCAAAGGGTATTAAAATTGGTATTATGCAAATATCATTTGTTATGCGTCCTATGACGTTGTAGATAATAGCATTTGAAGATAATGAATTTTGCTACAATTCTGATTTTAAATATTGTTTTTATCAAAAATATTAATAGCATATTTTTGTATCAGCATATATTTTTTTTAGCTCAAAAAGGGAGCCCTGTTTAAATTTGACCTAGAAGTCACCTATTGAAATAAGTTCATATCATTAATTAACACCCTGTATAATATTGGTTCTATATTAATATAATGTGATGACTGTACAAGACGATCTAACATACTCTTGGGGTCAAAATGAGAATTTAAGGTTTCTCAATCACTGCTCACATTCAATCACTTGCTTGGATTTTTGACACTAATACCTAACTGACACTTTGCTTCGAAGTATATAAACATATACAATGTGTCAATTTTCCCAAAAAATGATAAACTAGTATTCCATAAGTGTATTTTGCGAAAATCTGTAACATAAAAAATTATAATCCGTGGAATTTTATTAATTATTGGTTCATTTCTAAGTACAGCCTCATACCGAAGTCAAAAAAGGGAAATTAATCCCATACAATCCTAGACTTGTCTACTCTTTTCTGTAAAAAAAAGATAAAACATTCGTTAAAATAAAGTCTCTGGAATTCATATTCAAAACCAGTAAACACCCACTTTCCCATTAAATATACTTTTTTGTGGCTCTGCATAGCGTCAGTATCGCAAGTAATATTGAATAATGAAGATACTATTAGAAATGGGTAATGAATTTTTTGTAAGTTGACCTAAATACCTGACATACAATTTAAAATTTTAAAATTTCACAGTTATTAAAAGATTTGGTTGATATTCATAAAAAAGACAAAAAACATGGAAAGAATGGAACTATTCCGACATTTCATATCAAGAAATTGCTATTGTCGCTATTGTAACACTATTACTTTTTTCTATTCGCTCTTCTCCGCCGAAGCTAACACAACAAGCTTCGCAACTGTCAATTCCACGAGTTTTTAAGAAAACAAAATAGATATTAGAAGAAAGTGAACACGTAAACTGAATAAAATCGATTATGAAATCGACAAAAGTTATATTCTGAAGTATTGCCATATTTCTTATTTATCGTGGTTAACAAGCTCAGGTAAAAGTTATTTTATATAAAACAAAATGAATTCAGACTCCATGTTGTTTTTCCAAAATTCATCGTGCTATAAAATGGTACCTATTTTCATGTCACGAGGAGTCCATACGACAATTACGTAATATGTGAAATGAAGTTTCCCGTAAATGTGGTAAGACCACTTATGGTTTTCCTAGCAGCGGGCGGTCCATGGAAGCAATGGAAGCAGTGCTTTTTCTGGAAAAATGTCAAAAATAACAAAACATTCTTAAATGTAATTTTTGAAATAGGAACGTTTTTATGATGACATCATTGACGAATTTACAGAAAGTGATCGAAGGATCGAATTACATTATAAATAGGGTGTTTTTAAAAATTACTTCCCTTTACTTCAAATTTCACCGCGCGCCGCTAGTTTTTATTAATTACATAGTTTATTCAAACGGTAGGTACATTTTTCTTCTCGATGCTCTCCTGGAAAGTCATTTTCCTAGCTGTGACCATAGGCATTTCATCTTTAACATACCCTTACTCCTAATTAAGCCCTGAGGTGATGCTCCCTAAGAAATAGCTATACTCCATCAACAATAAATAGCCAGACCTATAGATCTTTAGATCTATATTAGTAGGTATCTATAAGATTCTGTATAGTTTCTTTGACAATGTTTTCATTAAGCTTTCCGTATTCACAGCCCCGGGTAAGCGTTCATTTAAGTTAAGATTACATTCTTTCAGTATTTTCGAAAATCACATGATAGAATTGAAGTATACTATTAGATATTTTAAGACCACATTAATTAGGTAAAGTGCACCAGAAACACCACAGGGCAAGAAGAAAGTATTGGCAACGTCAGTACGCGACAGATTATGATTCTGTCTTCGGAATCCCGATTTTGCATATATGTATCCTGGATTCAACTAACACGCTGAATTCTTCTTCCAACCTACCATATTGCTGAATGTTTGAGTGCATGTGCAGCGTTCAATTTCATTGTACTCTTTTTCATTTTTTGTTAAATTTGTAAGAAAATTCAATTTGGCAGATTGGAATTCCTCGTTCTAAGTTCGCGCCTGACCCAATATATTATCTTCATCATTGAGCCGATATTTGCGGTACTTGGAAAATAAAACGGTACTACTTGGAAAATTTAAATATGTATTTTGAGACTATTTGCGAAGAACGGTCCTGCGCTTTGAGTGTCGTGGTAACGTGAATCGGTATGTAGACAAAACAGATAAGACGACCGCAATAAACATAATTGATAATTAGTTTCCCCCCTCACTTCATGTTTGTTATTCGAATACTTGAGGTTAATCTCAACTTGTGCTTCAGATTTTCTTGTTGTTTGTAGGGGAATGTGTTGTTGAAATTGTGGTTTCATGAATGGCTAAAGGTACCCACCAGATGGAATGGAAATTAGGAAAGCGAAGGTAAAACCCGATGTGTGAATTCATTTTAAATTTCTACACGAGATCATTGTTGCAACATAATTCAGTGGGATTTACATTTATTATTTATTATTTACCTCACTTGTATAAAACATGTATACTACCACTTGATAACGTTTCAATTATATGTATATGTATGCACGGTTTACAGATAGTAAACGTTGGTATGTTGTAATTGACATTGCGATAATGCTGACACTTCTAAAATGGTGAGAATTTTGTAATAAAAAAAGAAAAGCGAGAAGGGAATCAGTTGATTGAAGAATTTGGGAAAAATTAGATAACAAATTTTTAATAAGCTATTAAATAAAAATTTTTAGAAGAAGAATTTAAGTCGCATTTTCATAATTCTTTTTTATTTATACTCCAAAGTCCGTTCCTATGTTTTTTAATACTGTATCTACTCAATCATATGACTCCTCCTTAATTATTGCAGCCAGTCCCCTCTCTTGAATAATGATACTATTATTCCCCTACTGTACTTCTCAATTAAATTGCAAATTCTGTATCATCTCCGATGCAATATTCTCATGCAGTTCTCCCCGCTTTTTCATATTTTCATAGCGTCTCTTGCCTCCTTTACTTTTATTGGGTACTTATCTTTTCCTTTGTCTAATTTTTGTTTATCCATGTATCCTTCCCTAGCTTTTTTCTACTTTTTTTTCTATTCTATTTCTCCCTCTCTGCTTTTAATTTGTGCAATACTATTCGATTTTCTTAATGTTTCAAGCGCTCCGAAGGGAACCTTCTGGTTTCCTTTTTTGTGTTTTTCAAGTTTGTCTTCAATTAATTCCATGGTTTCCTTTTTCTCTATTAACTGTCAACTCTTTTAACTTTTGATTTTTATATAATTATTAATTTACCGCTGATCTTTCGTATAAATAATTTTTCCAATACCTACATATCTCTTTTTTATTTTTATTTTTTAATTTGGACTTGTTCACTCCATCTTCTTACCACGTTCATTCTTTGTAGTATCTCGGGTTTCTTGATTCACATCATAGTTTTTATGACGCTCCGTAATCCTTCATTATCCATATTTAGTGTTAAATGGGGAATTCATGCCATTACAATTAACATTTTTTGTCGTGTAGACAAAGACAAAGAAGCACCTCGAGTCTTTTCTTGAAACTAAGGTTCGACCTCTTCTAAGAGTACAGTTCCTTTCAAACTTCCCAAAAGTTTCTTGAATTCAGAATAAATTTCAATCTGTAATTGTTCTCCAGAAAATGACCTGAGCTTTCTCTATAATATAATGCTAAGCTTAATTTCAACTGTTGCTTTTTTCTCCAAAACAACAGGGGATTTCAGTTTTCCATTGAAACCAAATTTTAACACAACTCTGCTCTAAATCTTCTAGAATTCAGAAAAGACAACGTTCTTTGGAATTATTCTTCAGAAAACTAGCACGATTTCAATCTATTCCAGAAATATTGTTCGTTTAACTTTTGCAAAACCTTACTGAATACATACATGAAATGGGCCGCTTCCAGCTAAATGCAATGGCAATAAAGATAAATATTGAGATTTTGAAGTTAGCACGTTGACCTATCACCGTGACCATGGCTGTTTGGAAATTACCTGGCCAATTTTCTTGATTTTTATAATACTCGCGTCGAAGGTAGAGCCTGGAATTTAATTTAAGTTTCATAGTACTTGGTTGTAGATCTAATAAGAAGCCCAGAAGCCCCATTGGGGTCTCGTCTCACGGCTAGTGCAGGTCCTACTCCTTTGGTATCAAATGTTCAAACAACATTTCCGATTAATTGCAAACTCATTCTTTGGTTGGATCCAAAACAAACCAATACCGTTTCATTGTACTTAAACACCTCATATTGTCGTCTTCCAGATGACATCAAAATCGACGAAAGTGAAGGTCACTGGTACGGAGCTGACGAAGATCACTGGCACGGAGCAGATGAAAGGCCCCGTGAACGGAACCAGCACGAACGCCACTACGACTTGTACCCCAGAGGTCTGCAGGACTGCTAGGCTGAACTACCAACCCCCTGATCTGGCCACAGACAGCCCCTGGAACCAGAAGAAAACCTATTTCTTCTTCGCCACCCTTGGTTTGTTCGTGATATGGATACTAATCTACAGCATTGTTAGTGAGATGAAACTGGTGTGAGAGAGGGAAAAAGCGAAGAAGGAGGAAGCCTGCCTGTAACTTGCCTGTTTAAGTTTGTTTTGTGGTTTGAGAAATTTTAATAAAATAGAGGGACGGAAGATGATGATCTGTCGACGAGAATATACTCCTGATATCGGTCCAAGAAAATAATACAGTTAAAAAACAAGTCATATGAACATTACTGCAAGATCCTAGGGAAGTCCATTCGCTGAATTTATGGTTGTAAGTAGTAAACCCTAGTACGCTACAACGTATACCTACCGCTGATAGGAAAAACCTAATTTTGTATGCTGGTCTTATTTTTTCTACGTATAATATACTTATTAACGGGAGCAAAATGCGCAACTCACTTCTTGACAAAATGCATACATATGCCAAAATATGTAAATAGTTTTGGTTTGATACATTGGAACAATGTATAGTGTTAATTGTAATAAAACTAGTTATGAAGGTTGACAATTTTATTCAATATTCTAAATTAACTTTTATTTCCGCTACAAATTTCACTTACATCTATACGTTACTTCTAACATTAAACACATACACAAAAATAGTCACGTTTATATATGGAAATATATATATATATATATATATATATATATATATATATATATATAGATAGATAGATAGTATGTCCCCGGATTGAGTTTACGAGAAAAAAAAAGTTATTTTTGATTTAAAAAATATGCTAAAGGAATAAAATTGTTTGCATGATTTCAAATGACCAAATCTGCAATTAGAATTACGAAACTGTCAAACCATTATTTAAAATTGCATATTTTTCAATTTTTTATTTCAATCACAACATTAAAAAAGAACTAGGCCAGAAACAGTACTATTTAAAAATATTCTATTAATTCGCCACCCCTTTCAGCACACAATTCGATTCTAAGCCGCAGTTCCTTGTAACTGTTGAAAATTTCTTCAAGTGGCAAGAACGCAACAGCATCTCTCATACGATTTTTTAATACTTTCACATTGTTAGGCAAGTTTTCCACGTAGACTAGTTGCGTACCCACAAATAAAAATCTGAAATAGTTAAGTCAGGGCTTCTTTGAGGGCACAAAACAGGACCATTCCTGCCAATCCAATTATTTTCGAATTGTTGATTGAGCCAGGCAGCAACAATGCGTGAACGGTGGGCCGGACAACCATCTTGTTGAAAATACATCCTCTGCCGATAAGCAAGTGGGTGTTCACTGAAACCATCCCAGAAAAAATTGCTCAACATTTCCAAATAATTGTGCTGATTTACATTAGCATCAAAGAAACATGGCCGTATTATTCCATGTTAAGAAACAGCACACCACACGTTTACCTTAACAAAATATTGACGATTTGATGCAATTCTAAAGTAAGGATTAGTATCACTCCAATAATGAACATATTGTGACGCAACAGTACCATCGCAAGAAAATGTTGCTTCATCGGAAAATATAAAGATTTTGTGAAAATTTCGGTTCTCCATTATTTTATATCCCATCCACATGCAAAAATAAAGACGCTTTTCATCATCTCCCGGTTCTAATGTATGATTAAAAATAGGTTTATAGGGGTATAATGTACGTTTCTTTAAAACTATTTGAATAAGGGATTTGCTCATCTTCAGTTGAAGCGCCCCTCTCCGTAATGAGAACTTAGGAATAGCTTCCGCCGAATCCAAAATTCAAACTGTAGAAGCATCATCTTCATCACGTACTACTTTCTTTTTCTTTAAATTCAGACCAGAATCAGTTTCCAAAAATTTTTTCACCAACTTTTTTATATTTTTCCGTCGCACTGACGGCGGTGGTAAACTTCGTAGACACACGAAATTCTTTCATAAAAATAAAGGAAATGTTATAAAACGGGCTAATATACCTATCAATGGGAGCTAATAAAACAGGCACACAATTTTTTTTTTTTTTTTTTTCGATCACACTGACCAAACCATATAGACTTTTTGGGGTCGCTGAGTTCGAATCCGGGGTCCATTTGGCTCCATGAGGTAAGTTTTTTTTGAGGTTAATTAAGGGTATTTGTAATCCAAAAATCCTAAATGACGAAGAGTACGTCCCAACCATACGTTAGGTATATAGGTTTTCGGGGTCGCTGAGTCTGAATCTGGGGCCTGCTTAGCTCCATCACGTAAAGTTTTTTTAGAGGTAATTTTAAGATCATTTTAGGGGGGTTTGTAGTCCAAGAATTCTAAATGGCGAAAAGCACATTCCACCCATACGTAATATGGGTTTTCGGGGTCGCTGAGTCCGAATCCGGAGTCCGTTTGGCTCCATCACGCAAGGTTTTTTTAGAGGTCATTTTAGGGGTGTTTGTAATCTAAAAATCCTAAATGGCGAAGAGCACGTTCCAACCATTCGTTATATAGGTTTTTGAGGTCGCTGAGTCTGAATCTAGGGTCTGCATAGCTCCATCACGTAAGTTTTTTGTAGAGGTCATTTTAAAATCATTTTAGGGGGTTTATAGTACAAAAATTCTAAATGGCGTTGAGCACGTTCCAACCATACGTTATATAGGTTTTCAGGGTCGCTGAGTCTGAATCTGGGGTCCGCTTAGCTCCATAACGATAGGTATTTTTGGAGTTCATTTTAAGGTCATTTTAGGGGGTTTGTATTCCAAAAACTCTAAATGCCGAAGAGCACGTTCCAATCTTACGATATATAGGTTTTTGGGGTTGCTGAATTCAAATCTAAAATTTGTTGGACTGTACCCAAAGGCTGAAGATCACTTAAAGTTGATTTTAGATGATTTTATGGCAAAAGTTTGCATAAATAAATGTAAATTACACATGAGTTTATCATTTTCTTCAAAGTAGTCTTTTCTGTCCATAACCTTCCTATTTATTTAAAAATAACATTTTTATATGGACTTTTGCAGCTCAAATTTATTTAAAAGAAATAAATAAACCGTTCTACAAAAATGAATATAAATGAATATGAATAATTTAATAAACACCAACTTGTGAAAAAAAGACGTACTTCTCAAAATTTACTTCATGTAATACTCGCCCTAAAATCACCTAATATCACCTTTAAATGATCTTCAGCCTTAGGGTACACTCCAAAAAACTTTTGGTTTGAATTCAGCAACGCCAAAAACCTATATAACGTATGGATGGAACGTGCTCTTCGCCATTTAGAATTTTTAGACTATAAACCCCCTAAAATGACCTTAACATGACCTCTAAAAAAATCTTAAGTGATAGACCTAAGCGGACCCCACATTCAGACCCAGCGACCCCGAAGACCTATATAACGTATGGTTGGAACGTGCTCTTCGCCATTTAGGATTCTTGGATTACAAACACACCTAAAATGACATCTAAAAAAAAACCTTACATGATGGAGCCAAAAGGACCCCGGATTCGGACTCAGCGACCCCGAAAACCTATGTAACGTATGGTTGGAACGTACTCTTTTAGCCATTTAGACTTTTTGGACTACAAACCACCCTAAAATGACCTTAAAAAAAACCTTACCTGATGGAGCCACATGGACCCCGCATTCGGACTCAGCGACCCCAACAACATAAAGTTTATATGGTTTGATCAGTGGAATCGTTTTTTTTTTTAAATTTTTATGGGCCTGTGTAATTTTCACCAAAAATTACAGAATTACAGTTTGAAGTTATTTTTGACAAATAAATTAGTGTTTGACGTTTTCAAGTCAAAGCCTTCTACCAGAAATAAATAATAGGTGTAATGCGACTAAAACAAATAAATTTTTTTTTTTTTTTTGAACATGGATATGTAGTATTAAAACTCTAATTACAGATTTGGTCATTTGAAATCAAGCAAAAATTTTTATTCCTTTAGCATTTTTTTGTAAAATCAAAAATAAAAATTTTTTTCCTCTTGTAAACTCTATCCGGGGACATACTGTATAGATTGTCGATTACATTTTCTAATGATCTTTGTCTCTTATCGGAACAGGTCTTTCTGAGGAATTATCATCTACTGAAGCCCTAAAAACAACAATTGCTTTAGCTAAAACTTAAGTGGCTACGGTACGCAGACTATTAAAAGATGGTCCTAGGGAGAAAACAAAGCGAGATGAAGGTGTATTGAAAATAATAACACGCTTCTTTGAACACTGAAAGTTATGATTTATAAAATGTATGGTGAAAATATTTATGATGTATATAAATATTTAGGGACAGCAGATATCGAGATGCGGTTTTCTGCATTGTGTTCAGAAAGCTCCCAGGAAAAAAGTCTATATCATCTGGTTATGCCATTTTTCGAAAAATGCATTTTGCAATTGGATAATTATTTGCAACATTATAAGAACGATTGGAAACTCTAAAAAATCGCTCGAAAATCGTTACTAGTGGGTTTTCGGGGATGCCGAATTTAATTCTGGCACTATAATTACCCTGGGGCGCTCGGGGGTGGCTCTGCGGGGGTGCCCGGGGAGTGATTGGCGGGGAAATTGCAGCGTCCATGAAAATCAGCCGAAAATCGTTACTCGGGGGTTTTCGGGGATGACGAATTCAATTCTGGCATTACAATTACTCGGGGGTGGTTCTGCGTTGGTGCCAGAGGGGTAATTGGGGGGAGGGGGGGTATTGCAGAGTCCTTTAAAAGCGCTCGAAAATCTTTACTCGGGGGTTTTCAGGGATGCCGAATTCAATTCTGGCATTAGAATCATCCGGGGGGCCTCGGGGGTGGCTCTGCAGGGGTGATTGTGGGGGGGGGAGTGAATTGCAGCGTGAAAAGATTGTGGCAATTGCTCCAACCAAAAAGGCACTTCCAACGAGGCCGAGGATAGTGACGAGGAAGAAGATGAAGATGGGGAAGAAGAAGTAGAGATTGGAGAAGATGTTTAGCATTTAAGTTAAAAATTGCACTTTATGATGAATATTTCAATATTAATAAACAGTGCTATTTATTATTTAAATAACGTATTATTTTCATAATTTGTGATTTTTCACTTTCTTCATTACCTTTCCCAGTTAAATAAGTTAAACTCTGATATTGAATCTGTTGCCAGAAATTTTACGACAAACTCGAAAACACGTCCTAAAGATGAGGTGGTAGATGAGGATACCGACTAGACAGCCCTAAAGTGCGCCTTTAACCGACTTCGGTAAAATCATAGGAAACTGTCTGGCACTTACACATTTTAATCATAAAGCGGCAAATTTTAAAATACACCTGAAGTAGTAATGAAAAATAAAATAAAATAAACTATTTCAGGGGGGGTAGTCTATGTACAAAGGAATATCTCCAGGTAAAAATTTTCGATGTAAAAATTGGTTTAGATAGTTGCAGAATTTTTTCCATATGTGAGAGTACGAAATTTCGAGGTAAGTGTCATATGAACTCCCGAATGACCATTGCATCCCCTGATTTTCGATTTGGAACTGTTTCAGGGGGAGGGGGTAGTCTATGTATAAAGGAATATTTCCAGGTAAAAATTTTAGATGTAAAAATTGGTTTAAACACATCAAAAAATTAAAATACGTAAGAGTTTGAAATTTCTAAGTAAGTGTCTTATGAACCCACGAATGACTATTGCATTCCATGATTTTCGACTTGAAACGGTTTCAGTGGGATAGTTTATGCATAAGCCAATATTTCAGATAAAAATGTTTTATGTAAAAATTGGTTTGGATACTTAAAAAAGATTACAATACGTAAGAGTTTGAAATTTCTAAGCTAAGTGTCTACCCCATATTAACTATTGCATCCCCTGATTTTCGATATGAAACTGTTTCAGGGGTGCAGATTATTTATAGCCGAATAGTTCTGGATAAAAATTTTCGATGTAAAAATTGGTTTAGATACTACTTAAATATTTTTTTCCATACGTGTGAGTACGAAATTTCGAGGTAAGTCTTATATGAGCCCCCGGATGACCATTGCATCCCCTGATTTTCGACTTGGAACTGTTTTAGTGGGGTAGTCCATGTATAAAGGAATATTTCCAGATAAAACTTTTGATGTAAAAATTTGTTTAGATACTTAAAAAAATTACCATAATAAGAGTTTCACATTTCTAAGTCAGTGTCATAAGAACCCCCCGTTGACTATTGCATCCCCTGATTTTCGACTTGAAACTGTTTCAGGGGGATAGTTTATGCGTAAAGCAATATTTCCAGATTAAAATTTTCGATGTAAAAATTGGTTTACATAGTTAAATAATTTTTTCCATACGTAAGAGTACGAAATTTCGAGGTAAAGTCTCCTATCAGCCCCCGAATGACCATTGCATCCCCTGATTTTGAACATGAAACTAATTCAGAGGGGTAGTCTATATATCAACCAATATTTCCAGATAAAAATTTTCGATGTAAAAATTTGTTTAGATACTTAAAATTATTACCATACGTAGGAGTTCGAAATTTTTAAGTAAGTGTCTTATCAACCCCCTATTGGGTATTGAATCCTAATCGAGGCAATGAAGCACAAAAGTTCGGAATTTTTTCCATAAAGACGGATAGGAATGCGGTTTTTTGCATTCTCTTACAAAAATTATTTGTAAAAAATGTGGCTACTTTGTGTTTCTGACAAACCGGAAATTGCATTGCTGCAGCCAAAAATGCATTCAAAAAGATGCATTTTTTGAGACGCCTTTTGGAAGATTTCAAAACTTTGTAAATAAGTTTCAGAACTGGCCAAAATCGGGTACCTACTTGGGGGTTTTCGAGGTCGCTGATCACGACTATAATATTCAAATTGACCCCTCGAACACCTGGATCTCAGGAACGCCGATGAACGTCATCTCCGTGGGACTCTCCCACAAATCGCGGGGAAAGAGAGAAACTTGGCACCTGGGGGTTTTTTTGGATCGCTGAATTCAAATATGCCATCGTCAAACGTGCCCGTAGGGGCGTTTTTTGGAGCGCTTAGTCCGAAATATACGTTAACAGCGACCCCTCGAACACCTGGTGCACTGTAACCTGGACCTAAACGTCGTCTCCGAGGGTTTTCCAGACACGATCGCTTTTGAAACGATTTTCAGGGGGTGGTTTTCGACGTGAAATTTGGATAATGCGCCCCAAAAAACGCCCCTACTATGATTTTTGAGTTGTTTTTGTCGATCTATTCAGAAAAATTCTCGGGGATGACGTCCACGTCCAGGTTCTGGCGCACCAGGTGTCCGGGGGGTGTTCGCCGATACCACATTTGAATTCAGCGACCCAAGAACCCCCGGGCGCCGAGTTTCTCTCCTTCCTCGCTTGAATTTTTGGGCAGCCCCACGGAGAAGACTGTCGGGGTCAGGGTCCGGTGCACCATGTGTTTGGAAGGTCGTTGTCAACGTGGAATTTGGACTCAGCGCCCCAAAAACCCCCACATATCGATATTCGGTTTGTCTTTTTCGATTGTGCTAGGAAAACCCACGGAGATGAGGTCCGCGTCCAGATTACGGTACACCAGGTGTACAGGGGTCACTGTCGACGTGAAATTTGGATTAAGCAAAAAACGTCCCACAATGATTTTCTGGTTGTTTTTGTCAATCTTGTCAAGAAAATTCTCGGAGATGAGGTCCACGTCCGGGTACGGGCGCACCAGGTGTCCGGGGGATGTTCGACGATGGCATATTTAAACTCAGCGACCCAAAAAACCCCCGGGCGCCGATTTTCTCTCTTTCCCCGCGTTCCTGAGCTCCAGGTGTTCGAGGGGTCAATTTGAACATCATAATCGTGATCAGCGACCTTGAAAACTCCCGAGTACCCGATTTTGGCCAGTTCTGACACTTATTTACAAAGTTTTGAAATCATCCAACAGGGGTCTCAAAAATGCATTTTTTGAATGCATTTCTGGCTGCAGCAATGTAATTTCCGGTTTGTCAGAAACACAAAGTAGACACATTTTTTACAAACAATTTTTGGAAGAGAATGCAAAAACCGCATTCCTATCCGTCTTTATGGAAAAAATTCCGAACTTTTGGCCCCTTTAGTGCTTCATTGCCTCGACTATCCTCTGATTTTCGACTTGAAACTGTTACAGGGGGATAGCTTACGTATAGACGAATATTTCCGGATAAAAATTTTGTTAAAAATTGGTTAGATACTTTAATATTTTTTCCATATGTAACGTATGAACCCCCGAATGACTATTGCATCCCCTGATTTTCGTCTTGATACTATTTCAGGGGGATACTTTAAGTTAAAAATGAATATTTTCCGATAAAAATTTTCAGTATAAAAATTGGTTGGGGTGGTTAAAATAAATTTTGTTTCGATTTTTTTGTACATTTACCCCATGTATCAACCCCCAAACGAAAGCCAGGGTGGTAAATCGTATCGGATACATTTCATTAATAATAAACAGTCTGTCCTAGGACGTTTTTAGCTTAAATTTTGACTATTTTACCGTACTACAGGATAGTTGGTTGTGGCCAGCTTCACACCCGTTTGTAGCGAGAGTTTTGTGATTTTGATGTACAGAAATGTAAAAGCATACGGAGAAACTAAATTATTTATATTTAGAAACGGCGAATAATTAGGCTAGCTGCCTAACTATTTTAATCGGCAAATAATCCTATCTACTTTCAAACGGGAAATCTATCAAGTTTGATGTGTCGGGTGAATCTACGAATTACGGTGTAATAATGAGCGGTCAGGTTAAATTCGGTGGATTATAATTCGCGTTTTTTATTCCGCAGTTTCGGATTGCAAGAGGGAAACAAGATAGTGCTTTTCTCCGCATTTCGGTGGCTTAGTCTTCCCCAGCGAGTTCTTATCCCGGTTTGCAACCGAAGCTCAAATCAGAGGAAAGCCTCATCTCTCGCTCGAACAGTACCCTTGCTGGCGTTTGGCCGGTAGACTCGTTAATGACAGAATGGAGGTCCATCTGGAAAAAGGGGAGATCTTGATCGCAGTGTCGTTGGTGTTGAGACATTATTTTCGAAAGGTACATGCCCATGGTGAGGTTCATCGTTTCCACCATTCCATCGGACAGTGCCGTTTTCCTAGTTTTGCGAATTCACAATTTTTTGCAAACTCCCTGGAACAGCTCACTCTCGAAGTTATGCCCCTGGTCGGAATGCAGCTCCAACGGTACTCCGAAACGGCTTACGAGCTACTTCACCAGGACATCTGCGGTAGTTGCGGCTCCTTGGTTAGGAATAGCGTAGGCCTCTATCCATTTCGTGAAGTAATCCATCGACACATGGATATACTTGCCGCAATCAGTTTCAGGAAATGGTTCAGTGATGTATAGGGCGATCCTCTCGAAAGAACTTCCACAATATACTGTCTTATCGGGGCTTTCGGCTTGCGGTGCGGTCCGTTGCTGGCTGAGCAAACTGTACACTTCCTACACCATTCGCGAACAGCCTCGGAGCAGCCTACCCAACAGAAACGCTAGCGCATTTTCTGTAAAGTCTTCTTCACTCCCATGTGGCCTCACGAGGTTCCATCATGCAGGTGGTGTAGCATTTCCTTCACCTTGTTCTTGGGTACGATAAATTAAAGTCGTCTTCCCGTACCGTTATCGGATTCAAGCACCCTCTTGAGCACTCCATCCTGTAACACCAAGGAGTCCCACTGTGCCCAGTACAATTTCAGGGTCCTAGAGGATGGCGCCACTTCCTACCATTCCGGCTAACGTCCTTCTTCTTTCCACTTCAGGATACGTTGAAGTTACGGGTCGCCTTCTTGCGCCCGCCGCAGCACATCTGGTGACCACTCCTCGTCGGTGACCGTCGTGCGGCAGGTAGAAGCCTCCTTTACCTCTGCTCGACTGCAATGGGGGCATCCCTCTGGACACGGTCTTCTCGAAAGAGCGTCAGCATTACGGTGGCCAGTTCCCGCTCTATGTTCGATGTTGAAGTCATATTCCTGAAGACGCTCAATCCACCGAGCTACCTGGCCTTCGAGATTCTTAAATCGCAGGAGCCATCTGATCGCCGCATGGTCCGTCCTCAACAGGAAGTTCCTCCCGTATAATTACTAGAAGAAGTGTTCCACTGACTTCACGGCGACTAACAGTTCCCTCCTGGTGACACATCAGTTCCTTTCGGGCTTCGACAGTACTTTACTGAAGTAGCCACAGACCCTCTCCTGCTCATCTTGAAGTTGGGACAAGACTCTTCCGGTCCTGTCGTTGCTTGCATCTGTATCCAAGATAAAGCGTCCCTCTTGAGTCGGGAACCCAGATTAGGTGCCATCGTTTAAGTGTGTCGAAGGCTGCTTGGCATTCTATACATCCCAAAGGGAGGTTCGGTTTTCCTTGGTTAGTCGTGTCAGCAGCTCTGCGATGTCAGAGAACATTCGGACGCGACAACGGTAGTAAGTGTAAAGCCCCAGTAAACTTTGCAACTGATGCTTGTCCTTCGGTGTTGGCCATTTTTGGACTGACTCGCACTTTTTCAGGCTCCACCTCGACGCCGTTACTGCTGACCACGTGATCCAGATAGTGCTCTTATTCGTAAGAGATGGCATTTCTTTGGGTTGAGTGTCAGGTTAGCCATTCGGAGTCTCTTGAACACTTCGTCCAAATTTGACAAGTGTTCGTCAAACGTCCTCTCTACGACGATTATGTCATCTAGGTACACGAGGCATGTTTTCCAAGAGAGCCCTCTGAGTATGTTCCCCATGAGCCTCTCAAAAGTCGCAGACGCATTGCACAGCCCGAATAGCATTACGGTGAATTGGCACAGTCCAGATCTTACCGTGAAATCCGCCTTCTCCTTTTCTGCAGGGTCCATTTCCACCTGCCAGTAGCCACTCTTCAGGTCCAGAGTGGAAAACAGCTTCGATCCAGCCAGAGTATCCAGAGTGTCGTCTATCCGGGGAAGAGGGTAGCTGTCTTTCTCCGTCACGTTGTTTGGTTGACGATAATCTACGCAGAACCTGGTGTCACCATTCTTCTTCTTTACAAGGACTACAGGAGCTACCCAAGGATTGCTAGATGGCTCAATAACTCCCTCATTCTCCATGTCGTAGATAATCTTCTCCGCCAACTCCCGCTTCGCCTGTCGCAGCCTCCGTGCCAACTGACGAATTGGTCTAGCATCTCGCGTATCGATCTTGTGTCTAACAATACTCGTTCTTCGAGAAGTTCCCTTGTCAGACACGAAAATCGATCGGTATCGACGGAGTAGCTCAATAAGCCCCTTCTTCTCGGATCCACTAAGAGACTCGCAGGCATCAACTAGAGCTTCCTCCACTTTCGCCGCTTGATAGTCAGAACTCCCTGTCAACTGGTGAATCAGTGACGTCACTGGTGAGCAGGTTCACACTTTTGTGCCCTTGTAGATGGTAACTTTGTAATAATTGATGTTAATGAACCGGGCTGGAAGTTCACCCAACGTCACCAAGATCTTCCTTACTAGGACGCCTCGGCCCACTTCCACGTCGTAATTCCAAGGTCCCACTATGGCAGGTTTCCCTTTTCCGGTGACGTCCTAACGGCAGAATCGTGTCTTCCGTCAGCATTATCTGATAAATGGTCTCACCCTTGGTGTGCAGGAAAATTTCCTCAGGGCCAACCTGCAGTACTTGTCGTTTCAAATTGAGTGCGAAATCGTGGGTCTTCATGATGTCCATTCCCAAGATAGCGTCCTCTTCGATGTCGGCAATCAGGACTCGTTGTGGCGACAATCAGGCGGTGTCGATCTTGATCTCGACGTAGACTTCTTCATGGACGGCGGCAGCTTCGCCCGTAGCTGTTCGCAACCTCCAATTGGACTCCATCACTCTCTTCCCTCGCGTGTTCAGCAGGCCTGGCTTCAGGATCGTCTTGGAAGCCCCGGTGTCTATCAGTAGGATGTGCTGTCTTCCGTTAATTCCGGCACCCACGTACAGGCTGTCGCCTTCGCCTCTCAGGGTCGCTATCTTGATGACTTGGATCTTGGGGCGGATGCCGGGTCGGAGCTGCACCCGTTTAGACATCTCCACCCTGGGGCGCTTGCCGTCGCTTCGGAGAGCCAACCTCTCCACATGTACAGTTCTTCGCTGGTGCTTTTTTGTCCCTCTTCAGTAGGCGTTTGAGGGCGTTGACAACCTGCCCCAGCGTGTCCCTCTTTCGTTCGGTTTCCACGCATACGTCATCCCCAACGATTGTCCCGACCTGGCCGTAGCTCCTCGACGCCTTCCTCGCAGCTTCATATTTCAGGGCCATCAAGAGGGCTTCCAATGTGCTCTTAAAATGCGACAGCGGGACTCTCCGTCATGGATTCCGCCGCTTCCGGGTAGGGGAATCTAACTAGCTTCGCTGTGTCGGCTTCGAACTTCTGAAGGCTCTCTCCCTGCTTCTGTCGTCGGTTCTTTATTCGGGATTAGTAGACCTGCCCCAGGTGTGCGTGCCAGTATCATCTCTCCAACTTCTAGACGATTTGCTCGAAGTTGTCCAGCTCCATCTCTGGAATAATCTGCAGCACGTCGAGGGCGCTTCACCGGAGACCGACCGTCAGGGTCGACGTGTCAGGGTGACCGACGTTATCCCTTGGCGCCCAGTTGTTAGCTTTCGCTGTTGTCTCGAACTGCCGGAAGTAGTTCTCCCAGGGGATTTCCCCATGGAATGTAGGCGGCTTCACTTCATGGCTCGCAGCGGGGACTGCTTCAATCCTGGTTACCTTATCCGAGTCATTAAAGGGATTACCAGGACTGGACATGTTTTGCCGACTGGACTGGAAATGTATTGATTGTAGTCGGGTTCCCAATTCTCGCAGTTGGTTCTCCTGCTTCAATCGTTAGATTTTCTCGGTGTGTACTATCAAGATTTCCAATTCTACTCTCCAGCTCTCCGTGGAGTTCTCCTATTTTGTTATCTAACTCGCCATGGAGTTTTCCCCATTTCGTAATGAAGTTCTTTCCTGTTGTTATCCAACTCACCGTGGAGTTTTCCCAGTTCGCTGTGGAGTTCTTTTATGTTAGTATTTAATTCGCCATGGAGATTCCTAGTTTGTTTTCCAAGTCGTCGTGGAGTCTTTCCGTTTTGTTAAGAAGGCGCTCACCTTCTTCCTCGAAATCGAAAGTTTCAGGGTCGTCTCCAATGTCGATTAAACAGTCCTCCAGACGTTCCTGCAGCACTATTTTTGATCCTGAGGTTTCGAGTTCTCGACCCTCCAACACGCGTTTTAGGTCCGTAACTAATAGTCAAAAGAAAAAAGACACATTTGGCTCCAGCGTACGGTAATGCCACTTCCTTCGAGTGGTACACGAAATCCCTGCGAGTGTACAGTCTACAGTGCATATTTTGAGCATGTTTGCCTCTCCGAAAGGAGTGGTAATCTAAAACGGGGAGCACTTCCTACGCTTAAGTTGCCAGGTAGGGTTAAACCATACCCTGTGTTTATTACATTAATAATATTATTTTGTAACGCGCTTTTTGCGGTTACTTGGGAGATTTGGCGCTGGGACGGATTTCGGGAGTTCGGAAAACGGTTTTAAGAGTCGGTTTTACGGTTTTTCTCGGGCGCCAGATTTTTAAGGGTTTTCTCCCTCGAGATAATGCCTGGGTAATTTACGAACTCAGGAGATTACCAGGGTTGTCCGTAGAAATGAAACACACGCTCAAAAATAGAAAATCCTAAATTATTTTATTCCCACACGGCACTCAATTACAATTCATACGACTAACACCTGTTGGCGCTAGGTCGTCGAACGGAGATCGGGCAAAAACTTCTTTAAAATTATTTATGTATTTTGGAAAGGAAACACGCAAATGCGAAAATATTATTATCACAGTTGGAGAGAAATAAAATGTATTCTAAATAACAGTGAGAAGAGAAGAGATTATTTTATCAAATCGAAAATGCGGAAACGGAAAGTAGAAATACTCTTTTACAAATATTTAGAACCTGAGATATGAAAAACTCTCTTAATACTGAAAATGCAAAAACGGAAAATTATCCAAACAATTTCACAATGAAAGAGAAATAGCTAAATACGGAGACGATAGGAAAACGTGCAGTGTCTAATATTCGGTAATCCGGCTTTTACATTTCGAGAGAGCGAGAGCGTGAGAGAGAGAATACGGTAGTCGGGAATTAACTTTTCCTCAACGCGACAACGGAGAAATTAATTCCGGGCGGTTGGAAAAACGGGCTTTTTCACAACCGCCGGTTTAACATGTAACAAGCGTTCATCCACAGATAGCTTATATCTAGCGGTCGGGACGCTCACAACGAAAAATCACAGATAACGTATAGCTTACTAGCTAGCGGTCAGGGACGCTTTCACAATAGACGAATAACTACAAATAGCTCTGGACGGCTTAAGACTATCGGTCGGGGACAATGCACAATTTACGTACACTCACAGATAACAAATAATTCGGCGGCTTATATCTAACGGCTGTGACGTTTACAATAGACAGACAGACGTATCGACTTGCTATAAACAAGTCTTGGTTCTCACCTTGGATTAACTCGGGCAGAGAACGCTGGAGGGGGACGGTTGCCTTATATAAATTTAGTCTGGATGTTTAAGCGATGGTAGATTGAACAGTGCCTTATCGGCCGCCATCTATCTGAGATAGGTTTGATTTCGCGATTAACTGTATGGTGGGTGGTCTACCCTCGACTCTCGAAAATCGGCTTCGTTACAACTTTCGTTTTTAATGTATGTAATTCCCTTGTACTCGAGTTAATTTTGAAATTTCTTTCGGGCTTCGCTTGCAATGGTCTACTGTAAAAATAGCAGTAACTTTAAGAGTATTTATACAAAGCTAAGGTTCAGTACAGGACTGCTTGAAACATCTAACCCAGGGAATTGTCGATGCCATGTACCATGTGAATACTCAAGATGGGACATTGTGTAGAAACATATTAATAGAAAAATAATAATGGTTTCTATAGTGTTACTTATCTTACTGTACCTTACTGCAGTGCATGCATTTTTACCTAAATAACTGGTCAAGGTGTAATCTTACTCTATGGTATATCGAAGAGGTTTGTCGAAGGGTATATCATTTGCATGTAATAATATGTAGTGTGTAGTGTATTACTATATAGTGTTTTATATTCAATATTTGTTATTATTTCAATGTTACATCTGGTATATACTGTCAATATGAAACTGGAACATCATTAATGCGTGCAGTATATATATTTCCTTGTTATATATATAGGAGACAGGAAGTTCGTGGCTGAAGAAAAATGTATGCAAGTCGTAGTGGGATAGAGCCAGTTGAGGGGTGGGCAATGAAACTCTGTTTTTACTTTATAGGGAGCTTTCGGTTCCTTTATTTGAACCTTCTTCAGCCAAAGCTGACATACATACATAGGTAAGTACGGATATATTGTTGTTATTGATACAATGCAAATTATTATAATTTAAGTTCTTTTTCTTTTCCACCTACTGGTAGGTGAGAATCATTGAATCATATATTCAGGAAGGTCATTAGAGACCAACGAGAGCCAACAGATATGATGAGAATAATGATGGTGATGGTAGACAAGAAGTAAGATAAGTTTTCCAAAAATCTTAATAATTAAAGTTGTTATAGGTATGGTACTTGCGGTACTAATACATCGATTCCTTTTATTCTTGCAGATGCACCGCAAGGATTCTTACAGAGATTCTATCTAATCTAGTTCTAATACTATTAGCAAAACTTGTTCGGCATAAAAGAGAGTTTTTTATAGAAGGATTTTTCAGGTTATGGACTGCTGGCGCGCCAAAAATTACATAGTATACCATAAATCTTGAGGCCCCATCATGGAACAACATATGGCACAGGATTGTTGACATTAACTTATTCTACTTTAAAATTGAAGACACTGGTGCAAGAAGGGGATAAGTGCATAATTCTGCAAAAGTGAGATAGCTCCATATATTTAGGTTTCAAAATGTGCGCTTCTTGCCTGGTGCAACTATGGAATACGTGCGGGCAATAGATACTAAATTATGATAGCAAACTACATATCCCCTTTCATGGTCTGGTGCAATAACGGGATAAGATTTGTGTAACTTATCCCGTTCTCGCACCAAATTTTGTTCCATATTTTTATATGCCTAAACCCGTCCCATTCCTGCACCTGCCTGTTTGTTTACAACCGTTGAACATTGAACATACGCTTGTGTTAAAACGTGTGGTGTGGTAAAATATTGTGGTATTTTTAATAAGTGACATATTATGAGTTTAAGCGGTGAGGATGAACCATTTCAAAGTTCAGGGAGTGAGTTTCTGCCTTCAAATTTAAGTGAATCTGAAAATAATTTAATTGGCGAGCATGAGTCCGGTGATAACTATTTCTACATATCGTGTATTTAAATACACTAAAAATATAAATGGTGTTGAATGTAGTCAGTCTGCTAGTACCCCCTTTTTTACATATTTTACGATGCTTAAAAGAATTCAAAACCAAATTTAAATTTAATGCCCAAATCTTACGAAAATCTCCTACTTATTAAAGATGCTAAATATCAAAATGTCATGTTGCTAGCCCAGGAATATGTCGGAAAAAACGAAACGCATTTCTATGAATCTCTAAAATCAGACAAAATCACATCAGCAGAGGTAGATGTTAATTCAGATCTCACGGACTCACATAGCTCTGGGGATTTTCAGTGTGATTAATTAATCACATTATTTTTATTTCTTAAAAATTAAAATAAATATTTTTGAAATTTTTAATACTTGGTTGGCAAATACTAATATTAACTCTTCTTATAAGAAACATTGTTAAAATTATTAGTATATTGATTTAGTTTATATTCATTTTTATTGTTGCCATGGTTCACATTTAATAATAAAGCTTTTCTATTGAAAATTGTTTTATTGTAACTTATCCCCCTTTTTTGTAACTTATCCCTATTTTGCACCTGTTCTAAATTACATTATAAAAAGTTATAAACTTATCCCATTGTTGCACCACAAATTTGTTTTCCTTAATAGAATTGTTATTTGGCTGTAAAATGCTGTTTAAATCATATATAGCTGCTGTACTAGTTTGGCTACATTGCATGACCAACAAAAAGTTTAACTTTAAAATAAAAACTATTTTTGCCTCTCCTGAAAAATTTACATATTGTTAATTATCCCCTTCTTGCACCAGGGTCTTCAATTATTAAACGAACTATCACAGGAACACAGAATATCACAAAACAATTAACTATTCAGTAACCCCCTTTCACCCAATGCCTAGACATTTTTGCGTGTCTTAATAGCTAAAACAATATATTCTCACTACGTGTTTTTTTGGACATATATTTAGAGGAACCTAAAAGCAAGACGTTGGGACCAAAAACTAACACTCTCACTAAGTTTAAGACCACGTAAAAATGGTGTGTCACTAGCTAACTCTTACTCTCACTAAGAGTCAGCCAGGGATACCCCCAACATACTAGATTTATGGCCTAATTGTGTTCAATTTATATTGATTATCTAAGTGTAGAATATTGGAATAGGTAACATTTCAATCTGCAGTGTAGGTCTTTTTGTTCAATAAATTTGTTCCATTATGAATGTGTGTCTTGTGAATGTGAATTTAGTTAATTTAAAAAATATATACCTGGTTAACGGATAAGCAAATAATTTCTCGGAAATCTGCTTTGATTATAGTCATCTTTTGTAGGTTCTAATTATACCTAAAATTCCGACTATTTCAGGCTCCATTCCGGTAAATAGCCTTGGTAACAACAATTTTGGTACTTATTTAGCAATGAATTAGCAGGGTTCTCTTCACAGACAGTTTATAACGATTAAGTAAGTGATTAAAGTACGGTGAAGTGCTAAGCATACAATTAATGTTTCGGGATAATTTAGGTACTCACTATATAAAGAAAAGCATCAGATTAAAAATGCATTAAATTCTATTGGTCCTTTAAAGGGAATTACGATGGAATACCTAAATAGTGAAAATGGTAAACGCAAGATAGCTACTTTCGGAAGGATTTCTGTTTGTGCAGGGTTGAAGACAGCAGTTGACGACAAAATTTAATGGTATGTACATATAACCTAGTTACATATAATTAAATTACCTCTTTTTATTAATACATAATATACGATTCAATTCATTTATTTTGCTCTTAGGCCATATAAATGATGTACACGTCAAGAAAACCAAACAGAGAACTACCTGTGTATTCTAACATGACAGACACATGTATAAATATAACAAAAAGAACATTAGGAACAGTAAATCAAGAAAGGTCAGCATTTACACCTAACATTTAAAAGAAAAGCAAACACAAAGATCTAAACATATGACAACATGGCAAAAACACGCATGAGACTCCTTGACTACTCAGTGTCGATCAAAAATTCCTCCACTGAATAGTAACCTTTTTCACACAAAAAATGCTTACGCTGCTTTTTGAACTGGTTAATTTCTAAGTTTCTTATATGAAGTGGTAAATGGTTATATGCCTTTTTTCCTATTGTAACGTTTATTTTCTAATTTATTTACATTAATTGTACACTAATTTATTTAACACACTTAGCTACTTGTACACTAGACTAGACACTACTTAATTTATTTGCACTGCTCCGCTTTCGGATCGTATGTCGCGTTCACGTCTGCTTCTCTACTTCTCCTCATCTCCTCGATCACAAGCCCGCTTATATATACATCTTTATTCTGATCTAGAACTTTCTCGTATACTCTCCAGAAGGTACTTGATTGTTCTTTTAATAATGTTTACGTAGGAAATATTCAGAAGGCCATAAATTACTTTTCGTAAACAACCATCCGGGAGAATTCATGGAGCTGTCTTTTAAGCGTTGCAGTAATTCCTTTGAAGCATCCCGCCGAGGTAAGACGGGAGTAAACACACTTCGCCCTGCGGCTGACATTTCGCGTTACACTATGTATTCCGGGGATGACTCAAATTTACTGGTTTTATGTAGATCTAGGGATAACAGTTTACCATTTCTAGTGCTATATTCATGAAAAGCATTATTTGTACTAAAGACGTTTACTATTCTCTTTAATATAAATCAAAAGTTTGTATATATATATATATATATATATATATATATATATATATATATATATAAACAACGTAAAGTTAGTAGGTTATTCTTAATGAAGTGACTTGTGCAGCTCTCGCGGACGTCCATATTAAATATTAGTCGTAAGACCCTTTTTTGAACGCCGTAAATAGGAAGACGAGATCAATTTTTAGAGGAATTCTATGAGGCTGATTTAGGCTTATATGTTTCCAAATATTAAAAAAATGCTGGTATAGTTTCAAATTTCCCGGACTGAAGAATTATTGTATCATGTAGTTACTTCGCGTAATTATAGAGGTCGTTACTACTCTGCGGCGAATAAAGTCACTAAATGTGGAAAGTACCGCAATTCAATGTCCCAACGTGTTAGAGAGAGAAGTACATTTTCGGACACAATATGGCGGATTACAGCTACAATCTGCCTGTTTCATGCCTATTGTTGTGTTTTGTGGATTGTGGGTTATGTGTCATAGTGTGTCATATTTGTTTATTTTATTGTATATAGGTGTAAATTAATTTTTATGTACATTTTTCTCTCGCGAAATTTCGTTTTTACTTTTTGGGAATAAAAATGCCAAGTTGTTGTTTTATCTTTTAAAACGAGCAAATTTTTGTTTTCTATTTTGAATTTCGCGCGGCGCGGCGCGGACACAATATGGCCGCCCATTGCGGTACTTTCCTCATTTAGTGACTTTAGCGGCGAATAATATCTAGTGACTTTATTCGCCGCTAAAGTCACTAGATATTAAAAGTACCGCAATTCATTGGACCAATGAGTAAGAGAGAGAACCACCCGTTTGGGAACAAATATGGCGGATTTTCATATAAACAGCTGTTTGAAAAACGTATCGATTAGAATTTAAGGTTATATTTCTCCGTTTCTATTTACGTTCAGTGTGGTGATAGGTGAAATATATAGTATTTGTGATTTGTTTGTGTGATTTGGCTATTAAGAACGTCTGAAATGCCTTCGTGTTGCGTGTGTAAATACAATGCTCGTGAGAGTAATGTGGGATTATTCAAATTACCTAGCGGTAAGTTGTAGCAGGTTGTAGCAAAATTATTTAATCATTGTTTAATAACATTACATGATATTTGTTTGTTTAGATGTAAACAGAAGAGATATATGGAAAAGGGCTGTTGACAACAGGGAATTACATGAAAATGCAAGAATTTGCGAGGTTAGTTCGTAATAAAATAATTAGCAATTTGCAATATTTCACTTTGGTAACTTTTAGACATTTTTCAGAAATGCAGTTCAAGCAGAATAGGGCCGATGGAAAGAAGTTATTGAAGTGGAATGCTGTTCCTGATTTACTGCACGGTACATTGTGTGAATTCAACACAAGTGTAGAAGTGAAACCTTCGACTTCTACACATAATATATGTGAAGTACAATCTGAGGTTCATGAAGAATCTGAGTCTGAGAATCTGTAAATGAGAAATCAGAATCTTCCTTATCCTAGTATTCGTACGCTCCAGCATCGCCTTCAAAGCTTGAAATTTAAACTAGGTATTTTGGAAGATGTTATGAATCTCTTAGAGTTAAAGGTATGTAGCAGTTGTAAATTGTGGGTTTGGTTTAGTTTTTATTTTCCTTTCACGTTTTCCTCATCTTCCACATATTACATTTAGTAGAAGGAAAAGTAGGTAGCCTTTCGAGACCAAATTGTTTAATTTAGTTCACTTTTTAGTACTATTTTTTATTTATCCACTTTAGTTTAATAAATGTATGTTTGTTCTTTGGTAGGTGAAGCTGTTTGATGAAACTGAAAAGCATGCTGTCCTACTTGTAGATGAGATGAGCATAAAACCAGGTCAACAGTTTGATGTTACCACTTCTTCAATTATAGGGCAGCCTACAATGAAAAAGGCTTCAGGACAGGAAGATGCTGTTGCTACTCATGTGTTGGTATTTATGCTTGTGGGATTGAGTACAAAATAAAGGACAGGTATGTGATGTTCAAATAATTAACTAATTAATAATGATTCATTACATATACATGACAGTGAGGTGTAGAATTAACATTACTGTATACAATGAACATTAAAAATTAATTAGACAATTAGGGTAAAACTTACATTACTTCTATTTTTATTTGTAGGATTCCTCTCTACTGGAGAACACCGAAACAAAAAAACTGGGGGAAGGAATCCAGTCCAAAAGTATCGAAAACAGCGAAATCGTGTTGGTTGGACCAACACTCGTCTAGATTCTTGTTAATCTCGTCAGATAATACCGTTCGTTTTGTAGGTGTAAGTGAAAACGGCCAGGACAAGAAACCCAATGTCAAGGGACCCCTAACAGGGTATGAAGTGTGCGCAACATGTTAAACTTTAACAGATATAGTCTAAGACCCATCTGTCAGGAATTTGCTTTAGGTGAACGTATGAGGTAACGGCAATGTTTATACATGAATACCTCGGGAATAATGCCTAGAATAAGGATTGGTTTATCCTCCAAAGCGCAGAGGTCGGGGACATTGTTTAAAATGCAAGAATTTGAAGGAAAAAAAAATGGAAAAACGCGTTTTTTCTCTTTAGATTCCTTTAGAACTTTCTCTGTAGGTTGTCAGCCACATTTAACTTCAATTGTAAAAGAACCATTGAATTGCAGGTAGCTATTTTATAAACCATATATTATCTGTTATTGTTTTAAGTGGAGTTGAAAGTCTAAAAAAATATGAATGTGGCATCGTTGTCTTTATGAATTGGTAAATAAAGTAAGCTATTTGGCTGTCTTAATCCGTTTTCAGACAGCCAAGTCATAATAAAACTAGAATAAGGGATTTGGATAATCGGAGTTCAAATAGTTAGAGTTCCATTGAACATCATTTTGTGATTTATAACTTGGGTACTTTTGTATCATTGGTAAAATGTTTAAAATTTTATGTAAAAGGAATTATACATGTTAATTTTGTATTCCATGATTTATTGTATTAAATATTTGTTATAAAAGTCAAAAATCAAATTACTTTCATTTGTTGAACATTGTAACATGTTTTTAAATAGTTGGTGTTGTATGACTTACATTTGGACAAACCTTTTATATAACTAGGTTAAAGTGCAGAAATATGATAATTAATAAAAACACCATTTCCAACATTCCATGTTTAAATTTGTTATATATTACTTATGATATATTAAATAAATGTTTAAAAACTTATTTTCAACTGATTAATCGATAGCACTGCAATAAACCAAAAAACAGATTTAGCAAAATAGTTTTCTGCATGAGACGGCTCTACAAATTAAATCTTCACTGTTCTAGACCATTCCTTCATTTATTTCATTGAATTGTATAAACATTAGATTGTAAAATGTCTACACTCAACCTAAGAACGGAGGAGGCGAGTTCGGATTCACCGCGGTCAGGTAGTCAAGGATTCGGACCCACACAGGTGTGATTCATACCTATCATTTCTAGAAAAGTAAGGGTACTATCGTCGGTTTTTCGAAAGTTTTCTAGGAAAGATATACTTTCGCTCTATCAAACATCCCCTTATGATCCCCCAAAATCAGTTTCCTTGCCTCTTTTCCCTTGCCCCCTTGAAAGATATTTCACTCTACTTATAATTCGAATCACTGCGAGCAGGTACGATGGGTCGGAACTCGTCTTGAAACCCCGCTGTGTGAAAAGGTAGCGAGTCCGAACTACCACCCGCTCCCTAAAAAATAGTTATCATCTGATTCGTATTCGTCATACATTCAAAATACACGTCTTTTATTTGACATCCATATTTAAATTTGCCGCCTGAATTGGGAACAAATATGGCCGCCAATTGCGGTACTTTTAATGCGGCGAATGGGGAAATGAGGTATTTTGGAGTTGGGACTTGCGAAAGTCACTAGATATACAAAGTACCGCAATTGTCCGCCATTTTGGTTCGGTTTGTGGTGGGGGAAATAACGCGTTATTCAAGTATGCTAACTTGAATAATACTTGAAGGGGTGAAGTGAAGGGATGGAAAAGTTACGTATACCCCGTTTGGAAATAATAGGAGTGATTGACAGTCCGATTTTGATATTTCGTGGGTACTTATATGTATTCCATAGGCGTGCGTAAAAATAGTCGTGACTAAAGGAATTTTTAAAAAAATTATTAAAACATTTTTACAAATAAGATATAAATACAAATCAATAAGAATAATACATATCCATGTTTTGTCAAGGTTTCCACGCCACCATGAGGTACTTCACCAGCGCGTTACCTTTTTGGTTGATTATTAATATTATTATTGACTTACATCATCTACGTTCATGGAACGAACCTTGGCGAAAGGATTGGTGCATTGTTGCCGTTGTAAGCAATCTTCAGCAATATACTTCTATGGTGTATTTCTGGTTGCCGCCATCACCAACTCGAGCCTCTTTTCGTGGCTCGCTTAAAACCACACGTTGAACCATTATAGTTTTTCTTTAGTTTTATTAGAGTGTAAAGCTCAGTTAACCGACTGGAAAATGCATTTCAAAAGATGATTTTTAAATGTTTCGAACCAACTTTATGATTCAAGAAAACGAAGGGTCGGTATTTGACAACGCTGGATGGCTTGTGCGATAAGTTCACGATCTGTATGTGCGGCACAGGAATTTATGCGTTTGTACCACACAAAACGCTCTACAGTTTCTTCAAAAAGGGATCCATCGCCAAATGTCATTACTCCTATTATTTCCAAACGTGGTATAGGTGATATTTCTTACAAGAAATAAATTGTTCTAAATGAAGGTTATGTTGGCCTATTTTATGAAACTGCCAGCAGCACTCCGTAAATATCATTACTTAATGATATTATGTAATATTATTCTATTATTACAGTTCTTACAATGAAAACTTGAAAGCTAAATATATGAAAATTTGTTGCATTCTCCCTCATCTACCCATTTTTTTCAATTTAAAGAACAAAAACAAGTGATAAAAGTAACTAAAATTGAAAATAGGGTAGGTAATGTCCTTAGGTAGACAGAATAAAAAACAGTAAAGAAATAATACTAATTTTTTATTAAATATGAGTGAGTAGAAACATGTTGCTAACATATTTTTCTGTTCACTGGAACAAACCTATCATTTTCTTACTTACCTATATTCAAATGGATTTGCAAAGTTATACCCTAAACGCTGTCAAATAAAACCAAGTGTGTATGCGTTACAAATTTATATTATTCAATAATGCACGTATTCATATTATTTTTACCAATGTTTTTTAATAAAAAATATAAACGGCTCCTTAGAAATATCTTAACTACTTTGTTACAAATAGTGTGGCAACTTAAACATTTTTAGGAACTGCAAATTGTTTATATATTGTCACAAATTCGACAACTGTTTAGTGTAAAAAATAAAATTCCTACTAAAATCCCTAAAAAAGCCGCCATTTTGGTTCGGAATGGTTCTATCTCTCTCTTACACGTGGGGTCAATGGGTTGCGGTATTTTGTTTATCTAGTGACTTTAGGACTTGCCAATCTAAACTTTTTTAATCTGTCCGTTTTGTGTCACAACAGTATTTTTGGGCACAGTGTTGTAGTACACGTTCACGGTAATTGTTTCGTCTACTCAGTTGTAGAGCTGGTTGCGATGCTGAAGGCCCAACATTTATTTATCATTCCACGGCAAGTAGGTATCAAACTTTCTACGAATACCAACAGATGGCAGAGGTACTTACTCTTCCGTTCTAATCTAAAAAGAGCACCATTTTTTAAACACATTTCGTTACTTGTTGCATCTCGTAGTTTAACCAAATTCAATCTTTACTACTTCAGTAACAGTAGGAACTTTAAAAATTTAAAATTAGTAATATCCCTTAATTATGTTAGCAACTAGGTACCAAACGCAAAATATATATGTATGTACAATGAGGTTCTTAAGTCACGTAAATATAAAACCTTTTTCCTGAGTTCGTTATAAATCAAAACTTTTCACTGACAACAATTCCGAGCATTCAACCCGTATCTTCACGTTCATCTGTTTTCGTTCACCTCCTCCCTTACTCCTCCTGTTTCATACGCGCAATATCATAGAAAGGCCGTTCTTGTTTGAAAAGAGGTTTAGGATTTCTCCAACAACGGAGGGGCTTAGGCTTCGTTATTGAAACCGCATCGATTTTTTTCTTCTTTCTAACGGCTAATTTGCTTCAAAGTGGCTTTACAACTGTCCTTTGAGTTTTTACCTTACTTAATGGGAAACACGATACGAGCAGATGTGGTTTACGTCATGTGAGTTGCGAAGCGTGAGAGATGGGATATTTAGCCTCGATAGGAATAATACCTTTGAAAGAGTGGATTGAACTCGAGAAGAGAAAGGGAATACAGAATTTGTACTTCCGATAAAACTGCTGACTTAAAAAATTTGTTGGGCCCAATTCGTTAACCATTAAACCATAAAAACAGAAAACAACGGCCTAATTTGATATTCAATAAAAACCACAGAAGCAAGAACTCATTTCTGGTGTTCAGTGACATGAGTCTTTAATAACACAAATAAACTACATTCGATGTTGGTCTTGTCTTATTGAGCTCGAAGCTTTAAAATTAGACTCTTTGACAGACTAGAAAAACATTAAACCGAAAAAACTGCAAATCAATTGTGTTCGTATCAAGAATTCCTAAAAAATCCCACTAGGATCTCTCCTTTCCACCTCACACGGCCTTTCTCTCTCATACTCTCTCTCTCTCTCTCTTTTGATGAAATTACGAGCTATTGTTGGCTCATCAAGAACCCGTTGGTCTTAATCTCCGATCTAGATAAGGTCGGAAAAATCCGTGAGAAGAAAAGACTCATCGTCATCTCCTGGTAGGGGGTTGATGGGTTGATAAGGCGAGGAGACGAAAAAAGGCCGAAGACTTCCTCTTTGTTAACAGTGGAGAGGTGTAATTTTCAACGGTAGCGCACGCGAGGAGATTTAGTTATTTTGTACTTGTATAAGCGCTTTTGTGAGACATATGTATATGTCGGGGAGTGGCAAAAGGAGCAGAAGACGGAGATGCGGACGTTGTGGATATGGTGAGAGGTTTCTAACTTTCTTTTATTCAACTCTTGTCTATGTTGACACAAAGAAATACGGGAAACATTGTATTCTTGAAATTAAAAAAATACAGGAATCCTGAGTTTTATATGCCTGAAGAGTTTAAGAATGCTATTTGGAGTTTCTTGGGTAGGTTTCGGGCATGCCACGGAACATTCAGGATGTTTTTGCACTGCGGTTTAATACCATTTAGCGACCGTATCGTCTTTTATTTCTCGAACATATTTGAAACTGCTGATGATGTAATAACAATAAATATGCATAAAAATCCTATATCTTCATTGCCGATGGTCGAAATATGCATTAACATTTACGGCGCTTATGAGCTAAGGCTCTAATTATAATTCTTAAAATATGGCGGCTTGTCGATATTTCAATTTATCGGGTGATTTATTGCCCGAAGAACTAATTAACAAACGTAATACAAATGTTAAATCAAACACAACAAGCCGGACACGTCCATTCGCCGGTGATAAAATCGTTATTAATACTTTCGATCGGCTCGGATTCTAACAGAATAAATCATCGTACTTATTAAGGTCGGTAATTAGTCGATTTATGTTAATTGGGGAAAATGTGTGGAGCATTAAAAGATAATTAATTTTATTTTTGTTTTGGGTTCTAGTTGGTTGTATATTTAATGATGGGTTTCGAAACCGATGGCTGTACTTCCTATGGAGAAACAAAACAATAGAGCGGAACTACAATCGGCTGCTCCGATGTCTGGCGAATTGGGATTTTGTGAATAATATGTGTATGTGCCGTTAATTATGTGTGTGCATACATGGTGGGTATGTAGACTATACCCACTTGAGGTGGTAAAGTTGTTATCTACCAAATTTTTGATAGAGACACACCAAGACAACATTACATGAAAATAAGGTAGATTTCCAATATATTATTATATATAACACCGAGAAGAATAACTTTTAGTTTAACCGAAATATCGATTGATCTAACTGAAGGAAGCACAACGTGTCTATTATTAGGTTAAATAACCAGTTTCAAGACGGTTGATCATCAACCGCTCTAGTAGGTTGGTTCAACCTTCTAGAGAATTGGACAATCCTGCCGGGTCTAATAATTATCGCTAATCGGTTAATGTATCCGTTGTAATCGGTGAACTTGACTGTTCTATTAAGTTGAATTACCGGTCATAATGAGTTCATGAGTCGTCTAATAGGGTAATTTTACCGTAATATCAAGTCAAATTAACAGCTCCAATACGTAAATGTATACGCTCCCATAAGTTAACTCATTTATTTAAATGAGTTAATTTAACGGCCCCGATAACTTGTAATAGCTCATTTGACTGTTCTAAGTTAAATGAGGAGTTTCAATAAGTTGATGTAACCTTTCTAATAGGTAGGCTATTGATACCGTCTCATTATGTGAATTTATTTAATAGTTTTAAAGTAATAGGTTGACTTTTTTTTCTTAGGTCATTTGTCCGACACTTTTTCTTAGTTTAGAGGGTTTTTAGTTTTAGGGATATTCGACCTACAAATGTATATTTTTTTCGAAATGACAAGACTTTTCGAAACAATAGTTGCCGGTTCAATATCCTGAAAACCTATGTCCACCATTCTATAATGTATATTCTAATTCTGTCCATTATTTCTATAATGCAGGATGTCAACTTTACCATAAATATATGTTAAATTGATGGTTATTTAATCATCGATCGATGCATTTTGATCTAACATAATACGTTTTAGGACAACAGATTCGTTTGTTTTTAATATTAGTATAGTATAGTACTATATATAGAATACAAACAAAATATGAGAGTTACGATCAAAAATCAAATTTCAAATGGGAATATTATTTGCAGTCAATAGGAATGCAAGGAAAGTAAAAATATTGAATCGGAAGATTTTAAAAATAATGTTCTGCTTTCACCGTCTGGTTTTCGGTCTACCGATATTTTCACGTCTTGTGGGATTAGATTGCAGTATTTTTTTAGGGATTCTTTCTATAGGCATGCTCTCTCCATGTGTTTTAGTATATTGCCAGTGTATTTGGATGTGACACTTGACAGTTTTAAGAAAGATCTTAGTTGTACATAACTATAGTTCGTATAGTAGTTATTTATATCAAATTAAAACAAATTAAATACGAAGTAGCTCAAAGATCCTTCCGATGTCTACAACTTCACCCTTTAACGTTTTCACCTAGCGTGAAACCGGAAAATATTATAAGCGAAAAACTAAATATAAATATAAATATAAACTTATAAATATTAGATGGAATATATTCTCGAAATTAAATTCAAGTGAAGGTGTATATGAAACAAATGTAAGATAATCTGTGAAAATGGAGTTTGAGGCTCAGCCGGGATTTGAACCCGGGTCTCCCAATTTCGCGCCGGGTGTTCTTACCACAAAACTACGAAGACACGTCTCAATTTCATTTTCGATGTGCATGTTAAACGTTTTGAGAGGATAATACGGAGGACGTATTGATTGTACGCAACACACCGTACCTCCTTATAAATATTGTTTATTTATCAAGGACGCATCTGTATCTTTTGATGCAATTATCTTCAAATAAATCTCCCATATATATGAGAAAGGTGGCAAAATGCTGTTAAACTTTTTCATGATTTTCTACCTGGCTTCCGGGCTACAGCTACATGTCGTCTACTGCAAATTATACGAATTCATCATTACCCTCTAGAACCTGTTTTATTTGTTCAATATAAAACAAGAAACATCGTTACTAAACAAAATCGGAACCTTCGTTAATCGACAAAAACACTCCTTACAATCGAAATGATTTTGATGAATTTCCCAAAGAAACATTTTTCAACAAACGATTCATTGAAATTTTTAAATTCTATTAAATTCGCATGATCGTTATGTAACTCTTTCCCATTGCTTCTAAATTTATCCCAGTGACCATTTTCAGTTAAACCGTTAACAAATAATGCAACTGTACCATTTTTTTATCCTTCCTAGATTGTTTCTTTACTTTGAATGGTTTATGTTTGCGCAAATAATTCGAGCCATTTATCAAACACAGTGTAACCGAGGAGAAAATTGTTAAGCGAGTGTGCAAGGCAAATGATTAGGAAATATAACTAGAGCAAGTCAATGCGTTCGAACAAAAATGCCTAATACTGTACTTTATAACTGATTTCATATTAATTAAATTGAAAGCAGCTAACAATTTGATTGCTATCCACAATTACCATTTATCTATTGATGAGAGCTCTATCTGCTTATAATGGAAAGTAATAAAGAATAAAACAGTCTGTTGGAGACTCTGGCTGTGACAAAGGACCGACGTGCTTTTTATTATGGTATTTTTAATATAGATGCATAAAAGCGTATAATGTCAGACAATTTTTTTGTATTTTTATTTATTTATTGGTAACTAAAGTCAAAACTGAATGATTTTAGCACTTTCTCGTTTATATCGTTATACAGGATAACAATACTGAAACAATCATCTTATAGGGCTTTAAAAAAACGTTTAAAATGAGCTGTGGTAGTAGTTATTTGGTTTATTTCTTGTTTTGTAAAACAAAACAAAATTCTGCAAAAATAAGTTTAGGTCGTTAATTTTACGTAAAAGGTAAGCTCCTATGATGCACAGTATGTGATAGGAATTTTAAAGCGATTCATAAAGTATTTTTGCAAAACTGAATTGGTTCATCCAAGGTTTCTTAACATTGCAATAAAAAGTCACGTGTTCTACTAATTTAAATTATTAAATGACCCAAGATTTCATTCAAATTTTTGTTAAAGTTTATAGCAAAAGTGCAGTATTTTTACAATATAAATAAATTGAATAACTTTGATGTGTTAACATATATAGTTATACTCTTCATTAAAAAAGTTCCTATGTTTACACACATAGGCGACTCATGTACACAGAAATTGATTACCTTCAAATAATTTGTGACCAACGTGGTCTCCCACCAGGATAATTTCAAGAGAGCAGATGTTACACATGTTATAAACTGGTGAATGAATTAACTTAACTATCTCTACTCTCCAACTCTCGATGTACAAGTTTCAAAGAAATAGTAATTCGTAATTCCATTTATTATGATGTATAAATGCGTTTTACCGTAAACGGTAAATGTTCCAAATCAGTTATTTATTGTAATTGCGATATTGTAAAATATTAAAACAATCATTTTATATAGAGAGTACTATAAGTTAATATTTATTACCTTGCGTGCAATGGTGTATTAACCATATTTCTGAATAATAATGTATTTTTTATGTTTAATTTAATATATAACTACTGCTTATTGCAATGTTGATTAATGCTTGCAATTTATGTAACACTTTTGTGTTCTGGCCAACGTGAATAATAATAAAAATTAAAAAAAAAGTATGTTAAAATGTTTAATGAAATTATTTGGCTAATTTACCAGTTTTATAAAAAAGACGTATTGTGTAAAAAAGACTGTCTAATTAGAAAAATAAATTATATTAATCAGTTCCGAGTTATAACACCATAAAGAAGAGGCAATTTTAGTTTTTGCAAGCTTTAAAATTATAGTTTACTCGCCACGTTGACAGCAGCTCGCGATTGTAGCTTTGTTAAGGACTGATTTCTAAAGAACCCTTTAGATTTGTTTATAATAAAACTTTATTTCCTAAACTTCAAAATGATATTTTTTTCTTTGTTTTTATAAACGACGCCATGGTGAAATAAAAAATGAGATAGTTTTAATAAAAGGAGGTTGTCCAAGTTCTCACAGTTGGCCATGATGAGCAGAAGGATGGGAAAACTTCTGTGTCTTGCCAACATTTTATTTAGAAAAACGCAACCGGTTTCGACCTACTGTGAGGTCATCTTCAGGCGTAACAATTAAAACCCTAAAATAACTACTTCCAGGAAGCAAACCGAGAGGAAAGAACGTCGTTAACCAAATAACTAACTTGGTCAATGAAATCAAAATTAAAATTAAAAATTCCGTTCAACATCCTCAAAATTATCCAAAACATGGTAAGTACACAATAAATGACCTTCGTTTGATTCAACGACGGTCAACGAAAATAGAAGATTTTCAAATCAACAAAATAATAATTCAGAAAGGAGTTCGCCATCAAGGAGACACAATGTCACCAAAATTGTTTACATTAACGCTAGAGGATGTCTTCAAGCAGCTGAATTGGAAAGGTAAGGGCATTAATATTGACGGATGCTATCTGATCAACTTGAGATTTGCGGACGATGTGGTATTAATGACAAGTGAGATTAAGGAACTCGAAGTCATGCTTCAACAATTAAACGAAGCTTCCAAGAAGGTAGGATTAAGCATGAATATAGATATAACCAAAATAATGTCAACAAGCGACACCCCTATCGTTATTGACAATGGGGGTCACCGTTTTTTTTTGTGACCTACTGTTTTTTTCCCACAAATCGATAGAGGGGAACGTGGTGTATCCATCAAGACTAATTTGACGCCATGAAATTGAAAGGGCGCTTCATATTTCGAATTTGAAAACGTGATGACTCACCCGGTCATTTTTTGAATATTTTCGTGTATCGGCAACAGTGCACACTGGGGTAATAAAAGTAGGTATCGACCCAGTTAGTCAAATTAAACTTGTCAATTATCCTAGGAATATAAAGGCGACAGGAGAGAGGGCCGACTTGCCTAAAAGACCGTTAGAATTCTGAAGTTTTATGTTTTAAGAACGTGCGAGGAGCAGTATTAAATATATGGCGAGAAGTTGGTAGAAAGCACAACCTCATTGTTTTTTCGTCAAATGTGTGGTGTAGCGTGAATTTATGTGGATTAGACACATAAAAGTCGTGGGTCATTCCAAACTCCACCATAGGCATCTCGCTAGAATCAGCCTTTACCTTTACGTAGTTAACTTCCATGATCTACACAATATCAGAGGAGTAATCATTACTACTGATGTGATTTATTTTAAGTAATATAATTATTACCTTCTCGTTGAAAACCGAGGTAAATATGCACCTAAAAGTGCAGATATTACTGTCGCCAGGAGATATACGATGAATGCAAAAAAAGGTAACGAATTTCACCAAAACAAATAACAAAGTTAGGTTATATTATGTTTGTGTTTACGTTTCACTCATCTTTGCAAGTTGCCATCGCTTTGAATTGTTCCATCATAATGTGCAGCATTGCCAGCTCATATAAAAAACAAAATTTTCTAGGGAAATAACCGGATGAGTCATCACGTTTTCAAATTCAAAATTTGAAGCGCCCTTTCAATTTCATGCCGTCAAAATGGTCTCGTTGGATACACCACGTTCCCCTCTATCGATTCATGGGAAAAACACATAGGTCAGAAAAAACCGGACACCTCCATTGAACCATAGAAAACCGGGAATACATTTATCTGGGACATGCAATTAAGATAGGAAAAGAAAATCAAACCATAGAAATCAAGAGAAGAATAAGGGCATCCTGGATAGCTTTCGGAAAACTTCTGCACATACTAAAGACCAAAGATATCACAATAAATTCAAATAGAAAAGTTTACGAAACCTATATATTTCTGGTGATAATGTACGTTCTAGAGACAGCAACACTCACACAAAGAAGTGCAGAAATGTTAAGAGTTTGCCTGAGAGCAATGGATCTTGCAATGCGGGGTGTCTGGGAGTGAGCCTTAGAGATAAACTGAGGAACGAAGATATAAGGCGTAGAACGAGAATCTCAGATGTAGTACAGAAAGTGGCTCGTGCAAAATGGTAATTGATTGGAAATCTGGCAAGGCATGACAACAATCACTGGACGTCAAGATTGTTAAGATGAAGACCGAGGTTAAAAAGAAGAAGCGCGGGAAGACCACCCATCGATGGGGCGACGATATTCGGGCAGTTGCAGGATATAATTGGGTTTACAAAGCTCAAGACCGCAACATGTGGAGATAAATGGGAGAGGCTTAGGTTTAGCAGTGAACAGATAAAGGCTGATGATGATGATGATGATGATGATGATTATTGAAGTTAGCCATGGCGGCGGACCAATCAGGAGTTATGATTTCATAGGCGAGTTCCATTGATAAGATCGCAAAAGTTTTGGAAATGTTTGCCACAGCCACAGTCGCAGGTAAATTTTGCTCAGTTATTACATTATTAGATACATTAAAATATACGTCTGAATATAATCAGTGCTCAGCATTTGCTACTCGACAGAGTAGTCCAGTCGAATTAGCATTATGGGTGGATATGAAAGGCGGAGCCGAGTTTTTTGCTGGAATCGCTCGAAAATATCATGGTAAATGACAATCCATTACCTCCACCTGTTTTTAGGCTGTGCTAATTGCATACTAACAGTTTATAGGAAGAACACGCGAAAATAGGCCTATTTTTCGACTTATTTTCTAATTTTACTCGAAATATATCAAGTTTATCGTAGATATGTATAGGAACGAAGTTTTAGAGCTTGTGATTTGCTACAACATTCCTTGGTTCAAAATTGTAATATTCCATTTGCCGCAGCCACGGCGGATGAAAGAGTAAAAAAATTGGAAAAATAGCTATTTTTCGGGCGCAAAATAATAATACAAATTATAATGCGATCTTAGTTACGATTCATTCTCGAAAAAGGTTATTTATTCACGAATCGAATGCAGCAAACGCGGTTCCGATATCTTTTTTAGTTGGTAAGTAATCTAATTATTAAATAATATTATGTAAATTAGAAAGACATCATTAGAAGAAACATAAATGCCACGAAATTTTTTTTAAAGTTACAAAAATGTTTCTACACATGCTAGAAGGTTATAGCTACCATATGCAATGATTTACTTAACATTTTTTTCGGATTAACTCACTCAGATGTTTTTTTAAAGAAGTGGTTCAAATTTCACCTTAATAACAATTGAGATATGTCACTTCCACAATAATCGAGTATCAAGGCCAAGTGGTGACGTTATCAGAAGGAAGGAAAAACTTCTATGTCTTGCCAACACTTTACAATGTTTGCTCGACTAGCAGACTTCAACGCAAGGAGGTTGTCCAAGTTCTCACAGTTGGCCATGACGAGCACAAGGAAGGAAAAATTTCTATGTCGTGCCAACACTGTACAAAATAGACTTCAACGCATGGAGGTTTTCCAAGTTCTCACAGTTGGCCATGATGAGCAGAAGTTTTTCCTTCCTTGTGCTCATCATGGCCAACTGTGAGAACTTGCGTTGAAGTCTGCTAGTCGGGCAAACATTGTAAAGTGTTGGCAAGACATAGAAGTTTTTCCTTCCTTCTGATAACGTCACCACTTGGCCTTGACACTCGATTATTGTGGAAGTGACATATCTCAATTGTTATTAAGGTGAAATTTGAACCACTTCTTTAAAAAAACATCAAAAAAATGTTAATGAAATCATTGCATATGGTAGCTATAACCTTCTAGCATGTGTAGAAACATTTTTGTAACTTTAAAAAAATTTTCGTGGCATTTATGTTTCTTCTAATGATGTCTTTCTAATTTACATAATATTATTTAACAATTAGATTACTTACTAACTAAAAAATATATCGGAACCGCGTTTGCTGCATTCGATTCGTGAATAAATAACCTTTTTCGAGAATGAATCGTAACTAAGATCGCATTATAATTTGTATTATTATTTTGCGCAGTGCCGTTTTTACCAATGCTGAGGCCCCGGGCGCATATAAAAATGAGGCCCTCTGTATACCAACATTGGTTTAATGTTGCTACTTGCTAATAAACTTTATGACACATATATACACTATGACACATATGACACTATATATGCATAATTTGAATAATACATATTTCAAAAGAAAGTAGTTTAAATGCTTTAACAGTGTACTTACAAAAGCCATGAAATAGGTAAATCACATTTTATGCATTTCAAAGTTAAAACTGTTATATATATAAAGTAAAGTCTTCTGTAAAATCTTATAAAATACAATAATTTTTCTTATTTTAGAAATATTTAGAATTCCTTTTACCTATTTTTCTTGTTTGTGATTCATCAATTACATCGTCAAAATTTAGTTTACTTACAATATTATTTTCAATATTAAGGATGCGTAAAGAATTTAATAGCTCTTGTTTCATACTGTTTTTTTACACTTTTTATTGGTTTTAATTTAGAAAATGACCTTTCAGCTGAAGTCTTAGATACCATCATACACAAAAAATTATTCTTAAATAAATTTCAATATTTGGAAAAGCGGTAAGGAGCCCATTTTCATAGAAGTATTTGTAAGCAGTCTTTACATTTAGTTTTTTCATTACAAAATGGTAGTCATTCTCACTTTTTCCTTATTCTATGGTTCTAACATTTGAAAGGCGTTTGGTCCAGTCCTCAGCGGTAACAAACCATAAAACTGTGGAATTTAGGGAAACAAAGTCGATTTCTTTGAAAATTGGGATATAGGTAGTATATCTATAACCCTCTTCAAAGTTGGACTTGTGCCGAAGTGTGCTTTTTCCCTAGGGGTGGTTTACCCCTTCTATGGCGAAAAAAAAGTTTAAATCAACATAAACCCGGAAATAAATTGACCAATTCTAAGCAACTTTTGTTGTATGGTTTTGTTAAGTTTTGTAAAGTTGATATTTTTCGAATTATTCACAATTGAAACCGCACATTGTTCATTGAAAAAATGAACGTTTTTTTAACCGTTTTTCACCAATAACTTGAAAAACTTTCAATTTATGGGACAAAATATTTAAAACAAAAATGTGGCTAATAAATAGATTCGTTTTTGAATGACCTCTATAAACCCAATTGTTCGTTGAAAGATGGTTATTTTTCGACTACCCCGAAATTGAAAATTTTCTATTTTGAATAACTTGAAAATTGTGAAATGGGAAAAAATATTTTATTAGTCAGTGAGGCCCCCCTCGCTGCGAGGCCCTGGGCGTACGCCCACTACGCCTATAGGTAAAAACGGCACTGATTTTGCGCCCGAAAAATAGCTATTTTTCCAATTTTTTTACTCTTTCATCCGCCGTGGCTGCGGCAAATGGAATATTACAATTTTGAACCAAGGAATGTTGTAGCAAATCACAAGCTCTAAAACTTCGTTCCTATACATATCTACGATAAACTTGATATATTTCGAGTAAAATTAGAAAATAAGTCGAAAAATAGGCCTATTTTCGCGTGTTCTTGCTATAAACTGTTAGTATGCAATTAGCACAGCCTAAAAACAGGTGGAGGTAATGGATTGTCATTTACCATGATATTTTCGAGCGATTCCAGCAAAAAACTCGGCTCCGCCTTTCACATCCATGTTTTGAACGATTTTCCGCTAACCCCACTGGACTAGAGGTGCAAATAGCCCACCTGCTATTATAGCTGTAACTTTACTTTACAAATGCTTTCATGATGAATAAATTGAAATGGGCTAACAATTTCATTGCTATTCAAAACAATTGCCTATTATCTAATTGTTTGAAGAGAGATCTGTCTTCTGAGATCTTAGCGCTAAGGCTAAGGCAATATTTCTATAAATTAGTATTGTTCACTTTTGATTCCCATTTTTTTAATTTATTTAAATCAATCTCCTGATTTATAGATGTATGGTTTTACATATATTTATACACTATGCCTTTACCGGCACGAGATTTTATTAACGCTTTCTATTTGTGTATCGATTCTACCGATTTTAGTTTTGTTTTGTTCGCCTTACCAGAAAAGTTTTTTGTCGTACATTTAAAATCTGTATATTTTCACCTATAGATGTCGCGTAGGGGACCCTACTTCAATTTTAACTAGGAAGAGTTTTAATTGGTAAATGGTGCAAAAACTTGGAATTGGGAAATGTTAAATTCTAAAAAAGGTAGAATTCCTTTGTTTTTATTTCATTCATAACATGTAGGTATATCTAAATATTGATAATTTTCCTTGAAGTCATTCTTCTTACATTCCTCAGGCCGCCTTGTTTGTTTTGTTATTTATTTTTGAGTACACAATAAGGCATCATTACAAGCCACAAAAGGCCTCTCGACATTTTTTCCGGGATTAAGCTTACGTCATTATATCCGAAGCGTCGTTAACGAGACGCGTTATCTACATTCTACAGTTTGCTCAGTACACTTTTATTATTATACATATTTTTTATGGAAAACGGAAGTATTTCAAACTAGGAACTCGACCCACATAAAACCAGTCTTTCCTTTCTCAAAGCACAGTATATTCAAAGTTTCAAGAAGACCACATTTCGGTTGGTATGCCTAATAGTAACAAATCAGATTGGGATTCTGATAATTTTATATGGAGAAAGTGAGTAACAAGAGTAATTACAAATAATTTTTTAACAACCATTTTAAAGAAAACAACGGGCTTCTGGAAAATTATGAAATAATACCCTTTTTTGGAAACATGACTTTTTAAATTAGTGGGAGAAATCTTTCGATGCCTCGAAGTATCGATACTTTTACTCAAGAATCGAGTAAAAAATAATATTGTATATACGTACAGTAATAAGTATAACAATAAGTAAAAATTGTTGTAAATAGAGGACATATTAATTTCGAAGTATAAATGCGATACTACTGTGGTTACAAAAAAACCAATAGGTTTAATTATGTAATATAATAATAATAATATAACAGAATTCAAGTACTTAATCAATATTCTCCCATTAGTCGCTACATGTCCACTTCGAAAACATTCTAATGCTTACGTGACTCACAAGAATTCCTTTGCCAATTTTTTTATTAAGAATAGCTTGGTTATAAAATGTTTGAAGTTAACGTAAAATCGTAAGTAAACAAATATAATTGTAAATCCGTTCTTGATGTTGTTACGTGGTGGTGTTCGAATAATCGGACCGAAAACGACGAATGTATTTATTAAGATACGTATATGTACAGGAAACGATAATGACGTTCTAGTCGCGTCAACCCTTGCGAACCCCTGGGAAAGTGGTGCAAAAGGTCGGATCGGGATGCGGTTTTCTGCATTCTCTTCCAAAACGATTATCTCGGAATGTGCCTGGGTAGAATTTCCCCGGGGACCGAAAATTGCATTGCTGCAGGCCAAAGTGCACGCGAAAAATGCATTATCTGGGAGGCCTTTTGGAAGATTTTCAAATTTGATAAATAAGGGTCAGAACTCGCCCGGATCGGGTACTCGGGGGTTTTCGAGGCCGCTGATCACGAATATAATGTTCAAATTGACCTCCGAACACCTGGTGCACCAGAACCTGACCCTAAACGTCATCTCCGGGAGTTTTCCTGACACAATCAAAGAAGGTCAATCAAAAATCATTTTGGGGGGTTTTTTGGCCCGCTGAATCCAAATCTGGCATCGGCGAGCACCCCACTGGCACCTGGTGCACCGAAACCCGGGCTAGAACGTCGTCTCCGAGAGTTTTCTTGAGAAGACTGCCAAAAACCACCCGAAAATCATAAGAGGGCAGTTGTGTGGGGCGGTGGTCCCGAATTTCACGTCGAAAACCACTCCCCGAACACCTGGTGCACCAGAACCTGACCCTAAACGTCATCTCCGGGAGTTTTCCTGACACAATCAAAGAAGGTCAACCAAAAATAATTTCGGGGGGCTTTTTTGGCCCGCTGAATCCAAATTTGGCATCGGCGAGCACCCCACTGGCACCTGGTGCACCGAAACCCGGGAAATCAGTTACACGATTTATTACCCCGTTAGTGTTCTGAATGAAACAATGAAACAATCAATACAGACCTATTCAAAGATCACCCTTCTGAAAGGCCCACTAACACAATATAATTTAAACTCCTAAATAAAGGGTGAGTTACCCCAACCTGCCACTAGTAACCAGTAAGAATCCACATTTTTAGCCAAGTATATATACAATCTGTGACAATAAGTATGACTCCTAAAATGTAATTATAATTACTACAAAAGAATTTGAACTGAAGTTTACAAATATTCACTGTTTATTAAAATTATTACCGATAATTGTCTTCTCTTAAAACGGCAATTTGCAGATAAGAAATTTTGGTTGGACTTTTCTGTAATCTCTAAATTTATCTTCAATTTAAACAAATTTTAACCAAATCATCATAATATTTTGCTTAATTTTAAAAATCACATATTAAAAAGATCCCGAAAGGCATTTCCGTTTTTAAAGAAAGTGATTTTTAATTGATTTAAATTAAAAAAGAAAAAACATTCAGGTATTTGTAAAGCATTGCTTAGACTCTTCCAACTTAACGCTTTCAAATTTTTAAAATCTATTTAGTGGTGTTTTAAATATATTTATATTTCCAAATATCTACAGGATGTATAAATTAATTAAAATTAAGATGAATAAAATTAAAATTTATATCGTCCCTCTGCTCAAAAGTAAATTTGGGATCGTCATGTTGGAAATTTTGTTAACGATTTGGGAGCCAAATTTATAATCTTATCAAGTTTTCAATTCCCAGCCAGTAAGTATTGTATAAATTTCACCCCATTTTCTGGCGATAAGCGAAACTTAAGTTTTTTTTCCGATCTATTTGGGGGCTTAAAAAAACTCTGTATAGTGTAATCTCTCTGACAGCTTGAGAAGTATCTCAGAGTGACCCCTATTTTCCTACGGAAAGAAAAATTTGGATTTTTAGTATATTTTCAAATCATCTTGGAACCAAAGTTATACACGTGACAAGTTTAATGTTTTTAAGTATTCGAGCATTGTTATATACATTCCATACAATTTTCTACCCCCTCAAGTAGGAGTAATTCGGGGTTCTTTATTTCGTAAGTTTTTACTGCACGGAGTTCAAAATTTATGACGATGAGCAACTATCTCGGAATAAAAACATAAATAATTTCCCCCCCATATTTTTCACCTACTCAGAAAGAAAAATTTAGGAATATCGGGTATACCTGAACCATCTATAGCCCTAACCAGTAACCATTGCATGAATTCACACCCCCTTTCTCACCCCAGAAATTCTGGGTTTTTAATAATTTTCGAGACATTTGAAAAATTGTGTGTGTTCTGTATTCCTACAAACTGTGTTTGGAGCAATCTTGATCCCTGCGACTCTTGCTTGTATTCATGCTTGCAAACACTACACCACGGTGCCGATATGGGATTACACCTGGGAACACCTCAGCGTATAGTCGATTCTTCCTCTTCTTCTTCTTCAGCCCGGATTTATCCATTGTCTGATATAGGCCACTTTTATGTTCTGCCATGCCTTTCGATCTCTGGCTATTCTAATCCACTGTCTTCCCATCACCTCTCTAATATCATCGATCCACCTTTTCTAGGGACGTCCCACATTTCTCCGTGTCTCTCTGGCTCTCCAAAATTTAACTCTGTGTGTCCACCTCTCCGAATCCTGTCTCACTAAATGACCGATCCAACACTACTTCAAGCCCGCTACTCATTACAAGACATATAGATATATTATACCGTTTTTATCTCGTATCTGACTGATTCGTATCAAATCTCTCAAGGTGACGCCAAACATGTTTCTTTCCCTGGCTCGTTGTGTAACTATTAGTTGTTCTGCTACTTTTCATGTTATAGCCATGGTTTCCAAACCGTATATGATCACGGGTAGTATACAATTATCATAAGCTTTCCTTTCTAGATGGAGTGGTACTCGTTTGTCTTTAAAGATGTAACTCAGTTTCTCAAACACTACCGATGCCAGATAAATTCTACGTTTAATTTCTGCGTACTGATTTTCGTTCCCCAGTTTGATTTTATTTCCGAGATATATATACTGGTTCACGTTTTCTATGATGGTTTTATCTCTAGTGATGTTATATTGGATATCCTTACTCATAATTTTTGTTTTATTCAAATTCCTCTGTAAGTTAATTTTTCTAGATTCTTCATTTAACTCATTGAACCGATGTTCAGCTCATGCGTGTCGGTACTAATTAGAAAAATGTCATCGGTAAATCATAGATGATGTAGATGCATTCCATCGATGTTTAGTCCTCTATCCTCCCAATGCAGCTGTTTGAAGACATATTCCAATGTTAAAGTGAATAATTTGGGCGAGATGGTGTCGCCTTGTCGTACACCTTTGGCGATTCTAAGTCAAAAATACCCAGATTTCAATACTGTCAAATGCTTTATGGCAATCGACAAATGCTAGATGTGTGGAAATATTATATTCTGTAATTTTCCGATCACTGTTTTAATTGTTTGCAGATGATCGACAGTGCTGAATCCCTTTCGAAACCCTGCTTGCTTCACTGGTTGGTATGAGTGTAGTTTTGCGGCTAACCGATTGGTAATAATTCGTGTAAAAAGTTTATAGAGATGTGACAGGAAGCGTATGTGCCTGTAGTTCTCCAACTTTGTGTTGTCTCCCTTTTTGTATACGAGAACAATCTCCGCAATATTCCAGGATTCAAGTATTTTTCCCTACATAAGGCACGTGTTGAATAATACCTTTACAGTTTCTGATATAACCTCTCCTCCCATTTTTAATATCTCTGATATTATTTGGTCTTCTCCTGGACTTTCACTTTTCATCTGTTGTAATGCATATTCAGTCTCCTATAGTGTTATTTCTAATAGTTCCTCTGAGCCTACGTTTAGGATGTATTTGGAAGGACCGTTAGGGTTGGATATAATCGCTCTGTAAAGTTTTTCGTAGAATTGTTGAATTTCTTCTGTTATCTTTCTTTTATCTGTAATTAGTGTTCCATGTTTATTTTTATTTTCGTAATTCTCTCTTTTCCTCTCATTCGGCATGCTTGTAGTAATTTCATATTTTTATTATTTTCTATGGTTTCTAGGATTTGTCACATTTTATGGTTTCTCAAATCTGTTCTTATTTCTTTTTTCGCTATTTTATTTATTATCTTATATTCTGGGTCGTCTCTGTCAATATCTCTCCTTGTTTTTATTAGTTTTTGTTTCTGGTTTCAATTTAATGTCCATATTGTTTGTTATCTTACTGCAGATTTTCTTTGTAGCTGTATGAATCCCTTTTTCCTCTCCTCTGTTATTTCTTCTAAGTGTTTTTTCTTGAAGTGTTGTTGGGTTTATCCTATTTATCAGTGCTTTTTGCTAGATCTCTTGGTTAAGGTATAAATCCTCTCTTGTTGGAAATTTGCTTCTTATCAATAGTTTTCATCTTTCCATTTTGGTATCAATTTGTATATTAAAGAGTACTAATCGGTGATCGCTGCCGGTATGAAACTGATTTAGCACAAATATGTCTTTGCAGATATTAGTTTTGTTAGGTAGACTAAAGTCAATCTCATTTTTAGTTCAGCCATCAGGACTACGCCATGTTCATTTTCTTTAGGTTGGTTTCTGGAAAAAGGTGTTCAAACAAAATAATTTTTCGTTATTAAGAAAATTTGCCAACATATTTCCTCTATTATTTCGAATTCCCAACCCAAATTTTCCTATGTATTTGGTGTTATCTGGTTGTCTCTTTCCTATTTTGGCATTAAAGTCGCCGATAACGATAACATAATGATTATTTTCCAAGTTTTTGGCACGTGCAATATCCCCGAACAGTTGTTCGATCAGTTCTTCTTGTGCAGTACTCGTAGGTACATAACAATGTATCAGTTGGAGGCTATATCTGTTGTTTATTCGTATTACTACATATATAATCATATCAGAAATTGCACCATATTTATTTACCATATATGTTTTATACGGCGAAGTACGATGAAGGCTACACTCTCTGGGCTATAGTTGGTTTCCGAATTATTTTGGCATAGAGTATGTCCAATTTTAGAGTTGTGCGTTTTTCTCCTGGAAGACGTGTTTCGCATAGACCTGTTATGTCCCTTTTTATAGTTTTCAACTCCCGTTCCAGTTCTTCTAGGTGGTCTTCTGTACTCATAATTCTACATTTGTAAGTTGTAATATAAATTTTGGTGAAGGATTGTTTAGATTTCATAAACCTTATCGAATTTCTGCCTCCCCCAGAATCCATGAGGCTGATCGTGTTTCTATCGGGATGAGATTCTGCGCGCTGAGCTCTATATATCCACCTGGGGTACTTTTGTTTTGAAACTCGACATATATGGGAGGTAATTACCCATAATCTCCCACGCTGGTCAGACGGGTTAGGAGATATCCGGGTAGGATGTGGAGTAAGATCAATGCGGAATTTGGGTAGAAATTGTGAAAGGGGACATGGCAATCTCCCGGCTTTGAGAGTGGGAGAGTACCGGGATATACAGGGATGTACAGGGAGTTCAGGGGTGCTAGAGACTGTCTACGCGCTACCCTAGTATAGTCGAATATACTTATTTATTTTTCTCCACGATTGAAAAGTTGTACTTTTCGATTGTCATTTTAGTGTGAAAAGTGTCATTTTAATGCACTTGTTTTACTTTTCGCACTAGTGCGAGAAGTAAAACATAGATACCAAACAACATAAACATAAACAAACTCGCAAATACAAATTTGAAATGGGATATACATTTACTTCTTATAAATATTTACAACGCAATGTGTTAAATTATTGAGACTTATCCCTGACGGCATTGAGCTCTGAATCCTATTTTTTTTCTGGGGGCTCTTCAGCTTTCACATCTCTATTAACTTCACACACTATTGTGTTCCTTGTTCCTTGTATCGGTATCTAATATTATTGTCTTCTCCTAAAATTTTTATGGCTGTTTTTCGCCTTTTTACCATAGAATCTTGAATATAACCCTGAACCACGGCATTCGACTTCCAAGCGCCGTGGCGCTTGAGTGTCAAAATATCCGCCCCCGCATCTGCTAATGATGCAGACGGTTATACTTCCAGTATAACCGGAAGGATCCAGTAATTCAAGAAACAAAGCTATATTTGTTTTCGGTTATATTTTTCACCATTTTTTTCCTCGCACCATTGTTCAAACCGTGCATAAGCCGCTTCATATTGGGGTCTGGATTTTACAGGTAATAGCGCATCCATTGCTCGTCTCGCGAGCTCCTCGACGTCGCTGTCAACACTATCACTATCACTTATAGCCCAGTCTGTGTAGTCATTTTTTGACGTTTTACGACATTAATTCAGTACCGGACGGGAGTGGTCAAATGTTGTAGGTTCTGATTAGTTGATCATGCCTATATAGTTTTAAACATTCAAAAAGTGTGCATTAACAAATGGGAGGGGTCCAAAGTTAGCAAAAACAAGTTTTTTGATTCTACAAGCCAAAGTATGCATTTTGTGGAGAAAAGTTTCAAATATAAGTTGTAGAGAATTGAAAAACCTATAATTTGAGCTATAGCACAATTAATTTTGTTAAACATATATTGCAAAAATGTCAAAAACCACTGAAAATGGTCTTTTTTTGAATATTGATTATTTACTGCAAAAATGATATGATTTACGTTTTTACTGCTCTAAAAGATAGCTTTTAAAGTTCCAAATCTAAACAACTTTTATAAAAGTCAATTGGTTAATTTGTTGCTGAGATATTGCTATTTGTTTATCCCAAGACGCATAATGTTTATTGGTCTTTTTCGATAAACATTTCGAGATGTACAAAGGCTTATTCTCTTCATAAACACCAATATTTTCATATCCCGCTAAGAAAATACTATAAAAACAATTTTCAACCCCGTATTTATCGCTTTAAAAAATGGGGTGATATTTTTTATAAATAAATAGACCTGGAGCCATTTCTTGCACAAATTTCTGACTTACAAATTCGGATAGCTAGATTCAAAACGGAGAATTGAAAGAAAACAACAACTTTTTCGACCATTAGGAACCGAGATAGGAATTTTTTTCAAAAATTCGCAGCCCTTTTATTTCTAACAATTAAGAAATGAATTTTGCCCTATTCGATAGCTACAAATTCATATTTTTTTAAATGTTTATTTTAAAAGAAAGAAACCGATTGTTATTGTTAAAAAAGCTGTATTATGCAGTGTATGCAGAAGGTGTATAGGTACTCTCGGAGCTACGCGAGAATGCGAGTGGTGGGGATGGCAGTGGTAACCGCTTGCGCTGAGAGAACCGAATTGAAGCGTTTAAATCCGCAGAGCGCGGACAAAATATCCGTACCTCAGTCTCAAAAAAAATTCCTATCTCGGCTTCTAATGGCCAAAAAAAGTTTTTTTCCAATTCTCCGTTTTGAATCCAGCTATCAGAATTTGTAAGTCAGAAATTTGTGCAAGTTATGAAAATGGCTCCAGGTCTATTTATTTATTAAAAAAAAATCACCCCCTTTCTGAAGCGATAAATAAGGGGTTGACAATTGTTTTTATTATATTTTCTTAACGGGATATGAAAATATTGGTGTTTATGAAGAGAATAAGCCCTTGTACATCTCGAAATGTTTATCCAAAAAGACGTAACAGCAATGGACATTATGCGTCTTGGGATACACAAATAGCAATATCTCAGCAACAAATTAACCAATTGACTTTTATAAAAGTTGTTTAGATTTGGAACTTTAAAAGCTATATTCGAGAGCAGTAAAAACGCAAATCATATCATTTTTGCAGTAAATAATCAATATTCAAAAAATGACCATTTTCAGTGGTTTTTTGACATTTTTGTAATAAATGTTTAACAAAATTAATCGTGCTAAAGCTCAAATTATAGGTTTTTCAATTCTCTACAACTTATATTTGAAACTTTTCTCCACAAAATGCATACTTTGGCTTGTAGAATCAAAAAACTTGTTTTTGCTAACTTTGGACCCCTCCCATTTGGTAATGCAAACTTTTTGAATGTTTAAAACTATATAGGCATGATCAACTAATCAGAGCCTACAACATTTGACCACTACCGTCCGGTACTGAATTAATGTCGTGAAAAATCTACACAGACTGGGTTATTACTGGATTCATAATGCCTCTTCATTCGCGATTATTCGCCTAGGGATTCGACTAAAAGTAGCTGTCAGTTTGAAATTTTTTTCTCGAAACAAACTTTCATTACCTTGGTTACCGTGATTTCTAAGATAGTTGGATTGTAACTTTGAATAGTTCAGAATCTGACGTATTTCAGATATTTTTCGAAACATCTTAATTATTTATGAATGAATAAAAAATCTAGTATGATACACGTGTGAGAAGTGCGTTTAAGGCACTTGTTTGAATTACAGAAGTCGCTACGCTCGTTCTGTAAACTTTCAAACTCGTGCCTTAAACAAGCACTTTTCACGCTTGTGTCATAAATAGCTAATATGTATTACATAAAGCTATCGGGAGTTTTTTTTAAATTTCACCTCATAGTAGGCTGTGGATAGTGTTTGTGAATGTGCCTTACTAAAAAAATGTCAAAATTGACATAACCTCACTTTTTTAATAAAAATTGAAATTGCTCCAATCGGTTAATAGTGTCTTGAAAAAGACAGCTCACTCATCTACGCCTAATTAATAGAGCCAAGCTGTCTTTTTCAAGACACTAGTAACTGATTGGAGCAGTTTCAATTTTTATTAAAAAAGTGAGGTTATGTCAATTTTGACATTTTTTAGTAAGACACATTCACAACACTATCCACAGCCTACTATGAGGTGAAATTTAAAAAAACACCCGATATATTTAAAAACTGAAAATATTTTTAGATAATTAAAGATTTATGTACTTCGACCATAAACGTAACCATCATAGCATGGAGGTGCAATGGGCTCACCGAATTCTTAACTGCTAGTTACCATTTTGGGAGAAAACAATTATCAGTCAAAACTTTAATAAACAGTAAATATTTGTAAAGTTCAATCATTAGATTGGAAATCGTTTAGAATAAACTCCATAAAGTAATTTGTAATTAAACGCAGGTTAATATTGCGTTGTCTGAATGATAGATTTAAAAATGATGATTGCGGTTGAAATGAAAATTGTTTTAGTGACCTGTTTTCAGTCACCTTGTATTATACTATATGATTACTGTGTAGAATATACCAATTTTCTCTATTTGTTATTAATTAATATGCCATAATCTATTGATGTCATTTTGCACAGTCACCGAGGTCGGATGATAATACAATATTCGAATATTCCACTGTTATTTTTGCAAACTTTCCCCAATGTGAAGTACTTCAAGGGTTGAAATTAAGGATGCGGAGTTTCTCCATTTCTACAGTATTCTTTTCATTTCCACAACAGAAAAATTTATAACTGCATTTGTAATATATGCAATTGTATCTCAATAAACAAAACTTCAATATTTTGTTACTCTCTACAATGAAAGTTAAAATAAAAATTTGTTTGAAATATACCTATATGAGAAAGTGTTATCTTTAAAAACTACAATTAATCTACTACAATTACAATTGTGCCATGTATCATAATAATTTAATTGAACTATGACCAAAAAGTAGAAAATTAACAGTTGAGAAAATTTTAAATATGTACCTACTTGTTTTTTAAAAAGAGAAATTAAAAATCGAATAGAAAAAATGCACTGTAAAGTAAAACATAGTTACTTTAATTTTTTTTGTATATGTACGATTGCAAGAAAAGCAAGGGGTGCGTAATGCGCACGTCTTTATACAGTCTACAGTCATTGGATAAATTCTTAAATTTCCAATTAATATTATAGTATATGGGTAAGTATATCCCACTCGATGGTACGTTACACGTTTACGGAAGACGATACATAGTAATATTTTTGAAAATTTGGTTTTCTTGGGTAACTGGTTCTGTTCTATCGATCTGAAATATATTCAGAGCTGCGGAGTTGCCGTTTGTGTTGACAGGTAACAACTTTAATATTTCAAATGAGACATGCTGCAAACTATTGCATTTTTCGCGTCACTATTGCTTTCCGATTATTTTTATATTAATAGTTCCTTATACCTATCTACAGCGGTTTTCGAGAAAACAATTGATTTCCTTATTTTTTGTCTGCAATTAAATGTTTATTACTGCGGTATTTGGATTCGTATAAAGAGGAAGCTATAGATGGGAGCTGTGGGAACGGTACGTTTCGCCGGCAACGTTTCGCCGGCAACGTTTCGCCGGTAACGTTTCGCCGGTAACGTTTCGCCGGGAATGTTTCGCCGGTAGCACGATTCGCCGACAGCACGATTCGCCGGTAGGTTCCTTTAGTTATCTCATCCACAGTCATTGTGCCAAACACATTTATTGATAACTTAAACATTCAAGCTAGAATGATAACTGCATTAGCTTTTGTGCCTGTTCCAAATTTAAATGATTTATTTGACTTATAGTCCAGTAAATAAAGGCCGGAAAACCGCCGAACCTGGACATCACATTGATCCCGGACTTTTGTTTTTTTAACTTGTAGGTATACATGGGTACATCAATTTCTGAAAAAATGTCCACCGGGAAATGGGCTGGAAGGGGCTGGAAAATGTCTTCATGGTGTTAAAATCGACTATTTTCCCAGATGTTGGCCAAAATATGACACTGAGGCAATTTGTGTTTGAATATAAAAGAAGAACAATTTATTATCTACAAAAATGATCCTTATCATTTTTGTCAAAAGTTTAACCGTTTCCGAGATAACCGGCCCCAAGCGTAGCCTGGATTTCAAGCTGCTGCGCCGCGTCTCGGAAAGCACGCTCCGTGAATGTAGGCATGAGCGGGCGGACAAATTGTCCCATAACTTGGGTAAAAATGAATCTTTTTTCACGATTCAAAGTTCATATGAAAGGAGGGACCTGTAGCTATAATATCATACTACTTTTTTTCTTTTTTACTGTAGACGCATGTACAATACCATACATGGACGCCGCGTGGCCGCGTTCGGTGAATAAACGTATATCACAATCAAGGAAGTTTGGAGACAGAACTTTTTCGCGTGCACGTATTAAAATACTTGATATATATATTGATGAAAAGCTGGGAGTCTGATCTTTCATCTAGTATAATCCTTAACCTCCAAAAGTTCAACCCTGAGAAGAAAACAATAATTAAAAACAAAAGGTAGATTTTTCATTGAGGTGAGAATTTTCTCAATTTTCCGGAAAACTAAAAAACGCGGAAAAAAATTAAAAAAGCCATCAAGAAGGGGACATTTTCAGCTTTTAAATGATGTGCATTGAATACCGATATGGCCCTTCATTATTTATCAATTCTCGATAGACCCGAGCATATTCGAAAACTCCGGAAATCCAAAAAACAAACGTCCCAAGGAAAACACGTTGTTTATAAAAATACACAAGAATTATTTATTGATTCTTTCGGAATACATTCACCACCCATCAAAGCCCCATTATTCAAAAGGATTCAGTGAAACTACTCTTAATTAAAAAAAATATGAATGGATTGATAAGGAGGGTCAAATATCGAAGAAAGACAAAGTTTCGCCAGATTTTCCAATATTCCAGAATAATAAAAAAAGGAAAAAGTAGTATGATATTATAGCTATAGGTCCCTCCTTTTATATGAACTTTGAATCGTGAAAAAAGATTCATTTTTACCCAAGTTATGGGACAATTTGTCCGCCCGCTCATGCTTATATTCACGTAGCGTGCTTTCCGAGACGCGGCACAGCAGCTTGAAATCCAGGCTACGCTTGGGGCCGATTATCTCGGAAACGGTTAAACTTTTGACAAAACTGATAAGGATCATTTTTGTAGATAATAAATTGTTCTTCTTTTATGTTCAAACACAAATTGCCTCAGTGTCATATTTTGGCCAATATCGGGGAAAATAGTCGATTTTAACACCATGAAGACATTTTCCAGCCCCTTCCGCACATTTCCCGGTGGACATTTTTTTCAGAAATTGATGTACCAATGTATACCTACAAGTTAAAAAAACAAAAGTCCGGGATCAATGTGATGTCCAGGTTGAGACCTTCGTTTACTGGACTATTACTTTATGATCATCTGGATGAAGCGTTATTGCCTGTTGCAAATTGCTTTGAGACAAACTATTTGGGAGTTCGTAATAGGAGGGGAAATGGCAGACGTATCCCAACTTTTCCACCCGAAACTTGGAACTTTTTTTTTTAGAAAACTAACAATATAGTAGAGGCTGCTCACAGAAGAATTCAAGCGCAAGTGGGCTCGCAGCACCCCATAATTTGGAAATCCATTTCGGAACTGAAGAAGATACAAAAAATAGGGACATTTTTTATGAAAATTTAGTTGCTGGAAATGAACCCAGTAAAAAAAGACCTTTATATAAGAACTGACCGACTGATTCTACCTATTGTAGAAGATTTTCATAATAGAAATATTCTAAATTTTTTGCGAGGGTTAGCTCATAATTTTGAAATGATTTGAAAAAATACAGTTTATTTAATGCTTTGTACCCAACATCTCTCTTAAAATATTTATATAATATAAATAAAATAAATATATAAAATAAAATACCTGTGTGAAAATGAGTACTTTCATAATTACTCTTATTCAGTTTTTATAAAACTTACGTTTAACTGCACTGCTGGCGAACCGACACCGGGTAAACGTTACCGGCGAAACGTTACCGACGAAACGTACCTGCCGGCGAAACGTTACCGGCGAAACGTTATTGTAAAAAACGGAAGAATTATGACCAATCTGCACAAACCCCAAAATGCGCATGCTGCTTTTTTTCACCAAAACAAGGCACACCGAGCTATTCTGCCAAGTCTGACTGGTCGGAAAATTGTTCTGCCTAGGTTTTTTCGATGGAAAAATGGAGGCACAATTTTGACCAATCTGCACAGCTTCCAAAATGGTAAATCCGAGTTTGTCATGTTGAATCAAGTTCTCGAATACCATTCTGCCAGCCAAATGGTCCGAAAAATGTTCTGCCAAGCCATTTCCCGAGAGGAAAAACTGGAAAATTCAATCAATGTGCACAAGCTCCAAACTATACACACGACATCGTGATGACACTGAAACCTTATGCAAACTATTCTGCCGACCCTTTTTGGTCGAAAACGTGTTCTGCCAAGTAATTTTCTAGTAAATTTTGCACACGGCTTCATATATACACAGGAAGCTTATGTCTGCCAGCTTGAAACGGTCCGAAAAATGCTCTGCCAAGCAAGTGTTAGATAGAAAACTACGAAATTCTTAAAAATCACCTCGAACTTGTAAGTTAATTTGGCAATTTCCCCGCATTTTTTGGTTAATTTGAAGAGATTCATCCCTCTACTTTTCTCGTTAAAATTCAATCAGAACGTGGTATCAGTAAAATTTCGATAACATCGTTCGTAAGTAATTCGAGTAACATCATGATAATTCCTAATCCCTTTATGTTACATTAATTCTATTAAATTGTGCTTGAAATGTTGAATTTGGCGATGTGTTATGGCTTCCAACGAAGGGGATTGACGAAAAAAAGCTTGACTTCACCTATCAATGGAGGCAGATAACATTTTAAGAAGCTCGGCGACTGATACTTGTCAAAACTTGCATCGGTATTCCATATTCAGTACGTGTTGAGACTCTTGTGATTGTCATTGTAGAAGTAACGTTACGTTATTAATGTTTAATTTTAATTATATTACGACTGTTATCATATTACAATGTAATATGATAATAATAATTAATAATGTAATAATTACATCTTTTTATAAATGCAACACAAAAAATGTACTAGTTTTCTTTTTATTTTTACCATTCCGAATGGGGAGTTTTATATAATAAATAAGTGAGGATTGATTGGTTCCTTGTGCTGTGAGTAGACCTCAAATAAGTAAAGTTGGATGGAATCACTTTTTTGATTGGCCAACTTAACTTTTTTGACATCCAATCACAGCAGAATTAATTAATTAATTAACCAATCAATTCTCACTTTTTTTTTTAAAAAATCTTAATTCGTGGTGGGAACTCAGCCACAATGCAAATTTCCATAGTTACATCTAATCTTAAATTTTTTTGTCGAGTTTTGGGAATATGGTAGAAATGTAGCTGCAAGGATCCACCGGAATCACCTAAATTTTGAAAGTGGTCTATGAGAAAAAAGTTTGGAAACCTCTGGTATAGAGGATGGGGAGAATTCCTGCTCGAAAACCGTATCCACGAGGTACAGTTCAAAGTAAACCAACTATGAGTGTCCCGGTTTTATTTATAGTTTGGATTATGCTCGATTATTTACTCATTTTATGGATTTCCTTGAAAGCTTGGCAGAACACTCTTTCATTTCCATTTCAAGCTGGCAAAATAGTTCGCATAAGCTTCCTGTGTAATTACAAAGTCGTGTGCAAAATTTGAATCTTGTGCGAATTGGTCGAATTTTCAAGATTTTTTTACTGGAAAATTACTTCGCAGAACACACACTTTTCCGACCGAACAGGAATGGCAGAATAGATGGAATATGTTCTCGAAATTAATTCAAAGTGATGGTGTATATGATAATGTTGGTTGATAATGATGACAAAGTAATGTTGGCAGAATAGTTCGCATAAGGTTTCTGTGTCATAACGATGTCGTGTGTAAAGTTTGGAGCTTGTGCACATTGGTTGTATTTTCCAGATTTTCCTCTCGGAAAATGGCTTGGCAGAACGGTTTTCAAACCATTTCCAGGTGGCAGAATGGTATTATAGATAGGACTTTGTTTAACATTATAAATTCATGTTTACCATTTTGGAACTTGTGCAGATTGGACAAAAATTTTCCGTGGAAAAACTCCAAGCAGAACGATTTTCCAACCAGTCAGACATAGCAGAACAGTTCGGGGTGCCTTCTTTTGATGAAAGGAAGCAGTATTCAAAGTTTGGGATTTGTGCAGATCGGTCAAATTACTCCCCTATTTTGCAATATTGATGATTGTTTATTAACAAAATGACACCGATTTGGGGTGGCAGAAACTTTTTTATGTTAATAGTAGGTGTTGTTCTCTCATATGAGTAGCATTCGAAACTTGTGCAGATCGGTCGATTTTTCCTGACACCAGCTCTCCTACTATTGGTTCTACACTATACAGGGCCGTTCAAAAATTCGTCATTTTACCGACACACAAAAAAATTATGACCAATGTATTCATTTTAAATAGAACACCCTATGTAACATCGAATATTCAGGAAGACAATTACAATTCATTTCAAATGATGAATCAAGTTCTTAAACTTAAATAAAAACAAATTTCTCTAAAATGAGCAGACGATTTGTGTTTTGACACAAACTACCCATTTGGTTAAGGTTTTATCAAAGAGTGACTTGTGACAATTATATACCTACTGAATTAATTAGGTTCGATAAACAATATACGTATCAGATTTCTTCTTAAAAATGGGTTGAGTTTCTTCTAAATTAACTCGAATGCATTAAATTTTTGGAAAAAATGCCATATGAAAACCCAATTCCTGAATTTGTGTATACGTTAATTTTTTTAATAAAAGCTGTGCTATTTTTTTAATAGTTTATTTGATTTTTTCTAATTTTTGGAAAAAAATATTGAAATTTGAAAAATCTAAATAATAGATCAATTGCTTGGTTTAAAGTCTGAATATGGTGACTAGAATATATTAGACATTCCTGGAAAATGTTGCATTAGGTACATACGTCACGATTTTAATACAAAGATTTTTTTCCGAATGATCGATTAGAGTGAATCAGATTTGTGGAAAATTTGCTTAATTTAGATTAAAGAGCAGAGTTATAATCGAGATTAACAGTAGAATGAATATCAGATCTAGAAACATTCTGATGATGTTTTGGGTGAAGGCAGATTTATCGATCATTTTGAAATTCATCATTCATCGATGACAAATGAAGTGAATAATTTTGAATAATTTACCCCATTTCATCTCAGTTTTGGTGAAAGTTAGATGAAATTCAGATTTATGACCCAGGTGATCGGTAGAAAGTTTAGCTTCTGTGAAACTGACTGGAAGAATAGTTATTAAGAAAAATGCTACGTGAATCTCTGAAAAGGTGACTAGGGTACATCAGATTTTTTTGCAAACTACTGAATTAGATGAAAAATACGGGCGTGAAGCTAGCCAAATCCACAAATTTTGTAGTCCGGTAAAATTGTTATTTTTTTTTATCTCAAATTTCTGCTAAAAATTTTCTCGGAGAGATTGTTTAGTAATAAACAAATGTATCCGATACAATTTGCCACCCTAGCTGTCGCTTGGGGGTTAATAAATGGAGTGCATTTACAAAAAATGAAAAAATAGATACTTAATTTTTTTTCAATACTGTAAAGTTTCTTCGGGTTCAAAATAACTACACTCCACTTATTCAAATGATGAACTAATTTATTTAACACTAATAACTGACACTTATTACTTAATTTATATACCACAGCTGTTTATTTATCTTTCGCCTACGGCCGCTCAGGATAATGGTATCCGTCGCGTTCCCAGATTTATGACTACTCGCTCACGGGCCGGCGATCGAAAGCTACTTATGTCGCGCTTCGAAGTTTCCAGTCATTTTTCGAAGGATATCGAACTTTCGAGAGCGACCCGAACGGTCTCGAATTCCAAGAACTGAAATCGATTCGCCGAACGGACACTTCCCGACTTGTGTTAATTTTGTGGCGAGACTTTCCGTTACAATATACGAAATCGTACGAAATTTCAAAATAAGTGTGAAATATGTACTCCCGATTTTCTATTTCATCCTCTTGACTTTCGACTTGAAACTCCTTCAGGGGATACGGTATGTTTGAATTAATATTTTCAGATAAAAATTTTCGATGTAAAAATTGGTTCAGGTACTTAAATAATCTTTCCATACTTCACCGTACAAAATTTCAATGTATGTAACTTACGAACCGCCAGTTTTATATTTCATCCTCTGATTATTTACTTAAAACTGTTTCAGGATACGTTATGTATAGACGAATATTTCCTGATAAAAATTTGCAGTGTATAAATTGGTTTAGGGTGTAAAAATAATTTAATTTTTCAAATTTTTTTAAATACATCCCATTTATTAACCCTCAAACGACAGCTAGGGTGGTAAATCGAATCGGATACATTTGTTTATTAAAAAATAATCTCTACGAGAAAATTTTTTGCAGAAATTTTGAAATTAAAAAAGAAAACTATCAATTTACGACACGACAAACTTTTCACATTTTTTGTTAAAACTTAAATATATTTTTGGATAATCTAATAGATTTAATTAGATTACCACGGAGAATCTGCGTACTTAGGTTTAAAAAGTAGACTTATGTATCGGATTAATAGTTGAGCGAATATCTGGAAAATTGACTATAACGTATCACACTTTTCGGACAGCTGTTGAATTCAGTCTAAAAGCTTGATTCTTGTATCAGCTGTTTGGTTTAAATATTAGCTTCTGTAAAGCAACTAAAATGTTCAAAAATAAAATAATCTGAATTTTTTGGAAACTAGTAAAATTGTTGCTTGAAAATTGATTGATTATAATGTTATATTATAGCAGCAATGTTCAAGCAACATTGTAAGAAACATAGGAAACAGTCGATATATGAAACAGTAGCAAAAATAGAAAAGTGAAATATAAATCATAACATTATTTATTCATTTTTTTTAATACCTATGTCTTTAGTGTAATTGATATTGCATTTCCACGCAAAATGGTTAAAGGCCGCTACTAATTTCAAGCCCAGCAAAATTTTAAAAAATCTGTTTCTGAGGGCAAATAATTTCGAAGAAATGTATTTAAGAGGTTTACTGGCAGATAAATAAAATCGACTTTTTCTATGCGAATGAATAATTCTCGAAGTGCAAATTCCAAGAGTGATACGACTGTATTTTTTGAGAAGCATTTTTCCCAACTTTTTTTCGGTGCCTATTTAAAAATTTCACCCTACATGTAAGTTTTATTCTTCAATAAAGTAGTCCAAGTGACATCTGTTCATAAATAATTCAGGAATATTATTAATAATTATTACTTCCTTATGCGCTTGATCAAAAAGGTGTACTCAAATCTGGAATAATAAAAACAATGTGATATAAAACGTGATTCATTTTTTCCTATTTCCTACATGACTGTTCATTTTATAGAAGAGATCGAGACAGAAACAAGTTTTGAAATTTATTTTTAAATTTGAGTATAAATTTTAAAGCAATTTGCAAAATTTGACTGCGCAAAGTCCTCCAAAATCTTTCCAAAATATCCTTTTTTCAAAATATTTTTTGCCACCTCTTTTTGCATTAATTTTGCAAGTATTTTTCGTTTTGTAACCGATGATACTGCTTGTAAAATTTAGTTGGAAAAAATTTCGTTTTTCTCTAAAATGAAGAGTTACAAAGTTATCTAAGGAAATATGAGAAAATAAATTAATATTGGAAAATGAAGATTTGCGTTTTTTGCATTTTGTTTAATAAAACTATAAGCAAATTTTTTTCAACTGGCACAAAAGAAAAAAACCCATTTCTAATGAAATTCCAGAGGTAATTACAGCTAAAGTTAGCCATTCTATAGAAGGAAATCGAAATGTGGAACTTTTAAAACAGATACCGCCAATGGATGTAAAGAGTAAATGTCAAATGCGTACTCGGGATATCCGGGAAAAACTGGGTGGATTACGCGTTATATATTTCTATAAATTCATGAATTATTCCTCTTTTATTTACAATCAGATTACCTCATCAGTACAACTCAACACTTCGGATATTCCACATCCACTCAATTATTTTCTTAAAAGGAATTATTCGAGAGAGAAACTGATGATTATTTCGCCATCTTCATCGGAAGCCGGGACCGCACGTAGTTAAGTTGTCTCCGATTGACTGTATCATTACAATAATTACTATCACCTACACGAAAGGGGGACATGGAGGGGAAGGTACCGCCGTCTACGATTGGCCGACATCTCCCAGGTACGACGTGTGTGTGTGTGTGTGTGTGTGTGTGTGTGTGGGTTGGTGTGTGCATGTGTGTGTGTGTGTGTGTGTGTGTGTGTGTGTGTGTGTGTGTGTGTGTGTGTGTGTGTGTGTGTGTGTGTGTGTGTGTGTGTGTGTGTGTGTATGCCAGAGGAGCACAGGTGAGCGCCGACATCAAAGGCAGCATCACTGACCAAGTATCGGTCCATCGGCATCGACACGCGAATCCCTCCAACCAAAAGTCCAAAAAAGAAAGTAAAGACGAAGAGAGGACCACATAAAAAAACAGAGATGGGCTCTCAGATGTCGACAACTCAAACATTTCTTTATTACACTTTAAACAAGAGATAGTAAACCGTCATCATCAGCATCATCACCATCTTCATCATCATCATCATCATCTCCATCAACACCATTGCCGTCATACTCAGTGACAAGTTCCGAGGCGCGTGTGTTCGTGTTTTAAATTTTTCGTATGTTCGGGTTTTGGAAAAGTCCAATCGGACCTGATCAGTGATGTTCTGTGAGTACAGCGATGGGATTCTGCTGAGCAATCAGCATGCGACTTAGCCGGAGGATCGCGCTTCTTCTGCTTGTATTGGCTGTGCAACGGTTCAGGTATTGATGACTTCCAAATCGCCCTCCGGATGTATAGATAGGACCGATCCAGAAGAAATGATAATTTTGAATGAAAATTTAAATTATGATCGCGCCGCCTTCATTCCATTTTTTTACGGATCGATCCACTAAGGCGTTCAGTACTGTTCTAGGGGAAGTAAAGTCCATTTCTTCTTCATTTTTTTAACGTTGAATGTACAGAAAAGAGAAAAGTGATACATTCATACACTTTAATTAATACTCTTATTTAAGTAATTACGGATTACTTTCTCATAGTCACATATATTATTAAAGTGTAGTAAGACTTTATGCAGAATATGTTTAAACGAAATTATAGTTACATTAGATCTTTTAAATTTTCCAGGTATCCTTAAAATTCGTCAAGAATGTTAAAATATAGAATGTAATATTAAACTAACATTTCGTCATTTTTATCACATATAACCAGATTCAATAAGAAACACTACTTTATCTGTATATTTTTGGGCCGATTCTACAATAATGCTTGAAGAGATTTCCAGATTCTCATTTAAAAAAAAAAAGATTTTATTCTTCGATATATTCCTCGAATTAAGTCTTACTCCATCTCTTGGTTTAAACTCACTTTTTCGGGTGTTTACGAAAGTCAACAACGAACTTTTTCGTTTTTCTTAACAGAGAGGAGAGATGTTCAAGAATGTCCTAGGTAATATCGGAAAAGGATATGGGAATATATGTGGCATAAAAATGATGATCTAAATCTTTAACTAAATAAAACAACCGCAACAAACGTAAAATATCGTTGTTCCTTTATAATTTCGTCAAACTTGGTTGCTCGCACACATTTTTTCTATAAATTTTTTTTTCCGTTTAACAACTTGATAATTGGCGATTACGAATTGTGAGAGATGTTTTACAATTTCAAAGTGCAGTAAAAATTTGTAAACATATAACTTCTTCGAAGAGTAAAACTTATTAAAGTACTAAACTTGTCTCCATGAGTTTTTTAAATTTTTTGATATGGCCTTATTACGCATTCACTGAATTTTTGATCCTTTTAGGCGTTTTTTTTTTCTACTTTTTTTGCGAGAATTATTTTACATTGCACGAAAAGGGGTTCTTTCACTAAGTGTTTAATAAAATATTAAGAAATATACAAATAAATCGTTCATGAGCTGCAATAGTTGTTATAACATAAAAATAATATCCTAAAGATGCGGAACAAAAGTGAGCTAATAGTGTCATATAAATTCTTTTAACTAAGCACTGAAGTAAGAATATTTATATTTCTATATTACACTTTTATTATATAATCTGTATTATTATATATATAACGTACGTTATTATGCACGTGTATAATGTATTTTATGGTATATATGTAGAGAAGTAGCTTTCGTAACATCAAGCTAGTAGGATAACAATTAAACAAAAATAGCGATGTATCCATCGTACTACATTCTGTTATTCCATTATAAATGGGTAAATAAATATTCAACGTTTAAAATCAATTCTGCGTAAGGATTAACCTAAAACCTAAAAACGACAAGAGTAGAGTGTCCTTCAGAAATGATTTAGCCAAAAATGATATTAAACATTGTCAGACACATTAAATCGTAAAATAACTGTAGGGAGTTTAAAGTATTGGAGTGGATTTTGGGAAAATTTCCAATAACCGAAAAGTGAGAAGTGTAAAGTGCCCTTTAGAGAATATTTTGCCAAAATGACTATTAAACTTTATTGTACATATTCGACAGTAGAACAAATGTTCAAAGTTAAAATGCATATGAGGTAGGTTTTAGTTAAATTTCCAGGTAAAAAACCGGAAAATGACAAGAGTAAACTTGTTAAAACTTAAATTCAAACTTGAAACCATTTGTGGTTTTTAATTTCGGAGAAAAACGTACCACACACACACACACACACACACACACACACACACACACACACACACACACACACACACACACACACACACACACACACACACACACACACACACACACACACACACACACACACACACACACACACACACACACACACACACACACACACACACACACACACACACACACACACACACACACACACACACACACACACACACACACACACACACACACACATATATTTTCAAAAATATTATTTTTGGACCGAGGGAACCTTAAAATTTCTGGAAATGCTATTAAGTCACATTCGAAAAACGTCCCTAGTTACAGTACCACTCATATATGAGTGACAAATATGAGAAACTAAAAATAGCACGTATGCAACATATTATATGTCCTAATATCAATTGATATATAAAACTAAAGGACTTGTACTGAAATTCTTAACATCACCGAAATACCTTTAGGTAAAACCATATATTTCAACCTAACAATACTTACTCGTAGGTACTTCTAGGCTCGCTGTACTAAAGAATTTGAGTCCTAAGAAACCTTTAGTTTCAAACAAAACACAATCAAATAAAATTGGTCAAATGAAAATAAAGTGCAAAATAAGAATTAAATTCGAACTTGCACAATTGACCGACGACAATTCATTGACTAATATAAAATATAATTATAAGAGGTTGAAATATTGAAAGTTCTTCAAGAAACGAATAGCTAAAACAATAAAATCTAGAATTATATTGACAGCATAATGTTCTCATGTTTTCAGAACGCATCCAAGTGTCTTAAATTAATGGCATTCAGGTGTATTGAAATATCTTTTATTATTATATCAGAATAAAAAGAACGGAATATTTCAAGAACGGTTTCAACAGTCATGAAAACTAACATTCAAACGAATTAGAACATATTGAGACCCTTTTAAGGAATAATAAATGGAAACAAAATCTTGAACTCTAATGCAGAATAAGTTCTTAAAATTTTAAGGAGACCTTTCGAGATTGTATATTTAGTATAAACGAAAAATATTTGACAGGCCTTTAATGATTTAGATGTGGAATTAATGAAACCTCAGATTCTCTATTCTAAATGTTTATTATTTTATTATTTGAGTACAATTATAAAAATAAATCTAAAAATTATTAATCTAAAATTATATATATACACCTAGCATTTATAAAAAAAAAATTAATAAGTAAAATACAATCACTATTAGCTCTAAAATATTAACGTGTGTGAGCCAATTCAACATTCCACCTTTCAAAAATGGAGTAATGGTAACCACTGTATTAAGTGAAAACAATTCCTTTCACGCAATAAATATAAATAAATCGCGGAATAAGGCTATTCCCGTCGTTTGCGTTTTTGACAAATTTTTGTTTTCGAGGCAGCAATCTTCAAAAATATTTTAGTACCTTTTGAAATTCTCAATGGCCTCATCAATGTCTTCATCACAGCAAAAGTTAAGAGCGAAACAAAACCTTTCTTTACAAAAAGAAAGTGAAAACTGATCATGTAATAAAGAAAAATCTTTTTTTCTGTTTTATCGTTTCTGGGGTAAAGTTTTGAAAATTTTGAGCGAACAATTTTGGAAAGATATTTTTTTTGTTCCCAAACATAATATATTACCTAATATTGTATAGAGCACTTTGCGACCATCTAATTCGGCAATCCCTTTCCTGATTTTGTATTTGTATGATTTTATATTCACCACATTTTGTTTGTATTTTTCTATTCAATCTTCTGAAAAATTTTTCAATTTGAATTCGACGTAATCACTGGAAAATCTAAAATTGTTCTTAAAACATCGTTTTTCTTGGCATTAGATTGTTAAATGCAACTTGGGTATTAAACCCGTCGATAACAAAAAAAAATTACTAACTTTGCGCGACGCGTCGTGTTTGATAAGCAATAAACGTCGGTCGCTCTCCTTACATAATCATTATGGAAACATAAACGTCGACGATGACGAAAAATTACACCCAGTGTCGTAAATTATCGCGTAAAATGCAAGAGGATGAATGAGTGTCGATCTCGTGTCCCGAAATGGGCTCACGCCGAAATGAGCACCCGGTAGAAAAATAAAATTTCAACCTGAGGTAAGACAAATAAATAAATAAATAAATAAATAAATAATAAACACGTCATTAACAAAGAAAAACCCCCGGGCGATTTACGTTGCGACGAAGTTATAATTTATGATCGTAACAAAATCACCAGACATTTATAATTGTGTTAATATAAATAAATCTAATCAAATTTCAAATAACGAATAAATAAAAAAAATAATTACTCGTCTTGTTAGCGGTAGTTTTTTTTTTCGATAAGAGTTGTCGTTAAATATTACCACGAGAAGAATTCGGATTATAATTAATAAGCAGCAGGTTTTAATAATAAATTAAAAATGTTCCTCTAGAGAATATTCCTCTTAAAATAGATTATTTCGATTTATTTAAATTGCAGGGAATTAAAATGTGACGGGATGTTTTGAACTAAGCGGATTCCCGATTTACTAAAATTACCTGTACCAGAATCGAGTTTAAATTTTTTTATAACTCAATTAAATCTGATAGATTCTGACACAAAAAAGTTAAAAACTGTTAGTATTGTTAGAAATTAGTCAAAAACTCGTAATTTTGGAATTCTTCGAATTATTGAACTACTAAAGGAGATTGCGAATTTAAGAACGCTGATTAATTATTAATGTTACAACTTTGGCAACCTTAAAAATGACAAGCAACCTATTCAGCTGCTTATCACTCCTTCCGGTACAGTTTTAATGAAATTCGGCCCTTAAAAGCCCGTGAAAAATCAAATAAAACTAACTCAAGCCGTACTCTCAAAAATAGATAAATTGTCAGTTTTTTTTTTAGTAATTCACCAAATCTGAAAATTTCATTTTTTGAATATCCATATTTTAAAGGTAGTTTCAACCATCCGCCTTTCCACCCTAATTTCTAAACTTCCAGATTGCTTCTTTTCAATGTGGTTTTAATTGAATTTATGTTTTAATGGCGGAAAGTTGGATAAATCAGCGAGACAATGCCCTCGAGATTTGAAAGGAAGATTTAAGCAACAATAAATTACTTTGTTGCATTACGATCTTCTTGATTTAATGCCGGAGTAGGAAGAAATGTTTTTCCAGGAAAAGCAATCTCTCATGATGAGTAACTGGCGAATTTTTTTCCAACAACAGTAACAACAGCGTTACAATGATACGCGCTATTTTGTTTAACCTTTGGTTAGACTTCATTATACATAAACCCATTTAATGCATACGTCCGTATATTCATAAAAAAATATTATAGGATAGTTTTTAATATGTTTACCGAGGCGATATTCAAATATTTACTTTATTTTTTGATGTAATGTAACGACAAACAAAAGGATTTACAAATATGTACACAATGGTTAAAGGTCTTTAGAGTTATTCGTGCCTTTGTGGCATTATCGGATTTTCATTGTGCAAACAAGTCGGACAACGACAACGTACTTAAATCCTAACAGTTATAACGTAACGTTCTAGTACAATTATCGAGATGGGATACTTAATTTCAATGTCAGGAGTAATTATCAAAATGTATCTAAAATTCTCACGCTTTTAATACATTGCATGTTGTTTTTTTTAGAGTTGCTATACGCCACACTTCGTGAAAGTTCCGATTGGAAAGATTTTAAAAAATTACAAGGGGAAACGTTCCACAACGTAATAAATCATTGTCTAATGTAACATTACTCAAATACTGATGTAATTGTTTCTTTGCTACATTGTTGCAATAATGCCGTTTTCGAATTAAACAGAGTTATCAATAAAAATAAAGTCTATGGTTATTCGCGTCAAATATGCCAATAAACCTAATACAATACTTTCAACTTTTAGAACTGAAAATGCTGATGATACGGGAGAGAAGTCAATTCTAAGGCCAATAGTTCAGGTTTCACAAGATTTTTGTCCTATTAAGAAGTATGTACTACAATTTAAGTTTACAATGAATCAGGGTTTAAGACAATTTTGAAGGTTTGAAAAATCAAAAGTTCAGAAATAAAATCAGAACCGTTAATTTGAGGTTTGAACATCTTGAAACGTTTGGAATATGAGATTTGAGAACCAGAGGTGTCAATAATTGCATAGTGGTCCCGTTTTGGAGCCAAAGAACAAGTTCCACACAGGTGTTCTAAGATAGGAAAATTTAAAGATTTAAGTTTAAAATTATTCGGATTTCGAGCAATTTCTAAAGTTGGAAGAATCAAAAGGCAGACTCTTTGATTTTCCGTGTCTTTTGACACTAGGGATGTAGGCTTCAAATTATGAGATCAGTAAAAGGATACTTTTAACGTTGAGATTCAATTGTGTCAGTAGTTGTAAATGAAGCCAGATTTTTAGGCAATACTATAGATTTCTCAATTGTTTTGAATTGAAAATACATACTATAATTTAGGTTTACAATAAATTAGGTTTAAGATGAGAACTTTAGAAATTCAGACTAAAGTCAGAACCTTTGATTCATGATTTGGGCATATTGAAGCTTTTTGGAAGATAAGATTAGAGAATGACAGGTGTCAGTGGTTGCGAATGAAACAAATTTTGGGGCCAAAAGTCGGGGAATTTCTGGATTCTAAAATTCAAAGATTCTCACTTGAAATGAATTAGATCTATCCCAACCTTTAAGGTTAAAGGTAACGAAAGTTTAAACCTAAAAGCAGAAATTTTCATTCTAGATTTGGGTATCTTAAAGCTTTTGGAACGGGATTCAGGTTTCAAATTGTAAGATCAATGAAACTATACTTTTAACATTTAGGATCAAAGATGTCAGTGGTTCCAAATGGGACCAACTTTTTTGGGTGACAGATTCCACGAGACGGTTTTGGCGCGCAAAGACAAATTTTATGTTCAAATCTTACTCAGGGTTTTTAATTTTTCGAGGTTGAGGTGCAGTTTCAATTTAAAATTGGTTTAAATAACGTTTGGCATGTGCAAATCATGCAAATCAGTATGCCTGTCAATGGCAATGTGAATATGCCCTTGAGTAATAAGGAGTTTCAGAATATTTCCTAAATCCATCTTCTTTCAAGTTTTAAAAGTTTCCGTCTTAGATCTAATCCTAGAATTCCTCCTTCTCCATATTTTGGGAAGTAAATTGTGAAACCAATTAAGTGCCGGATAACTGGTGAATCTTTTTTTCGTCACTTTTTTAAATATCGAGATCGAGAGCAGTCCAGTCCAGTCCAGTTTGTTTAATTTAATCGAAATCCCAGACGCACACAAAGCCAGATTATAACCTTTGATATAACTCAGCCCCTGATCGACCAAAATGTAAACGTGAACGAAAAGTGACATAAACATTACGGAATATAGTATGTAGTATAGATATACATATTTATGTCTGTCAGAGATCGAAAGCGAGTGAAGGAGGAGTAGGAGGAGGAGGGGAAGAAAGAAAAAACTTTCCTCTTATAACTCGATCACAATATTTCAACAATACTTTTACGAGAAATAAATTCAAACCAGTTGTACGTATGCGTGTGTACATACGACGTACCTTCGGCCAGTTTTGACATGTCCGAGGATAATATATATATATATATATATATATATATATATATATATATATATATAGAGAGAGAGAGAGAGAGAGAGAGAAGAGAGAAGAGAGTAGAGAGAAAAAAGAGAGAGAGAAAGAGAGACAAGATGAGAAAACATCTTGGTCCATAAAAAATCCTCTTCATGTCCATTTTCGTTCTCTCTCCTCCGGTGTAGGTCGCAAAAATTTGATAATTTAATCGAATTAACATATAAAAAGCGTCGCTTGAGGTTAAGCAACGCTTACTCACTCTCTAATTATAAAAAAAATATTCTTTATTAAACAGTTTTATCCTTCTTACTTACCCGTATCTCAGCGTTAGCGTTTTTATGTGGAAATTCAATATTTTTCTGGTGGGACGACAGAAGAGAGCGTTTTACGCGTTTTTAATCCGAATGTCCCATAACTTACCTTAATTTATATCCGGGGAGGGTGTCCAAGGCACTTAATCGTTATCACCTATGATAACATTTGAGAAATAAAATAGGTAATCGTATTTGACAGTTTCTCTGGTCTTGGCTCAGTCTTATCTACATCAACCCTTGGAAGAATGTCAATTCCGATACTGAAAGCTCTTTTCTAATTTCGGTTGAAATTAAATAATTTTCTTAATTCAGTTTTTTAGTACAGTGAGTCTACTTCCATTTACTTATTTTACCAACTCCAAGTACTCGTTTTATTAATTTTAATTTTTTAAATTAATTATTAAATTGTTCAATAACACTAAATTCTGTGAGCAACTCATTGTTATTTAAATCCCCGATTGGGACCAACAAAAAAGGATTTTCAAAAAATTCTCAATAATTTAAAAAAGAAAGTAAGTAGAATTTTGCAGCTACCAACAGTATTTTAACTGTTGGTCCAATTTTGAACTTTTGTAAATCTTAAATTTCCAAAAAGAGCCTAGTCCCTTTTTATGATAGGGTTAGATAGTCGTAGGTGCTAGAGTCTGAACCTATAGCCAAACAAAATACCCTTCAATGGTACATTTATTTAGCGAACTTATGGCTACATTATTTCAGCTTTACAACATTGGATACAATTACAACCAAATATTAAAAGAGTAGACCTGAAATTGAACGTCGAAATTTCTTGCCCATTCGACGGCTCCTTACATTTTAAGGATGAAATCCTCAATTATTTCTGGAAAGGTTCTATATGGCTTCTCGATAATTATATGGAGGATGACTGGCTCTTCTGCACCACAATCCCTGGTTGATTACACTCCCCATTTAAAAAGTGAGTCTCCACATCGACCGTGACTTGTATTAAGCTTTGCCCAGATTGTACGAGGATGAGTGAACATTTCACACATTTGGCAAAGCCCTATATATATTCAGAATATCTCTAAAAGTTTTTCCCACGTAAAAATGCCACTTTTCATTTTTTAAGATTTTTGAAGAACGAAAGGAACTGAAAATTGGAAAAAGCTATTTTCCAATAATTTTTACCATTTTTATTCCCATTTTAATGCCAAAAAATTATAAAAACATCATACTAGGTATTTCTGACAACCATTTTCAAACGTTCACAGCTTTTACTTCAACGTTAGATTTTGTAAGCGATGGAAAAATATGTTTTTACAATCTTTGAACAATTTTTATGCCTTTTATAAAACATGTTTTCAAATTGATATTTAAATTATAAGAATAAGGATCGACTTTCACAATTTCCAGTAATTTCTGGAAGAATCTAAATTTTTGAATCTTTTAACTTTGAGTTGTAATTTCGAAACGAATGCCAACTTGAAAAAATTTAATCAACCAAGTGGCAAACACTTGACACCATTAACAATTTTTTGTAACGCGAGATTTAAAACAACAACCGCCGGAATTTACACCTTTTCTCTTCCGCAGCCCTGGCTGCCACCGACCTGTTTTGAAAATACTCGTTCCTAATTGTTGACAATAGCGTTTATTGTTCTTCGCTAATCTATTTAGTGTCATTTCCTCTCAGTCGACTCCGTTAAACGCTGACCTCAGCTCGGAGGCCTTCGATTGATTGAGTTTAAAAGCGTCTGATTGTCTCACTATTATTTTAAAGTGTGTTTGAATAATCTGAAAACAGTTTTATAGCACAGAAACATACACAATCTCAGAGGTTTCAAATTGTCTTTCCTGTTTACTAACTTTGAAACTATTGACCGTAACAATTTTCCAACTGTAATGGAGAAGGTACCTACTCGTCAACTTTCACTTCTTTCTAAAAAATTTTAGAAATAAAATAAAAATTTGCTTTGTGGTTTGAAGCAATATTCAATCGAGACATAGTCAAAAAGGTCATTTTATGCGTAACTTCTTTCCTGTTGGTTGTAAATATTAGGCGCGGTTATTAAGTCTTTGAAAATGGCAGGACTTAACAGAACGTCGCTAGACGCGATAGACGCCACGTTTTCAATTAGTCCGGCATCTTAATGAACTTTCCAGGTAAGAAAAAAGACGAGCCAATTCGGTTAAATTGAATGCGCCTCGAGCGCTGTTGTAAATCATTATGGAAACAATCTTCGTTTCGTTTATTTCGCGTTCTCTAAACTATGTTATTCATATAAGAAGGGCATCTGTCTATACGTTGGGGTTAGTTTAGACTCCAAGCAGTATTCGAAAATTGAGTCAATCGTTAGAACAAAATTTGAATACATAAAAATTAAAATAATTTTACTGAATCCAACTATTAATAAATTAGAAATCTTGTAAACTGAGGATTTTAACTTACATCGAGAAATTTATTGAAAGTTTAAAAAAAAACATTAAATATGTTAAATTTTCAAATAGTTGAACAAATCGATATGTACTACTGTTGTAGTAATAAGTTTTTTATTTTGATTTGATTTAATTACTGAAAAAAATGTCAAGGAAACTTGCAAAATGGAATAAAAATCGAAAATCGAAAATGTATTCCGATTTACAACCAATGAACAAAAGAAAGTGACATTACATTACTATTACATATTAACTTTATTAGTTATGGAGCAAAACTAGAAGAAAAACGAAATTTACAGGAGCCTGTAACTTCACAAGAAGATATCATAAATGTGTTAACCTATTTTCACGCATCTCCCTAAGCGTCCATCAAAAGTGGAGAAGATTTAGGCTCAATTCATGCTTATGTTCAAAGGATCTTTCACAATCGTGATATGCAGCTATGCAAGTTTATAAAGTTCAAACGCTGAAATCAAAAGATCATCAAAATAAGTACACTTTGCTAAAACCATCCTGATCTACACCCAACTGTTACCTAACCGCAATCTAACTTTTTAAAGAAAATAATTTAGACAGACGAACTTGAATTCCCCAGGAAGGCATTTTTAGTAGAAATGTTTTAAAAATGTTTTGAAACCAACGGTGGTCCTTTTCAACAATTATTATTGTGAACATTTATAAATTTTTATACATATTCTGTTATTGCAGTAACACTGTTAATTGCAGTTCCATCGTTTTGTTATTTATTATTTTACACAATGATAAATGTTTTCCCCCTCCCTGTATTGTAAGCAACCTATTTTGACAGTGCTTTGACAGACGTAACTGAAAGTTACTCAACAAGGTATTGGTTGCCCTTAACGACAGGATCTAAGTCAACATACATCCCTAGGGAAATAATAATCTAAAATTATTACAAGTAACTTTAATTTTTGATTTTATCAACATATCACAAAAATCCGGACAAAAAACCGTTGATATTAATTGAAATGAATATTAATGGTACAATTATTACAATTATTCACATTATTAACAAAATTTGGAAACACGTTTTCTCGTTTCTTCTCGATGTGTATTACATTTTCTGACTCCACAGATCCTACATTTCTAACCAATGTTTCTGTCACTGTTGAAGCACTCCAAGAGACTTCTGGCTGGGATCTTATTGTATAAAATTTTATTCGCTACTTCCTTTTTATTGTTGAGGCTCTCAGCTACGTAACTTTCCGCAATAGAAGCGGATTTCCAGATTTCCATCCACCATGTCGCTTGATAGCTAATATATCAACTCCAGTATTTGCTAATAAAGTTGCCGACGTTCTTCTAAAAGAGTGTCCAGTGTACATTTTGAAGTTCTCAAACTTTAGAAATTTCGCAATTTTACTTGGAATTGACGAAAACGTATTTTTTCCGCCAGGCTGGTTTAAGCACTTTCCATTTTGATATCGCATAAAGAAGCGCAGATTAATAGTCGTCATGTGGGATCTTGTATCAATGTACTTTTGAATTATTTTGAAATGATAAACCTGAGTATCGTCACTTTTTGTCACTGTAAATGTACGTGACATTCCATTTTTGGAGTCAGGAATTGTCACAATTATGACTTCTTGACTTATTTTAACAGTGTCCATTTTCATTTCAGAGTTCATTACAACGGCACACCCCAGCAACTCCCATTACCATTACGACCTTCATCAATAAGTAGGGTTATATCATCGGGGGCTTCAAGCATGAACTTATTCACATCTTCCCTGTTAAACACATTCGATTTTTTGGGCCTATAACCATCATTTTTTCTTTTCAAAAATGCTCGAAGTTTTGGATACTCAGAAATATCTATATTTTCCTCTATAAAAAGGGCGGACTTCAAAATCGAATACTCACACCATAATCTTGATAAAGCACTTTTCTCGTGGAAATACGCCAAAAACAAGGTTTCTGAGATTGCAGTAGCCGTCTTGCTTTGGCACCAATTCTTAAAGGATTTATATGCTACTTCATACCTTTTTTTCAACTTTTCCGGTAGTAGAGATAAACAAGCAATATTCGCTGATTCTTCTATGTCTGAACCATCAATTTTGTCTACACAAAGTCAAATAATTCGACTTCTTCAAACTTTTCGCAATGAATTGTCAACTTGCCGTTGCTGATAAAATAAAAACTGCTTATGTTGCTCTGGCAATGAATCACGGCTGCCTTCATAATTTAATGAGAATGCTATCGAATGTAATGATACTAAAGATCCAAAAATATGTCCAGCATTTTCTTGTAAACATACAATACAGGGAGGGGGAAAAATGTTATATACTATATTATGGGATGAAAGTTAACCAGTCTCGAACTTTTTTGCCAGCCCTCGCTATCGCTCGAGCGCAAACTCGTCTTCGACTGATAAATGTTACTTACATCCCTTATAGTATAAATAACTATTTCACGCTGCCGCTGTCGTAAATAGCTCTTACATGCATAGTGTATCGTGATTCGGTACGACACTCGATTCTACTAGAACCTTATGCCGAACACACCCGTTAAACTAATAATAGGTGCCAAAGGTTTTTGATAGTGAACTAATAAGTCCTAACTAATTCACTTATATTACTGAACTTTATGTACAAAAATTCAACACAACAGTGAGAATATGAGAAAATACTTAACAATGATTTGTGTGAACTCTGTTGAGTCACTTGAACAACAACTAATCCTTAACTACGACTTAAAATGCCTCTTAAAATCATGGGCGTTGCCAAGTAATATGGCCCGTTTTCGTACCGCTCATTGGCTAGTTGCAAGTACTTAACCAATGAGGGTAGTTTTGGCGGACGGCTGATGGGAAATCCCGAATGCACCAGATTTCCTTTCCTTATGGCTCCTAATCTTTCCTTGACGTTTCTGGTCACGTTCTCTTGACTGCTCGGAAATTTAGATATCGCGAGCGTTATTGAGGGCCATAAGAAAAGGTACGTCGTGGGAAAAGAACTTCAAAGGTAGTCTGCCATAAACAAGTAATATTATTGATAATATTTCGTTTGTAAACTTCACCGATTTATGGCAGTATTTTTCTCACGGGTTTTACCAAGCGAAATTTGACTTAACACATAGATACGTAGCATAAAAATGGCACATAACATTCGTGTAATATTTTTCCTTGGCGACGGAATGTAAATACTATCATTTACATTCATAGGGAAATCAAAAGAGTAAATCAAGTTGATTTAGTATCTTGCCGAGGATGTTAACAGTCGTTTGCTTAAATTTGTCGCATCGGGTAACCCTAGTTACGCATATGTCAGTCAACGTATGCTAGAGTGACCTACGTCCATACTAAAGCAAACATTTCATTTTTTGAGAAATTATGAGGAAATTTTCGACGGTAGCGTGAAAAATGTAATAAGTAACACGGAATGTATCGACTGTTAACATCCTCGGCAAGTGACAAGCCTCGGCTTCGCCTCGGCTCGTACACACTTTCCTTGAATGCAAACACGTCTTTAGATTCCTTGTGACTTCAATAACTATTATCTACTTTGCGTCTAATGATCTCATTATTACATCGAAAGTAGTGTAGTAATATTCATATTATTACACTTCTTTTGGTAACTTTTAGTTTTGTTAAATTGGTACCAACCTGTCATGGAGACGTGACGCCAAGGTTAAATCATTAGTATTTTAACAAGTTTCTTGAGCAGGTTTGCGTATTTCTGGGGGTGTACAGGTTAATTCTACATTTTTGTCTTCCATTTCGCGCACGTAAGTAAGTAGTTCTTGGATTTGTCCTAGGGCTACTAGATTTTAAAATTCAAATACGAAACGTCAATGTCAGTGACGTCAGTGTAACCAACCCACGCAAAATTCCCTAGTGTAATACGAAAACTTAAACAGCCAAAATTTAATGAATTAATAAAGCAAAGTACGTATATTACACCCGTTTAATAAAACGTATTGTCACACTCGTTCTATTAAAGCACTCCTCGCTTCGCTCGTCATGCTTTAAAACTCTCGTGTAACAATACTCCGTCTCATTAAACTAGTATAATAATATATTGTTATTAGTTTCAACAAATTTCGTTTCGTTTTCAGTTTTAACTAACAACTGATGGAGTTATTTTATAATCTTACACTTTATTACCTTATTGTTATTGCCTTTTCTGTTCCATGACGTTTCATGGTTACCTAATACAAAATATGGCAAAATAATCCAATTTTTACACAAACTTGCTTTCATTTCGGAAACTATTTAGGTATAGCAATATGATACATCATATGAAAGTGACTTAAATTGTTTTTGCATAAAAAATAAGGAAATCAATTAATTTCTCGAAAACCACGAAGGTAAATAGAAGTATTAATCCAATAATAATGTAGCAAAAAAAAAAACAATAATATACAGGGTGGCTATCTAAAATAACAAAGATTTTTCTACTTTTCAAAATTAGTGGGATCTAATACTTTGTCGAGAAACCGATGGAATGTCAGTGGGAACCACTAGACGAAACGACAACGTAGATCGCAGAGATAATAAGAAATCTCGAGAGGAATTCAACTATTTCTGTCTTTTTGTTCGACCTCAATCTGTTCGAGTGGTGAATTAGCAGATTCCTGCAACTAATTTATTAATCGACTTATACGACCTATTAGTACTAGTTAGTGGATCTCTAAATACAAATCTTTTTGGCTTGAGGTGAAATGTTATAGAATAAATTTACCGAAAAGTTGCATTCAGATGTCAAATATAAAACCTTAAATATTAAAATTCAAATGTAAAAAATTAAAAATGGGTTTTTTGTGAAAATATAAAACTTCTTGCGGTTTTGGCCACATACCAAATTCACCTATCCACGCGTTAATAGAACGTGGTCAAAAAACCTTTCCTTATAAATATTTAACAAGAAGTGAAATTCGATACGAAACGGTAGTGCTTCCACGGAGCCGTAGAAAATGAATATTCAAATTGAGCAAACACAATGATAAATCTCACTCGAGAACGAGACGAGAGACCGAAAACCACTCACTGTTAATTATTAGATATTTCTTTAATACTCGATAATTAACGGATATTTATTGGACGTCCGATGATTTGAAGTAATTCTGAAAATAAATTCCGTGACGGATTCGTAATTAAGGTGTGAGATTACTCGCGCCACCTCTTTCGAAAAAACAACCAAAAAAGAAAAAGAGCCCAGAGATGCGAAATTATAGTTAGGAACACGCGATATTCCAAAAGAAAAACAAGTCCGAAAGAGGGTTTTGTCCGATGTAATAAACGTTCTTGAGATAAAAGAAAATATGAAACGGTAATTAAAATGGATCAGCCCACAAGACGCTAGGCGTTTAATAACAAGGGATATTACGACTTTTACTTAGAGAGAAATACCGTTAGCCATATTAGGTTTAGGTCTATGTTATGACAAAAGTTGAAATGATAACTTTTGCTGCTAAAATTTATTATTGCAATATAATGAAGATAGCTGACTAAAATATTCACTTTGCCAAATTTTAAGTTTTAAGCCTTTTATCGAAAACCTTAGAGAGAAATGATATTATTCACAATTATAGTAACTACCTTAACCTATGCAGGCTAAGCAGTGCTGGTCAAAACTTAAATGCTTTGAAGCACTGACAGGTCAATTAGTATAAGCATTACCTACGTGAATTTTACCTTATTACTAATGCGATTTATATGAAAAGTTCAGATCTAAACATGAATTAAAAATGATAAGGAGGAACTATGTTTTAAATTAATACAACATATTAAAAGAGTTGTTTGAGTTGTCTATAAATTTTAAAACTAAAAATACAGCGTAATCGATACTCATAATAGTTAACGTTAGTGTCACTTCCACTTGCCCTTTTCTAAATCAACTATAATGGTAAAAAATATAAATTTAATATACAATTAATTTAATATAAAAAATAAATTATAAAAAATAAAAACTAATACGTTACATTATTTTCCATATTTCATCGAAAAGATATTTGGTATTCCTGTTTAATGTCAAGGGTTCTTAGGGGACTTAAATGTATCTCATACATCAAAAGAAGAGGCAGTTCCAAAAAAAGCCACCACTGTCTGAAATAAAAGTGGAAATCTTTAATAAAAACGTAATGTTGCAGCTAAAACACAACTTCAAAAAAAGCTTTTAAAATGTTTGTCGACAGATCCCAATTGCTCTTTGTATACCTACCATGGCTTCAAAAAAGGCATTGTTAAAGTTGCAGTCGAAGGCGAAAAGAATTGAATTGACACCGAATACAAAAGCAATCAAAATAGATAAGAGAGACTACGGATCAATGCAGTCTATTAAGCAATCAGTTAGTATGTCATAAGCATAAGTTTTCAGGCAAAACTTGAAGACTTTATCATATATAACTTGTGTCAGGCAAAATGGAAAGTTTTAATACTTTTAATGTTCAGTTGAAGAAGAGAGAATTGAGAATAGAACAAAGAAAATTAGCAACAGAACAGAGGAAAAAAACTACAAGAGAACAAATTTGAACTAGAAAGAGCATGTATGTCACAGAAGATGGGTTATCAGAAAAATAGAACTTATAGAAAAAACATTTAGCCCAGATGTTATTGAAATCACAAGAACACGTTATTAACATTTCGTAAAGTTGATTTAACAATATGAGATCAGCAAATTTAGAGTTTGGATAGTTAAGACAGATAAAATATAGTTTTTAGTTTAGCTAGTTTACCTAAATTAGTTATTTAACTAACTAGCAACAACAAAGCTAGCTTAGCGAGATTTATTTATTAATGATTCGTTTCATTCCTCGTCTTCATAATATTGTGTTAGTAAAATATTAAGTGTCATTTTTATTACATGAAAAGGAAACCTTAAAACAGTAGGTACCTACTTTATTGGCCACAACCATTCCAAACAAATTAAAATATATAAAAATTATTACACTAAGTAGGTACTACAATTCAAGAGTAGTTGGTACTGTGTTAAAATATGTAAAAGTTTGGAAGGTATACAAGCAGTATAGCAATTTGTTAAAATTGTTACAACTTACTATGTTGTTTCGACAACCTTCCGTGATATTTTTTAATGTTTCCTGTAGTCCAGAAATGAAATGATGTAACTATTTTCTGAAAACGCCATTCCACAACCACTCCTAAAATTTTCATGGATCTGCCACATTATTGTTCGTGATGGGTAAATTTTATTTCTTTTGGAATTGTATGATGTGGTGAGAGGCCACTGCCGTCTTCCACCCTTGTATAAGCAATAAGACTGGCACAACTGTCCACCATTACAGTTGGGCTTACATTACATTCGTGAAGCAATAAAAACGCACATAATGCGGGGGTACTTTCGGCCACTTAACTTTTTTAGCCAACCAATTGAGTTTGAAAAAATAATAGGCCTCTTCCTTAAATACCCTAGAATTATTTTTCATGTGGATTTCAATAACACAAGTCATATATTTCTTAAGACAACCTCAACTACATTTAAAATGTAATATCTTTTTCAATTGTCATAAGTTTTTGAGAAACTCCGCAACTTCCTTAATTGTGTCAGAACCTATTTAAGAACATTGTAAGCAATGATGAGTTTTTGTTATAAATTAACATATAAATTAAGACAAACAATCAACCGATTTCAAATGTGGTAATATTAGCAGACATTTTTAAACTTTATTCAGCGCCAAAACTTTAGATATTAGTTGCTTTTCAAACTTCATGACATTTTTATTTACAATTGTAAGTGAAAATACAATATTTTAACAACAATACAATATATACAATTATCATATAAGTAACATAGAAACTCCTCCACCCATCAAATTATTAAAAGTTTCTTAGGAACAATCTCTACTTCTTTGAAAATAACTCATTTCAAAATGGAACTCTTTACACTTTTTCGAAAGGGAGATGGATAGGGCAACCTCTTCAAAACATACCTTTTATGATTTCGTTAGTTTGAGCTACTATTTTTTTAGGTATGTCCTTGCTTTATAGACTCATTTAGTGAGCGCAGATAGAAAACTACCCTAACTTCATAAGCCATTATAAATTACAATTATTTTTCTAAGGATGATTGCGATTTAAACAGTATTATGAGATAAGTAAAATTCTAATGCATTCTAGAATACTTCAATTATTCTCTTCAGAAAGTCCGGCATGTCGACTTGTTTAAATTATTTGCCTATATAGTCGACTGTTACGTCAACAGAAATTGTCAAACTATTGCTTCTCAACTTTCCGAATTTTTTTCCTCGATCACGATTAATCCCCGATAATTCGCGTGGGATCATTTATCGATACCATTGAAACGTGGGTAACGAAACGGCAATTAATTCCTCTCGGAGTGACGGCATATAAATCCATTGTCGGCTAGAGACGTCGAATAAAAATCACGACCGTCGGTTATGGGCGCAATCACATTAAATTCTCATAAATAATCGGAATGGGCGTGTACATTAATCGCATGCAAATATGGATGGTATAATTGTTGCGAATTTGCATATATTACCTTTAGTTTTTCCAATCGCATCACTAGATACGCGCTATGGGTGTCGGCTTGTCAATTTGTGCGCGTAGATGAATTATACGCACGAAGTAAAGTCTGTACCGACAGACAGTTCTTTGGTATAGTGATTTTACTTGTACTCAGGATATAACGTAGTGCTATTAAGTATCTATCAGATACTCATAGCGGTTGGGTTGTTATTGGATTATAATGATAACGGATCCCACTATCGATTTGTTAGAACTTTTAAAAATGAAAGCTTGAGATAAATTTATCAACGATGTATTTGTGAAATCAATTCGTTGACTCTTGCGTCTCGATGTTTTCAACATTTTTTACCAATAAATTAAAGTTAGTTCAGATTGTTGATGAAATCATAAATAATTTTAAGTTCATAGTGTGTTTACAAGAGAAGCAACTGTATCAAGAAAACAGTTATCATCTTTTACAGAAATGAGGAAATTTCGAACTGATCAAAAATATTTCATTCGAAGAAGAATTTTCGAAGAAGAAACAGAAGCGAAAACGAAAAGACCGAAATAAATGACTAAATCTACAATAGTCTTCTTCTTCTTCACTTCAGCTTTTAGGCACTCTGCCTCTTACGATACTTATTTTTTCCTTGGTCTGCCAACGCTTCTTCTTTCAGAACATTTGTAGGATCTTACTTTGGCAGGCAGCCTTTTCTCATAAATTGGTTATACGTCTCCATTCCACCTAATTTTTTTTTGTTTTATGTTCTCGTTTGTATCAAAAATATACCATTCTCTTCTTATAACTCTGTTTCTTATTTTATCCAGTCTTGTGCAAACTTTCACTCTCCTAAGAAATTTCATATCTTGTGTTTGTATTCTAGTTTTTTTCTTTTTTGTCGTTGCCCACCTTTCACTTTAGTAGAAATAAAAGGGTTTAAACGGCTATCGCCTTATAAAATTTTATTTGCGTGTCTTTCCTTGTTTTCTTTTCCAGTTTTCTACTGATAGTCTACTGAAAAGTGAATATATCTGTAAAAAGAAGAAATAATTACGGATGATGATTATTTAGGTAGAAGTGTATTACAGTGGCGCCGTGAAATAATTTTGGAATGACTTCAAAGTACGGGGGCGCATTTCACACTGTCAATGCTCTTTAATTAAATATTAAATAAGATTATTAGGCTTGCTGGCGTTCCCAGGGATTCGACTGGATATAATGACGAAATCTCCAATGGCTCCTCACGATTTCACTATGTCGTGGAAGATCTTTATGGTCTTTTCATCGGTGTATGGTGGCGGTGGATATCTGCTTACGCATTTTCCTTTTTTCTTGTAGGTGATTCGGAACAATGAGCGATATGCACCGCTTCCTGATTTAATTATCTCCTCTCTAACCACAAACTGAAACATGTTGAAATTCACATTCACTAATTTTAACACAATGTTAACGCAAACTACTACCGCACAAGACGGACAGGAGCGTTTTGTTTTGAAGTCGACCGACTATAGCCGAGACTGCGATGTACTTCAGAATTTCGAGGAATCGCGTATTTTGTGACATAAAAACAATGCGAATATTTCCGAAGACGGGAACGTTTACATATGTTTTAATGTGTTTTTATTATATGATGGTCCCGTGTGTGTACAATAAAACATAGCTTGTTTTAAAGCTAATATAGTTGAACAGATTATATATTAACAAAATATTCCTTTTTCAAGTTAGGTAGGTATAAGAACAATCTATACTGTCGAAGTGGTCAAAATATGGCTGATTTCTCTGGTGAGATTACACCTAGCGCGACCAGCCAAAATATTTGCAGAGAAACTTGACAGAATTCCGTAGTTTCATGGCGAACTGATCATGACAAGCATAAGCATTATGACAGCTCGGTACAACCGGCTACTTACTGACCAGAATTTCTGGCCAGAATATGCGCAAGTTACTAAACGTAACTGGCTATTTTATTGAAAACTGATCGTGGCTACTATATCTGGCCACGATATATTTATATACCTAACAAAATTTGGCTATTTCAGTATAGACATGTAACGGCTATCAAAACTGGTATGAATCTGTCCATATTATTTACTTGGACCAAAATTCAGCTCGCATTTTCTACCAGGGATACATATACATTCATCTTTGTAGGTCGTCTTCTGTTTCCTCAAATAGTACTAGATAATCGGCAAATAAAAGAGAGTTTGGGATGGTGTGGTGGTCTAGGTATTACATTCCCTCAGAACATTTCACTTACGTTTCTTTTATAATGGTATCTATGTATATGTTAAAGAATGTTCGCGAAGTACAGCAGCCTTGTCTTACACCTTTATTTTTGTTATTTTTCTAGTTGGCTTTCCTTCTATTCCTACTATAATAGTGGTGTTGATATAGAATATAGACTATAGACCCTGTATCGTTCGTATTAAGTATTGAATATACCTGTTCCTCCATAACATCCTATAGTTTGGATCCGCTCACGTTGTCAAAAGCTCGAAGTCTATAAATCTTATATGTGTTTCTCTGGTGTATTTTTGTGTTTCTTATAATTTGCTTCATGGTGAATATTCCACCTATTGTTGTTTTTCCTTTTCTAAAACCTATTTGTTCTTCCTCTAGTAATTCTTCTGCAATGATTTTCAGTAAATTATTTATTGTATTGTGTTTTTTGTTTGATAATCTGAAGGAATTTAATGGCGCACGTAGTAATCTAAAATGTACTATTTAGTTATTAAACAGTGTCCACTTTCGATCCGATATACTTGAAATGTTTTCAAACCTGGCAGGCGTCCCGCGATGACTCATTTTTTTCAATAAATTGGATAAGCTTCTTTACTTACTTTTATAGAAACTCCACCGAGTTTGTACTTGATCGGTTATATTTCTGTCAATTTATGCCAAAAAGCACTAAAAGGGGAATCGGATAATTGGGCTATTAGACTATTTGATCTATAATGTTTATCCTACTCAAGGAAGGATTACCCCTGTAACCGTAACAATACCATTCACTAACCTTGTAACGTACAAGCACTGTACGTAAAGGCTCTTTCAAAAAGTTAAAGCTTAGAATCACTTTTAACGGAACCATTTTCTTTCGCCTCAGATAAATAGTCATCACGCTCAACGCTTTCGAATCATCAAAGTGAGTTCAGACCGATCACATAAGTGTTCATGTTTGGCTCATTAACGATTTCAATTTATTAACCCACACCGGTTAATAATAACAGGTTCGTTAAAATCGAAGATATTCAACCGCTCCGTTTATGCGAGCTGGGGCGGATTTTTCCGATGGGGCTTCTCTCCCATCGCGAGGGAGAAACACAATGGCGAGATTATAATGAGTTCGGATTTCGAATTCAGCACGGCCATTGTGACTGGAGTTCATTATTGTCTCACAAGAAATCACCGAAAATCGTGTAAAAAAATCATTTCGAACAACTTTTGTTCGTTGAATTTCTATCTATAAAAGTAATGATGCGCTGTTATATGACTGATCTCATCAAATGCCTTCATCATAAGATAAAGTCTGCCTTCGATTGAAGGCTTTTAACTCAAGTAACTCAACGATTCAACTAACTTCCCGAGTATCGTCCTGGAATTCAAAATGTTTCTCTTCATCAGACCTTTTCTTTCTTAGTGCATTGTGTGTTATTATAAAAGGAAAACGTTTCGTTAATCTGGGGATTTAGATGTTGATACGGTCTCTCTGCGAATGAATAGAAGACCCTCGAAGAGGTCTCCTTTTCGTTGGAAAGGAGGTCAATGATGCATCGAAGGTGCCACTCGATTCGAGATTCTCAAAATAAGTAATTAAACAGCACTTCCATTCAAAACATTTGCGTTCGAGATGTTTCATGATGACTCGAACGAAAAACAGAAAATATGTAAATTCGATGATTGGGGTTTTTATGGCTTTTAAAAATAAGCCATATTTGGTAAAAGAAAAGAATTTTTATACAAACGGAGTAATTTAGAGGGAGAAAGCAACCACTACATCACAAATGCAATCAAAATTATTATGAATTGAGATTGGGAAATTATGAGATTGGAGTATGGGAAATGGATTCATATGTTATTGTTATTAGAATCACAACCATCCTGTAGAAACCGAATAGAATTAAATGTTATGTCTGTTGCGTATTGCGTACCGGCTTACAGCGAACGGCATCCCTGTCTAATACTTTTGACCCATGTGGAGTGTTTCCATTCCATCTTCACTCTCGCACTCATCAATTCTGGTATATATCTAGAAATTCCATACGCTCGGGACATTCAAGTGTATTCAACAGTGAGACATTCAAGCTTCGGGTATATTCAAGGGCCCGCCGGACAATTAATTCTACATTCAATATGGTTTACGGTATGGTTTATAAAGTAAAATACCGTAAGAAATGTTGAAGGAAAGTCATGTCAAAAGAAGATCTACCGCTCAAACCGAATTTTAGAGGTTTTTTAAATAAAACTAAGAAGAGAACAAACAACTTTAATGGTAATTCAAATACCTACGACTATTGCATCTGGAACTGTGGTTCAACTGCCTGTTTTCCTACCCAGGTCAGCGTTACTTGAGAGGAACATTTGGGTTTAAATGATATTGTAACGAAAAGGCTTGCCATAATGTAAACACCGATTTGAAATTATCAGTGTTCGACAAATCACGTAATGTTGGTGGAAATCCGGAGAATTCTAGACGGTTCGAACAGACTAGATTCGAAACGCCGAGAAGAGAGCAGGCGTGACTATAAATTAAATTGTAAGTGTTATGTTTGTAAAAATAAATAAATTAAGACAGTTGTAGTGAACAGTAAAAACGTTACAATATATTTTATTTCTTCAATTTTCTTCTATTGAATTACCTTCAGTACTGAACCATTGAGAACAAATCACATTAGAATTCAAGAATTAGAAATCGGATAATTATTGGAAAATTTTCGGTTTTAGGAAAAAAAATTCTTTATAACTCCATTTGGAATCATTTAGTACAAACCCATGGTATAAGAAATAAAAGTCGGTTAAAAAACTATTAGATAAAAAATTAATTTACAGAATTTTCTTAATAAAAATCAGAAGAAAGGTATTTTACCTTTTTTGCAAATTCGACATACCATGCTTTTACTTATTCATATGAATCATTCCTATATGAGAATTGTTGCAATCCGGTTGATTTTTGAATGTGAGGTATTAGCATTTCTAAACGTTTTAAGGTCCTCTGAGTCGAAAAGAATGTTTTTCAAAAACGTATGTATGTATGTATGTATGTATGTATGTATGTATGTATGTATGTATGTATGTATGTATGTATGTATGTATGTATGTATATGTATGTATGTATGTATGTATGTATGTATGTATGTATATGTATGTATGTATGTATGTATGTATGTATGTATGTATATGTATGTATGTATGTATGTATGTATGTATGTATGTATGTATGTATGTATGTATGTATATGTATGTATGTATGTATGTATGTATGTATGTATGTATGTATGTATGTATATGTATGTATGTATGTATGTATGTATGTATGTATGTATGTATGTATGTATGTATGTATATGTATGTATGTATGTATGTATGTATGTATGTATGTATGTATGTATGTATATGTATGTATGTATGTATGTATGTATGTATGTATGTATGTATGTATGTATGTATGTATGTATGTATGTATGTATGTATGTATGTATGTATGTATGTATGTATGTATGTATGTATGTATGTATGTATGTATGTATGTATGTATGTATGTATGTATGTATGTATGTATGTATGTATGTATGTATGTATGTATGTATGTATGTATGTATGTATGTATGTATGTATGTATGTATGTATGTATGTATGTATGTATGTATGTATGTATGTATGTATGTATGTATGTATGTATGTATGTATGTATGTATGTATGTATGTATGTATGTATGTATGTAGGTAGGTATGTATGTATGTATGTATGTATGTATGTATGTATGTATGTATGTATGTATGTATGTATGTATGTATGTATGTATGTATGTATGTATGTATGTATGTATGTATGTATGTATGTATGTATGTATGTATGTATGTATGTATGTATGTATGTATGTATGTATGTATGTATGTATGTATGTATGTATGTATGTATGTATGTATGTATGTATGTATGTATGTATGTATGTATGTATGTATGTATGTATGTATGTATGTATGTATGTATGTATGTATGTATGTATGTATGTATGTATGTATGTATGTATGTATGTATGTATGTATGTATGTATGTATGTATGTATGTATGTATGTATGTATGTATGTATGTATGTATGTATGTATGTATGTATGTATGTATGTATGTATGTATGTATGTATGTATGTATGTATGTATGTATGTATGTATGTATGTATGTATGTATGTATGTATGTATGTATGTATGTATGTATGTATGTATGTATGTATGTATGTATGTATGTATGTATGTATGTATGTATGTATGTATGTATGTATGTATGTATGTATGTATGTATGTATGTATGTATGTATGTATGTATGTATGTATGTATGTATGTATGTATGTATGTATGTATGTATGTATGTATGTATGTATGTATGTATGTATGTATGTATGTATGTATGTATGTATGTATGTATGTATGTATGTATGTATGTATGTATGTATGTATGTATGTATGTATGTATGTATGTATGTATGTATGTATGTATGTATGTATGTATGTATGTATGTATGTATGTATGTAAGTATGTATGTATGTATGTATGTATGTATGTATGTATGTATGTATGTATGTATGTATGTATGTATGTATGTATGTATGTATGTATGTATGTATGTATGTATGTATGTATGTATGTATGTATGTATGTATGTATGTATGTATGTATGTATGTATGTATGTATGTATGTATGTATGTATGTATGTATGTATGTATGTATGTATGTATGTATGTATGTATGTATGTATGTATGTATGTATGTATGTATGTATGTATGTATGTATGTATGTATGTATGTATGTATGTATGTATGTATGTATGTATGTATGTATGTATGTATGTATGTATGTATGTATGTATGTATGTATGTATGTATGTATGTATGTATGTATGTATGTATGTATGTATGTATGTATGTATGTATGTATGTATGTATGTATGTATGTATGTATGTATGTATGTATGTATGTATGTATGTATGTATGTATGTATGTATGTATGTATGTATGTATGTATGTATGTATGTATGTATGTATGTATGTATGTATGTATGTATGTATGTATGTATGTATGTATGTATGTATGTATGTATGTATGTATGTATGTATGTATGTATGTATGTATGTATGTATGTATGTATGTATGTATGTATGTATGTATGTATGTATGTATGTATGTATGTATGTATGTATGTATGTATGTATGTATGTATGTATGTATGTATGTATGTATGTATGTATGTATATGTATGTATGTATGTATGTATGTATGTATGTATATGTATGTATGTATGTATGTATGTATGTATGTATGTATGTATGTATGTATGTATATGTATGTATGTATGTATGTATGTATGTATGTATGTATGTATGTATGTATGTATGTATGTATGTATATGTATGTATGTATGTATGTATGTATGTATGTATGTATGTATGTATGTATGTATATGTATGTATGTATGTAGGTATGTATGTATATGTATGTATATGTATGTATGTATGTATGTATGTATGTATGTATATGTATGTATGTATGTATGTATGTATGTATTTATGTATGTATGTATGTATGTATGTATGTATGTATGTATGTATGTATGTATGTATGTATGTATGTATGTATGTATGTACGTACATACGTACGTTGTACGTATTCGAAATAAAAATCATAAGTTAGTTCTGTATCTTTCTCTCTTTCTCTCTCTCTCTCTCTCTCTCTCTCTCTCTCTCTCTCTCTCTCTCTCTCTCTCTCTCTCTCTCTGTGTGTGTGTGTTGCGCGCGCGCGCGCTTTTTTCTTCGTTATCTTCGTCGATTTTTTCTTTTCGGTTTTTACTCCTCGTCGTCTCCACCGCCAACGCGCGGCCAATTCATTTACGGCCGAGCGCATCCCAGGAACGCTGAGAACATTAAAATCGACGATTTGATCAGTGGGACAATCGATTTTATTAAGTCGCCTCTAATCGATCCGGGACAGTTTACGACCGCCACCGTGGTAATTGCTATTTAACGATCGCGAGAGTTTATCGACGATGGATCAATAAAATTTTCTCTTCTGAATTCGGTAGAGAACAGGAAGATGATGGGAGTTTTGTAGAAGCAGTATTCTGAACGTTATTTGAACGTTTATTTTATTTTACTCTATTCTATTTTATTGAAATTCATTCATTCATTTCATCATTTCATCTTGTATAGTCTAATCTGTTTACTGACAATTCCGACAGATGTAAACCATATCAAAAATGGAATCATGTATTTATTGATTGGATGATTGATTGACTGAAGGGCATATCATTCACATCACGCAAATAAGGAGTCTGGGTGATTGGAAGTAAAACAATCTAGATTTTAAATAAATACTGATCTATTTAGTGAAACCAGATGCAGTTCAATAAACAAGTCTTACAAAGTGGTTGGGAATATGCTAAAGTGACGACCAAATTAGTTATTTTAAATCAGGTTAGCAATTTCTCTCTTCTCTCTAAAGAATTTTCTGATATGTGTTATTATTTTCAGTAACTCAGCAGTTTTCTAATTTGATCGCACACCCTTGCACTATTTTTTTTATTTCATACCTTTGGTGCATCAATTCTTTTCTTTAGTCTTCTTGATTTTGCTTCTTGCAGGTTTTTCATGCCCATAATATGTTTTTCATAAAGTATTTTCACAATTAGATGTTGACACATTTCTCTTTGTTAAATTAATTGGTCCATTTATCATTAATTATGGACCCTACGTATTTAAACTTGGTAATACTCTCAATGCCTTCCCCTCCAATCAAGATATTGGGTGTAGCTATTTATCACACCTACTTTTTCTTCTTCTTCAGACCGGGTTCGTCCAGTGTCGGATATAGGCTTCTTCCATGTTCTGCCATTCTTTCGATCTCTGGCTATCCTCATCCACTGTCTTCCCACCACCACTCTAACATCATCGATCCATCCATCCACCTTTCCTGGGGACGTCTCACATTTCTCCGTGTCTCTTTGGGTCTCCAAAATTTAACTCTGTGTCCACCTCTCCGAATCCTGTCTTGATGCCACCTTTCGTCGAAATAGTCCTCCCCCGTGTATTAATCGTAGTCGAAGCTTCTGCCAGTGGGATTGTCACTCCCAATATTTTTTTTTATAAAATAACTTCACATCACTTGAACGATAGTGGCAGGTTTGATCTTTGATGTATCCTAAAAATCAAGATAATTGGCTAGATAAATTCCTGACCACCATGTTTGCAACGAACAGATTAACGTTTTAACTTCAAAGCAACGATGTTAATCAATAATGCCATTGCATTTTCCAATTTATGGTTAGAGAGTATATGTTGTTATTATATGCAGGTATGCATTGAGATGTTGCAAAGAGTAAAAGAGGTCAGATGAACTTTATTTCTGCAGAAGACGTTTGTTTTCTGCAAAACAAAGAAAAGATAGATTTTTTCTATATTCTAGAAAATTTGTTGCACATTGAAAGATGAAGATCCTTTTCCTCCGTCCGTCTTTGGGGAGGATATTGAAGCTTTATTTCAAGGAAAACCTGGTGTTATCTTGATTTCTACATAAAAAGGATAAGTTTGAGTTATGCTTTGATTGCTGCAAAAGGTAGGAATAAACATTATTTCTTGGTAATATTAAAATCAAGTCCGTTTCCTGTAAAACAATAGCAATGATTTCAATTTGTCATGACTCGGGTATTTGACTATATTAAAAATATTGTCCCCAAATATGGGCGTTCTAAGAGATTAAAGCATTTACATGATATTTTCCATAAATTTTCCGAAACTAAATCGAGTATTTGTATTTAAAGCTTAATTTAAATTGATAGAAAACGCTACAAAAATTGGTTACATCTCTGGTGACGTTATATGCTTGTAAACGGGAATACTTCTAATTGAAGTTATGAGTTTTGCTACAAATGTATCTTGATTGTAAGTTCCTAGTGTCGATTAGCGGTTTATTATCAAATTTATTTTATTTAATCAAAGAAGCATTAAACAGAGAGTCATTTTGTGAAGACACATACTAGAAATCAACCTAAAATAGATACTGTGTAAAATTCATATAAAATTCCACTTACCTTTTAAACAAGACTATTGGAAACAGCACTTTTCCCCAGATGGTTCATCACAATATGAATAACATTGTATTGATCTGTTTAATCGATCTTATTATGAAGATAGTGAATACGTTTATTGGCATGTAACGTTTCGAAGTTACGTCTCCCTCGTTAGGCATGAGGTATGTATTTTGGCTGTTTTTATTTTGTTAAAATTTCAATGTCCAATTGCATTTCAATGCAATAATAGTGGTACAAGCTGTTTTCAAATCATAAACCATATTTTTTTAATCACATGATAAAATCTCTATGTTTTTATTATCTTTTTGTTAGGTATTATTTAATATTTAACATTACGATTTTGTAACTGTGTTCTCAGGCTTATAGAAAATAATCTCATTATATTCCCAATCGACTTAAATTCCCGGCGCTCGTTTCGAGATCTGATAGTGTCCCGTGCCTATTTCGAACGATTTATGTATTACAAGTGAACTCCTCTAATCGAAATAAAAATCTGTATAATTGGTTATTATAATGGTGTAAAACGTGCCTCTTCTAAATAACTTTTTCCCGGTTCATTACCATATCTGAATATTAAATAAATTTATCGCCCATCCGAGGACATAAGCTAGAGGGATCTAGATTAGGATCCACATTTCGGTTGCGAAAATATTTATGCATGGTTATAAAGTAAAATATCGGCTCGATGAAATATTTCCCATAAACGCCAACTGCAGATGCGATTTAAATTAATTCTCATTAGTTTTATAGTAGGATAAATAACCGAATTTCCAAAACTGAGTGATTTTTAATTGGGTGTTTAATTGCAATGTGGGCGGGCGGATCACAGCTTCGAATTGTTTGTCGTCGAAGTTTACGGGACAAATTGGATAAAATTGCGATTTCGATGTGCGCATTAACATTTAAATATTTACATAAGTTTTAAATAGTTGCTAATTGATGATTAAACATTTTTACTAACAGCATCACGGACGAGCTTCTGCGACTTCGTCGTAATTAAGGAGACGCAGAAGTAGGTGGATAATAAGATTTTCCAAGATCCCAAATGTCACTGGTACAATCAATCGACTAAGCTTATTCTTAGACATAGTTTCGTATGCGCACTTTTTAAAATCATATTGTTTTTTATTGCTTTTTGTGAAAAACTCTCATAGGAGTGTTTTGTTTCTATCGATTTGTAGAATGAAATAGTGTTTATTTGAATGGTCCACGCCTAATAAACACAAATCTTCCTCAGTCAACACCCCATCGCGGTGTTGACTGAGAGATACTCACTTGTGTGATTTGCTCCCCCATCTTAGAGTCATGGACTACTTCATCTAGAAAAAAAAAACACAAATATTGATGTGCAAAACACCATTTAGGGTAAAACATAACACCAGAAAGTCTTTTTTACGTGTATTCCAACACGGACAAATTACTGGACATGTGTATTTATCGAAACAATTTGTGGCAATCGACTCAAAGAAAATGTATCTTACCGTAATTACCTGTAATTTTTAAAATTACAATATATCGTTCGCAAAGTATACATGCAACTTTTCCTAGGGAATAGCAATTTATAGTTGCAATTAAAATTACCTGGTAACGAATTGTGCAGATTTATAAAACACGATCCATAGATAAAAACGTATCTGATTTAAACTCTTAATTATTGTTCATTATAATATTGCATTAAAAAACTCTGAACAGAAAATATCGGTTTTCTTTCTGTAGCGAAAACTATGGACAAAATCATCTTTACTACAATGCATGACTACTAGATAATTAAAAAAACCTTATTTCCGAATTTTTTTCGTATTTGTTTTACTCTAAAAGTCATTGATATTAACGATACATCCTATAATTGGTGTTTAGTGCCTCAATCGAACAACACATCAATTAAAACACGTAACAAATTATTTGTTCACATTCCAAGAAATGAAAGCAAGTGGGAAGTAGTATCTGAAATTTGGATGTCGGGATCTATTAGCGATGAGCATTAAAAAGGCTTAACTACTAAACACTTACAATAAGAAGAATGCAGGAAATGACGTCCGATACGCAATCAACACAAAACCACAAAATACTACTGTCGCTTGAAATCGAATTTGTGAGATTTTGTGCCAGACTGCAAAATTTCCGATTAAAATTGGAATAAAATTATTTATCTGTTTTCCTAGAGAATTATATATATATATATATATATATATATATATATATAAGCGTGGGTCCTACAGCCGCTGCAGTTTACCGCATTTCGATTGCCACCTCTTCCTATCTCTCAAGCTGTCTTCATCTATTGCTCTGTCTTTAATTATTTTCCTAATCTCGTTTATCCGTGACTTTGATAATCTTCCTCATTTCCTTCTATTCGTTGGGTTGTATTCCAGAGCTCATCTTGGCCATCTGTTTTCCTCCATCCGTCGCACATACCATATAAGCTGCCTAGTTTCTATCCTTTCTGACGTTTAATGTATTCCGTTGGTTCTTCGTGTGATTTGAGTATTAGTTATATATTCTGTTCTTGATATGCTACAGGCTCCTCTCAGGTAGTCGATTTCAACAGTGTTCACTTTTTTCTTTCCTTTCGCCATTTTCCATTTCATTTCGTCATTTGCCAACACTCCACTACGTATGTAAGGATAGGTTCCACAATTGCTTTGTAGACTGCCATTTTGATTTTCAGTGTAGTTCTGTCAAACCAAAGTATTGAGTTCAGAATTTGTACACGTTTCCTACCTTGCTGCACTCTGTATTCGATATCGCGAACTGTTGTTCTTTTACTAGAGATGGCACTTCCCAAATATTTGTTATCGTGGCATCTTTTTATTTGTCTTATTTTCAAATCATGGGTCTTCGTCTTCGGTACCTACTCGCATATATTCCGTTTGAGTCATGTTCTTCAGTGCTCTTACATATATACTTTACTCAGGTTCGTCTTCGTCAGAACATTAAATAACAGTTTCCAGGGGATCGTATCGTATGCCTTCTCCAGGTCTATGAATATTACTAGATGCGTAGCGAGATTTCGAGTTGCTCGTTTTTCAATTACTTGTTGAAGAGTGAATGTGTTGTCCGTGCATGTCTTTTCTGCCCTGAATCTACACTGTTTTTCAAGTTCGTTATACTCCTTTTCTATTTATCTTTTCAATATGCGATCAAAGAACCGTCCCGGTGAGCTAGTCACACTAATTTCTCTATAATTTCCGCACTCCTTTCTATCTCCCTTTTTATATATGGGGCTAATCTAAGCTAAATTCCAGTTTTCTGGAATATCTTGACCCTTCACTAGGCATTTGTTGAAAATGTCTACTAGGGCTTCTAGGAGAGCGTCCGCTCCGCGTTTCACAGATTTAATGGAAATGTCTTCAGGTCCTGAGGCTTCTCCATTTTTCATTTGTGTTAATTCATTTTTCAATTCTTCTTTATTTATTCTCTGTATCTCTATATTGTCTGTTATTATGACGTGTTGCCCCCTTTTTGCTAGAGAAATTAACTTGGTTGATATCCGAAACCAATACAAAATGACTTCAAGAATAAATCTGAGTGGTACATAATAAAAAATTACAAATTTTGTATACTTTCAGATGCGATTTTCCTAAATTTTACTATTTTAGGCTTAGGTAAGTGAACAGCCTTGGTGCAAAGTTTAATTGTCGTAAATTTAAAACTCCAATTTGCCACTATTCGTTCATGGTATCAAAATCTCCTGAAATAATTGAAACAGCTGATTACTGCATACAATAAAAATCCAATTTTAAAAACAATGTACTAATCTAACGACAAATATAAATTATATTTCAGTGTGGCGTGCATTTCGTTCAAGTCAAAAGGTGGTGTTCTTCTTTTTACATCGTTAACGGCATTCTTTATAAACTGTTGGGTGTAGTGACGATGAAATTCGTAATTATAGTTTCTGAATGGTCTACAGCCCGAAAATCTTTTTTTCTGTAAACTATGCTCTTCAAATAACCTTAGGAGAAAAAATCGATTGAAGTGGAGTAAGGCCGGGTGATCGAAGTGGCTAGTGGAATTTTGAAAATCGATATAACAATTTTTCTACAGATTTCCTGTCTAAAAATTTTCTCACTGGCATGATGTTATGAATTTTCTGAATTCAAATTCTAAAAATGGAAAAACAGAAAAAGGAAGGACTGATCAGTCCACAAAATGCGACAGGAGAAATATTGGTTTTCTTCTAGTTCTTCTTGATACCACGCGGAAAACACTCTACAACTTCGAGGCAATGTGTAATCCGTTTTCTTCCTGGTGAGGTATTCATTTATTATGAACTTTTTTTAAAATTGATTGCAATAGTACCGGCTTCTCTAAATTTAAGTAAGATTCTACTCACTGTAGAATGTCTAATAGGCGACTTCTCAAAATGCGCCTCATTGAAAATGTCTGCTATTCCCGTATTTAATAAGGAAACATGGACATTTTTCACAATATTAACCTTTTCTTACAAAAAGAGCATATTTCTCTTATTTCAGATAAATATTACCCAACAACATGTCAATAAAAATATTTGCCAATATAACGCCAAGGTATTATCTGGCGTTTTGTTGATTTTTTCTTCCATGGCCAACTAGCAACGAAAACGGCTTCGATACGTATCATATAATGTCTATAATGAGCCAATTAATTATTATGATCAATGGAGTGAATCCAGAGGCTCCATTATTAGGGAGATTCCACGTTCCTTATCCATGTTCCTTCCGAAACCATAAATCCTATCCCCATCCCCATCCACCTACCAACTCGCACTGGCCAGTATGGTAGAGAAATTGGCCAAATTCCCCTTATAAACAGAAACAAGAATCATTAGTTCACTACTCACCTGCTCCCAGCTACGGTAGCGGTTGGACACAAGCGGTGAGTAAAGGGTGCGAAGAATACTTGGGTTGTGGGAGACTACCATAGTGGACAAAAACGACCGTCGCAATGGATTATAATAATAATATAACATGAGGATGAACAACCGATAAAAAATTGATGCAACTCGAAGAGGACCTAAAAAGTCTTAAGTGGGACATATTGGGAATTGGAGAAGTGAGAAGGAAAGGTTAAGATCAAATTAAGTTGAAATCAGGCAATACATTCTATTACAAAAGAGAGGATGAAGATACAGTAGGTGGATTGGGAATCCTTATTCATAACAAACAATCTAAAAACACCCACAGCTAAAAAGCATTAGTAGTAGAGTAATGTATGTCAACCTACGATTGAATGGAAGATATAGCTAAAGGTGATTCAAGCTTATGCTCCCCCATGCGACCACGAAGAAGAAGAAATCCTCAACTTCTACGAGGATATTGAAAAAGCCATAAAGCAAGAACTAACCCACTACACTACACGTATAGGCGATTTCAATGCCAAGTTTGGAAAAAAGAAAGACGAGGAAGTAACAGTTTGAAATTTGAAATTTGAGAAAGGAATTGAAGACGAGAAATGTTAGTTAATTTGTAGTACAATATAACATGGATGCGATGAACACCTTTTTCAATAAACAAGAAAATAGAAAATGGACGTGTGTTACCCCAAACGGAAAGACCAGGAATGAAATCGACTTCGTTATTAAAGGTAAAAAATAGCCAATTCAAGATGTAACAGTATCAAGTGTCAACAGAGCAGTCTGAGCTAAAGCGAAATTCCACCTGCGGGGATAAAGAATAAACATGGTCAGCAAACACAGATCTACAGTTTGGAATACTCCTCATCAACCTATAGGAATATGCTAACAGCATTACTCAGGCGATCGAAAACACTGGTTTTGGAAACTTAGATATAAATAGTCACAACAAAAAAATTGTCTAAGCAGTTCAAACAGCACAGAGAAAGTTTTGCAATGGAATAAGCAAGGGAGATTAGAGGATAAACGCAAAAACAAAAGAAATGATGAAGGAGAGAAAAGAAATGAGTGAGAGAAGGAACAGAAACAGTGAAAGGTACAGAAATTTAAATATAAAAATGTAAAAAGGAATCAGAAAAGATGTATGAAACATAATATGAAGGAAATTCTCTCAGTGATTGAAAACAATAAGAGCGTGCAAGTATTAAGACGCAAAATGACAAATGGAATAAAGGAAATACGCAAACTAAGAGATGATAGTGGAAACATTAAAACTAACAGACAAGGGATTCTGAAAATAACTGAAAACTAAAACATGTTAGAAAACATAAATCAAGGCTGATAAGATCTCCCACCTACTACACTATCTGAAATAAAGTTGGCTCTTGCAGAGATGAAAAACCATTGGTCAGCTGGCGAAGACGGAATCGTTATAGAGGCAATAAAATCAGGAGGAGGATCACTATTACGATCACTATTTGTTTATTAAATGCTTAGAAACAGGTCAAATACGGGAGGAATGGAACAATCAATAGTTATCTTACTGTACAAAAAGGGCGACATTACCAAATTGGAAAATTATAAACCTATCATTCTCATTATCCCATATGGACAAATTATTTATGAAGATTATAACGAAGAGATTAACATGTATACTAGATTTATACCAGCCTAACGTAACAAGCAGGCTTCAGAGCGGGTTATGGCACAAAAGGTCATCCACAGACTATAAAAATTCTAATTGAAAAGAGTGTCGAATACAATTGGCCATTAGTCCTGATGTTTGTAGATTATGAAAAAGCCTTATCTTTTCAATTAATATATTTCCTTCTTATCATAGGTGCGCTGATGATGCGCACTAGTGGCGCAAAACATATCCATTTCTATTTAGTACAGACGTTTTAAATATATATTGTTTCAATTCGGTGGAGTGACATTAAGCATTTTTTTGGATTTATAGCCCCTCCCCCTTAGGGGATATAGATTCTATAGAAAGTTTCATCGTATAGTTAAATAACCATGTCATACCATTACTGTTTATTTGGCGATTTGGTAATAACGAGTCGTTGAAATATGAATCGGGAGCAACTGAGCAGTTAAAACTACTTTAATTACCCATAAATACTGGAATAGTCTAAACATCCGACACATTTCAAACTAAATAATAAACGGTGGAAATGTCAAGGACGAATCAGCACTAATCTCTTCCAATGCAGAAATTCAGTTCTATTAGCTTTCAAAAAAGATTTGGGAAGGTATTAAAAAATGAATTCTTTTTCCAATTTGTTTTTCCTGTTTTGAATGTAAATTTCTTTTCTCTAAAAATTGAGGACGAACAGACGCCTCGTAAATTCAATTCCTGCTTATTAGTTGACCCAAGAAAAATTACAAACACGCGCTATAATGATTTCTTTATAATAAAAGAATAAAATATGTATCGAGGGCAAGTGAGCAAAAACTTCCCCCTTACTTATAACATGTTGGCTGACTTTTTTCCTCGTAAGGACTTATTTCTTTACACATGTCATACGCGTTAGGATTAATTGACCGGTATACGTAATAAACGCAAATCAGATACATATGTAGTATATTTTTTACGAGAACGCAATAAAAAACTAATTTACACGATACTGCAATGTAACCTAACCTAACTTCAACTGTACCCTTGAATTTAAAATTATACAGAAATATTCGTTTAAAAAATATGGGTATATTGAAGATATTTCATCTGGATATTCAAATCCAGAAACAATGGATTTAAAGACATTTTTTAGAAACAGCGATTAGTTATTTGTGGCCATTTAGGTATTAAATCAAAATTTCCTATAAAGCGAAAACGAAAAATAAAGATCATATATTTATACGAAAGTATGGATATAAGTACAGAAAAAAAAATTCAAAATGTTATTTATTACAGTATTAGACAGAACTACTGCAAAACGAAATTGAATGGTAATTTCAAGTCCAATATAATTAAACCGCAGATATTTGGGTTTTATAAGCAGCTGTCCTTCCGTCTCTAGATATTGATGAATTAAAGGAAATATTTGGTACTATTTAGGATATTAGCATTAAAGTGTTTTAACAATTTTAACGCAAGTGAGCTGTTTGATGAATAGGTACTCATTTGCAGGAAATATGATAAAATCCATTAAACCTATTGCATATGCTATAAAAATGTTATACGAGGACACTTTGCAATTATTAACTTATTAATTATTATACAATTATTTGTATAATAAGTTAATAATCGCAATTATTATGCAATTATTAACCTATTATAATCACCTTTCTGCATTTACAACTGTGTCTAGTACCTATTGTATTTTCCGGGGGAGTCGAACTCCGCCGATTTACCTGCCTCTCCTCCATACCCTTCTTAAGGCCCTGTAAGCTTAGGGCATAACTGCGCCAACTACTTCTTAATTACGGGAATCTACGAGCTCGACCACGAGCTACTTGCGACCTTTGTTGCCAAGTACGGGCTCGACCACGCGATTTTCTTCAGGGGATTAACGGGGTATCGGGTCATCAGTCCTATTCGTTTTACTTTTTACTAAACCTCAATTGTTTATCCTTGTCCTTTTACAAGCGATAGCGAATAAAACGAAAATAGTGTAGCCCACGAAGTGTAGTAATCGGCGCAGTTCTGCCTTGGGATTAGGTACATTTGCTAACTGATCGGCGGAGTTATGCCCTTCCCTTTTAATACTTGCAGGTAAATCGGCGGAGTTCTGCCCTGCCCGTATTTTCTTAAGTCCATCACCCGATTCAATTTAAGGCAGTTATAGAGGTACGGGGGAAGTATGCAGGGGTGTATTGGGGCCGGAACGCACCGGTACGCCGTTCCGGGACTTTTTTGAGTAACCGGAACGCGTTCCGCAGCTATTTCTCTACTCGAATCTGTAAAATTATTTTCTGTATTGTATTTGTCACTTGATATCTTTTCTGCCATAATTATATTGTTTCTTTTTACATTATTGTAATATTTTACATTATTATTAACACTTTTTTTATTAAATTTTTGACAATTCCACTTCTACCGTATTTTTTGAACTGATAAAATGGCAAGCGTTCCGGCAGTATATTTTTTAGCAATACACCCCTGGAAGTATGATATCTCGAACATCATTTCAAATAATCTTTTCAAATAAAAACCACTCGAAGCGAAAAATTCAAATGCACATCGGTCTAGTAACGGATTTTTGATATTTTCCTTTTTGACCGTTTAAAACCTCCCCTAAAGTTGCCCTATTTTACGTACTATTTTCAGATCAAAATTTGACCAAAATAATAGAAAACAAGTAGTGGAAGGGAGAATTAGAGTCACGCCTACCGCTACCTCGTCCTTGTCTCTTATCCCGCAGCAACGCCGGGTGATGGCCTCTTAACTATACCAGTTAGCTGCGCGTAATATGAGAGATCAGTTAGTAAAATACAAACTGTAAAAAATATCTCCGATTGACAATGGATGAATAAGGACTCAGCAGAATATTTAAGCAATCTGTACAGAAAGCCAGTTATAACTTTTAATTTCAAAAAAACTGTTAGTTGTTTTACATGCATAAAACCCAGAGAGGTTTTTATAAATTTACTTATTATCTCATTATCAAGTAGCGTACCATTAGGTTCAGCCACCAATTTGCCAATGCCAAATTCATTGCTACCTTATTTAGATCCTTAGATTCAAAAAGCTCCAAAATTTGCGAAAATATCTACTTAAAAAAGAATAGCTTGGTAGGAATTGTTGAAAACTAAGTCATGTGTGTATGTTTTGCAATATAATAAACACATTGTTACAAAACTTCGTGTTGTTGTCCCAAACGTATCCTATTTACTAGCATATACATGTGTGATATGCTTGGATGACGTAAAAGCTATTACGTAAAAGTGGGAACACATAACGTCTAATAGCAAATAGGTGGAAAATAAAAATAAATCAATTTACAATTAGCACTTGAATGGTATTATTAGTACATATCTATTTCACTGAAAAATTTTTAGAATTAAAAATTTAATTTCTGTCTGTAACTAAAACTTTCTTCGCCAACTTTTTCTAGGACCATAGCATTTTATTGCATTATTAATGTATATAGCATTACATACTTCTTATTAAATAGAGAAGATAACCAGATTGGCTTGCTATAAAGTGTTTATTTTTTATTTTAAAAAATTTTTTATCAACTTCGGTTATGAAAAACTTGTGACGGGGGTTTGCCTCGAGGTGGCAGTAGTGTCGTCGGCGGCACGAAGACTCTGCTGGGAGGTCACGTCACTTGTTGAATTGGCGCTATTTGCGGAGTTTCGGAGTTTTAAGGTCGGTTTTACGGTTTTGCTCGGGCGCCAGATTTTTAAGGGTTTACTCCCTGAAGCCACGGGTTAGTTTATACTCAGGAGAATGCCAGGAAGTCCGTGAAAATAAAACACACAATTCGGAAAACAAATAAAACTGATTTATTATAGAAAACGGTAAAGAGTAAATATAGACAACATGTTAGAGAAATGGAAGCATCGGCAACGGTGCAATAACTAAAAATCGGTTTCTACAGAAAAGCGGCATCTATGTACAATTTTCCCTAATCCTACGAAAAGCGGATAGATCCGGCAACTATGTACATCGGAGATACGTGGGTGGTTTCGGTTTTACGAAGCGGTCAGGCAACAATGCACGGTGCGGTTATAAAAGGGGGGGGGTAGTGCATAGCCGTCTAGCTAGTCTAGTAGATGACATGCCTATCCGCAATAGAAGAGCTATTTACATGCAACGGTTAGGCAAGTGAAGCGGTGAGAGCGGGGCAAGCATTATAGGGGAAAATCTAGCAAGCGGTGTTTAACTATATTTAGTAGGAACGGTTATGCAATGCGGCGGAGTTTAATTCGAAATATTAATTTAGGAATTAATTAGAAAAGCAGCGGTCGCGAATTACATCAGGGAAACCAGGCATAAACGGTACTCCAGGCGCCGATTCGATAATAGGACGAACGGGGCCCTGCGGGTAGTCGAGACAACCGGGAATTTGTTGGATTGTGTTCAAGGAGGCCACCCCGAGTATCACCCTGGGGAGCACCTACCCAAACAGCCCGAATTGATCCTCCCGAGTATCACCCTAGGAAGAGTCAGTTCGTTGGCCTAATCCAACGGGGACGGCAGGGAAGCGGGTGGGGTCGTATTCAGGGAGGCCACCCCGAGTATCACCCTGGGGAGCACCTACCCAAACGGCCTAAATTGATCTTCCTGAGTATCACCCTGGGAAGAGTCAATCCAATAGCCTGACCCAACAGGACGGTAGGGAAGGGGCGGTCGAAATTCCCTAACAAACACTTTACCTTGGACGGTCGGTTCCTGGTTCCCCGGTCGGTCGGTTAGTACGGCAACGCTGCGAACGGCGGGGTCGGTACGGCACGGCAACGGCGAGATCGGAACACGTGTGCGGTGTGCTTATCAGAGCACCTGCGGTTGTCGGAGCGGAGCACGTTTTATGATTTTCGATATTTTTCTCTCGGATTTAGAGCTCCCGAATAAATAATTTTGGGTAGTTTGCGGCTCGTAGATTAGGGAGACAACTGGTGGCCACGTTTTGTTTAAACTTGATCTCGGGTTTTGCAGGTGTCACGGCGGAAAGACAATTGTTATTTATTTGAATTTACGGAATTTCCGCAAATGGTAACAGAGGGAGACATGGCCTCTTGCCATCGGAAAATATGCTTCGTCACAAACTTCTCTCATTATCTGGCGTTACCTATAGCAATTGTGAGGAATATTCTAAGCCATATTGCAGTACTGGGCAGAATATCTTCCAATTTGGATTTCACAATAAACTGTAAATAGATAATCCGAGTGGGCCCACGTTAATTCGTTTATTTGGGTTTTGGGTCGAACTCATTTAAGTTTGAAGTCGGTCGGTCAATTTCACCTGATGCGTAATCTACATTACATTCGGTGTCGTCCGAATTTATTGGTATAGCCGCCGTTACATACGACATACGTAAATTTTTCCAACAAATTACTAACATGTTGAAATCTTTCACGAACTTCCACACCTATTATATGTAACGAAGAAAACTGCTCCCATTTTAACTCATTTTGATGGAACAAGTTGGCATTTCTACTTCCGTCGTCAAAATTGTGCCTCCTCGGTTTGCGCTGCAAAGGTTATAATATGGAAATGTTAAGATCTTCGCGTATATTTTTGGCATCACTCATAGCGCCCCCTGTTAATTCCTCTCGTTTGTCTATCAGTATTGTCTGCAAAGAACTCACTTTGTCAGTGTACAGATTTATATTTCGTCCGTTTATTTGTAAATATTTTTGTGCATCTTTCACTTCATTTAGCATAGGTCGTCACAGGCCCAAGAAAGAAAAAGAGGAAAACGACTGCATACCTGCGTCTGTTCTTGTATTTAAGCTTTCATCTGCTACCGTAATATTGAAATGCTGATTGATTTCCTGGTCTTGATGAACGAGTATCCATCACATATTTCCATATATACACTCAGGCCATATCCAATATCGCTTAAGTTTCGGTATTGTCCAGCAGACGATACCGAACTATACCAGTCTCTGGTTTTAAGCTATCAAGATCCATGTCTGTACATGGAGAGGCAGACGAAACTCTGACTGACTAGCGGTTATTTGAATTTGATCTTCAGGAAAAATGTCAACATCCGTATCAGGTAACACATCAGTATGTTCGTGACCACGGTCCTGTATTTTTTCCGATTGTTCTAGATTTGAAGTAGTACTGGCTATTGATAAATTGAAGCACAATGTGGAATCTCAGGTATTAGGTCCTTCCACGAATTTAGGTATTGCATTATTATTCCTTCTAATATTTTCTTCCTCAGCTTTTCTCTTATTACGGAAAGCAGCTCACCGCTTGTTGGAATCGTGCACCAAAAGCTTCGTATCGTAGAAATATTTCGAAAAAAGTTACTTACTTGTTTAAAACAATACCTATTTTAATTTTCTTACTACAATTAAATAAACTTGAGCAAAGTACTAGTAAGTCAGAAGCTGGAAACAAACGAGTACTTAATCTCGATTGTTCATCAGTAATTTATTATTTATTACTTATTCGGTTATTTAAAATAAAAAACTGGATATGTAATTGCAAATAAAAGTCAGATTATAATACCCACTATTCAGATATGTTACGCATTGAATTACCACTACATCCTAATGTAATTAGATAGGCAAACAGGTCTTGCTTGTGTTGTAAGTGCGGGATAAATATTTTATTTGTATTCTCACTTCAATTTGTTTCTAATTATTGAACTCTTCAAATTAAGTTCCCGACGAGTGAGAAAAGTAAACCATTCGTACTATTGATGGCTTTAAATTTATTTTCCATAAAACACTAAACAATGGTAGATATCATCTGTTGGTACTGTAATCAAAAAACATGTAAAGCGTACCAAAATTAGACGACATGAAAACAAATGTAGAAAGGATGACAACTGCATGTCTAGGTAACAATATCATTTAGGATAACTGAGTACCAACAATTACGGTATTTTTCGTTGAAATTAGGATATTTAGGAGTAGGGTTAATAGTGTAACGCTTTTACTATTTACTAAAACTAAACACTACTCGATTTGTCCTAATTAGTTTATTTCTAACTCTACATTTAGGTATAATTTATGTCACATAGAGATGTTTATTTATTTAGTGCGCGCGGTCTCTCGTTCGTATATTTGCACTCCGATTCTTCAACTGCCTCGCCTTGAGTCCGGCATTCCTTTATATGGCTGGTAAGCGCCTTCTAGAAGTTGCTGGAATATTCCCGCTTTTCGAGGAACCCGTTATCGCATCGAAGCGTCGAGAAGACTCTGGTCTGTTCGATGCGTCTGTTCACGGGATCCGAATTCCACAAACTCGGGTAGCTCCAGGCGTGTTTATTTCGCGGCAAGCCGTTTCGTTACACTAGTAACCGAAATTATTAAAACTAATAGGGATACGCAGGCAATTTGTAACAACTGACCCCGTCTTCCTGGAAAAATACATGTAGAGGGGATTTAGTCGTAAACGTGAAACGCCACTGACATCTCAATATTCGCTAGCCGGATTTCTGCTTTTCTCTTACCTTCTTCTTCTTCTTCGCCTTCGGACCTTTTGTTCTGACACTACTAAACAGGGTGGCCCCTACAAAATTATACAAAAACAGGTAAAAATGCAGGTATACTGCTTACGATAAGTGCGATTTTTTTCCCTCCGGTACATGAAAAATCCCTCTGTTGACGACCATATCATTAATATGCGTCTATCTTGTTGGGAAAAAGAGCATAATATATTGTTTTTATTGGTACGCTATTTTGCCTATTTGAAACATGCTTTGGCATGCGTAAATCGGGCTTTTTCGCACCCGCGTGTTTTAAAGTCGCCATGGAAACGTATCAACAACGGCCATATCAACCAATAACAGAGCGTTTTTGTCCGTAGCGGAACGAGCCGATTGGTGGCACGACGTGCGACGGGCCGTCACGAAGCGTCACGAGTGCCATTTAAATTAATCATATTGGGCATGCATTTGGTTTTGGTATAAAGAATGGCACCAATAAAAAAAATCGCGTAAAGTATTCGTGGATAACTGCTCTTTCAAACACTTGCTCTATTTCGAGCACTCCGGCTACGCCGTCGTGCTCGAAAACTCGCGCGTGTTTGAAAGAGCTCAATATCCACTCATACTTTAATATACTATTAAACAAACCAAAAATTGTACCCTACGTTAAAAAGAAAGGCGTTGGATGGACCATGTAAAAACCGTTAAAGCTTCTATGCTGGGAACTTCGGGAACAGGTGTAGACCGGCTTACGCTTAAAGATATAACTTTATAACTTTAAAGATATACTTCAAAATATAAGTTGTACTCGATTTTATGTGTCTCCAAAATTACCTAACACTGTCTTGGAGTTGCAAGACGTCCTAGACTCTATTCCAATTGAAACCAACAATAAAGAAAATCCTTGCTTCGCAATGACAATCCGATAATATGATTATTTTCTCAACTTCCACTAACTTATGGAATATGTTCTCGAAATTTATTCAAAGTGATGGTGTATATGAAACAAATGTAAGAGAATCTGAAAATGAAATTTGTGGCTCAGCCGGGATACGAACCTGGATCTCCCAATATCGCGTCGGGTGTTCTAACCAATTGAACTACCGAGACACCTATGAATTTCATTTTCGATGTTCGTGTTAAACGTTTTTGAGAGGATGATACGGAGGACGTATTGGTTCTACGCAACACACCGTACCTCCTCTCACGTTAATAATGTGGTCTCATACGTGTTCTCTGATATACAAATGAAACAGATGGATGAAACAAATGTAAGAGAATCTGAAAATGAAATTTGTGGCTCAGCCGGGATACGAACCCGGATCTCTCAATATCGCGTCGGGTGTTCTAACCAATTGAACTACCGAGACACCTATCAATTTCATTTTCGATGTTCGTGTTAAACGTTTTTGAGAGGTTGATACGGAAGACGTATTGGTTGTACGCAAATGAAACAAATGTAAGAGAATCTGAAAATGAAATTTGTGGCTCAGCCGGGATATAACTAACTTACTTTTCCTAATTGAAATGGAGATCATTTTATCTGAAGGTACTCTTTACACTAGTCCAAAATTATTCTCTCAAGCTTTTTTGATTCATGGATTTTACATAACTGTATATGTACAGCTTGTTTTCTGTTTACTTGTATACAAAAAAATCTTATGCTAGGATATTTTCACATTCAGTAGCAAAATGTAGAAAATTGGATAATGTATTTGCTCCCAAATAAATATACATTGACTTAGAAAGAGCAAAAGCAATTCTTATGGCTGTGCGGTCTATTTTACCATCAACAGGACTAAAATGTTTTCACTTAGCACAAAGTTGGTGGCGAAAGATTCAGAATTTAGGTATAACCATTCAATATTCTAACACATTCTCAGCGATTGGGAAATTTTTAAAAAATTTTTTGGTTCGCCGTTTCTTCACGAAAGTGATGTAGGTTTCTGATAAGCTTTCAACGCGTATTCAACTTTTAAATAAGAATATTCAAGACTTCTACACTTATTTGCTTGAAAGATGTCTTGAAAAACCTTTCTTTCTTTAATATGGGCTCAGTCCTCGTCTTCTTTAATTTGCTCTACAAACGTTTGCGAATTATACATTCCGAAATTAAAGGTTTCCTTCATATCTGCTAATCCAAATATCTACCAATTCGTTGAAGCTTTATAAAGTTTAATCCGAGGTTTGCACGAAACTAAGAAGCTTTGCTGTACGGCGGAAGGAGATGATCAAATAACAAAAATTTTTGCAGGAATAAAATTTTGCTTTTTGAAGCCAATCAAGGCGACAGATTTTACTTTATACGCGAATTAATTAGGCACAAATTTCTTCACGTTTAAATTAATATAGTTATATTTACTATGTAGGTACGTTTATTATTTTTTCATTATTGATGACAAACATCCAATGCATGAAAGTACGTCATTCTTCCAGTACAAACCCTTACACTACTCTTTCCGAGTTACTCGTACTGCAAAGGTTCATACACGGATGTTATAAACTATAAACCAATTATCGTGTGACATAAGTATATTAAAGATTACAGGTCCATGCTAAATCTTGAGCTAATGACACAGCATGAATTATATTCGGAATGGTGCTATACGAGACAATGAATTCAGGCACTATACTGTCATTTTCGGTAATCCGTCATTTTCGGGCGGTGCAGATAACGATAATATTGAAGCATTTCGACAAAAAAATCGGTTGCCGCACAGAAATGTACTATCTTATCATAACTCATAATCAGGAAAAGTCAACATATAGCCATTGCAGTAATGTGTTCATTTATTGTATATTTATAGAAACCATAACCTTTAGACAGTACAATTAATAAAAATTATTTTAGGTGTTAGACATTTGGCTAGAATACTAAATATGATTGTGCTGCATACGGGTCAGGGGGTTGTGCCAAGGTTTCACACCCCTGGCACCAGCAAATATGTACGACCTTATTGAATAATGCATCTACACAAGAATAGAAATCGAATTGTTTAAAAACCATATAGTATCAAATTACCTGTACTTTGGGGTAATATGTTCGGATTATCAGTTCTGGGTACTGGTTCCATTATTTTTGCACGGCTCTAAGATTCTAGGTAATTATTTTTTATGCTCTATCAATGTGATGAATGCCGTACAAAAATATTTTATCTGCAAAGCTTCCTTCGGAGGGGCAATTCAATTTACCCGTGTAGTGTCCAAAAGTGACAGCATAGTGCCTAATGTTATTGTTTCATATAACAGCATTCTTAATATTGACCCCTTTAAAAGGTAGTATGGACCTGTTGTCGTATCTATCTAATTTTAAACTCTGAAAAATCAAAATTTTAGTTTTTTTTTAATTAATATTGTTCCAACCTATTTTTATGCCGGGTATTACAAATATTTAAAGTCCTACCAGGTCCTCTATCAATTTAAACCCCATACGATTATTTCTCGCCAACGACTGCAGATATAGATCTTTATTAAATAATAATCCATTTAAGAGAACGTAGTTTACATACTGTTTTGCATACGTAATTCGAAAATCGCTGTTTTACACATTATTGAGTCGATTACGAAATTACTACCATAATTCATACCTATAATCCATATCGCATGTATCACAGATAGGCAGGTTTAATGACGAAACACCACAATTTTTTTTGTTGTTGTTGGAAAATTGCACCTGCAAATTATACCACGTAAGTAATTACACTCTTTTTATAATCGTAAAAACGAAGGTAAAAAAGTCTATCCTTTACATTAGTTTACTTATGAATGCGGTAAAGAGAAGGATAATTAATTGTAATGAGATAGGATTTCCTTCCTCGGCTTTTGCCGATTATCTGCATAACAGTTTCCAATATAACAGAGAGCCTTGCGAAATAGTAGAAACTTAGAAACCCATCAATGTAGATACTCCTAACAATCTAATAAAATCTTTTTGGATTTTTTTCCAATCGGCTTACCATCAGGGATTTCTCATTGTACTATTATTACAATATTGTGTTATTACAGTTCATGTATTAAAATCAACAAGCCGTTAATCAAGAGAGGTGCGCCGCCGGAGGAATGAAAAATTGCATTTTATGTTAAACAATTGAATATGTACAAGCCTTGTATTGTCTTGTAATTAATGGCAACATAATTACTGACAGAGAAAGAGAGAGAGAGAAAAAAATTATAATGCGTATAATGGCTCGTTAGCTGAAATTGTAACATGAGTCACTGATTAATTGCGGTTTGATTTGATTGCATAAATTTGCATAGCATCATTGTTAGTGTACAAAGTGTTATTCGGGTCTTTCTATGATACGAGGGAGCGCAAATAATCGTGAGATTCTTTAGGAATAGCATTTAATTGGAAAAATTTATTATTCTAGCGTCGCTACAAAAAAAAGCATAAAAACATTGGTGCAATTTTCAACGTTCGCCATTACATCTCAGAAATTGACATGGGCACATTTGATTTCAGTGCAGTTTAAAAGGTGGGTGGGATGGAGAAGGAGGGAGAGAGAGAGAGAGGGAGAGAGGGATGGATAGAGAGAGAGAGAGAGAGAGAGAGAGACCCCAACCTATATTTCATAGAAAACATTTGGAAATTAATTTCAATTTTTTGTGTTTCTACAAGGTTTCGGCCCTGAAAATCTTTCAGGATATTACAAACGCCCTGTAGAATGCAGTGATTCATTACTTTTGTAACTCCTCCCTGTAAGTTTTTAATTTTTTTCCAGGATAGCCTATGGTGTATTGGGCGCAGTAGACTTCGGAGCGGAGGTGGTGTGCGCGAAGAGTCCCGGGTTAATCCAGAAACAGAGGGAGATGTGTAAGTCCGCCCCGGACGCGATGGTCGCTGTCGGAGACGGGATCAGGCTGGCGACAGGCGAGTGCCAGCATCAGTTCAGGCATCACAGATGGAATTGCTCCGGGATCGAGAACCCGTCCAGCTTCGGACACGTCGTCGTCATCGGTGAGTGCGAGTCCAGACATTTTTATTGAAAATGGAAACGTTACAAACAAGATAAGCATGAGCGGCATGGGAATAACTGCATACCATTTGTAATGGCAGTACTTATACTCTTTTTCCCAACAAGACATATATGTATATTAATGAGCTGGTAGTCCACAAAGGAATTTTTTATGTACCGGGGAAAAAATTAGCCGTTATCGTAAGCATTACACCTACATTTTTACCTGTTTTTGTAAGATTTTGAAGGGGCCACCCTGTTTTGAAGTGTCAGAACAAAAGGTCCGAAGGCGAAGACGAAGAAGAAGAAGGTAAGAGATAAGCAGAAATCCGGCGAGCGGATATTGAGATGTCAGTGGCGTTTCGCATTTTCGACAGAAAGTTCGGAATAATGCATAATACATGCGTTTGTTAAAATTGTTGTGGTTAAAAGTTGTCTGCTTATTGCAGTTCTTCAATACCAATTACATAACAATACAATATATGAATATGCAAAATTAACGTTATAAATTATTTCAATTTGAAATTCGTTAATACCTACTCATAATAATTTACAAAAGATATTTGGAAATCTCTATATATAAAAATGAATTGCTGTTCGTTTGTCTCGCTTCAACTCGAGAATGGCTGGACCGATATTGCTAATTTTGAGCTTTAAACATTTGTGGAAGTTCAAGGAATGTTTAAGCCGTGAGAAACATAGATAATAAATAACGGAAATACTAAAAAACGTACGTTTTGTAATTTTGGGTACAAATCGTACCTAAAAGCGGACACATCCATCACAAAACGAGTATTAAGAACATCCGAAATGAAGATACTGAGAATGGTGGCCGGCTACACACTGATGGATAGAAAAAAGGACAGCGAAATACGAGAAATATGTAAAACACAAGACGTGGTTAGATGGGTAAGACAGCGACGAAGAGAATGGAATGCACATGTGACAAGAATGGAACGCAGCAGACTGCCAAAAATTGCTAGGGATAATAAACATAATTCAAGGAGACTCCAGGGTCGATCTCCAAAGGGATTGGCACAAAGCTGGACCTCCGGTTCGCTGGAAGCCCCAGACTGAGGCGAAAGGAATGGAAAAACAGGCTGTTTTGCCTATTAAAAAGAACAAGAAGAATAAGAAGAAGGGTACAAATCGCCAAGACAACCAATCAAACAAATGAAAGTATAGTGTCAGTTGGTTGTCAAATAAATTAATGTCAAGACGATTATTAAAATCTATCATCTGTTTGACGGTGCGCGATTGATTTTAAAATGCCAAGGAGAAGACGACCTGACTTAGGTCTTCTGAGTAATTCAAATGTGCGACGAGCTACCTCACGTGCAAATCGCACTGACGACCAGCGAGAGACAGATAATGATAACATTCGTATTGGTATGCAGAATTGCGTTCAACAGTAAATAATTATGAAGTGATAGGCTTAGAATGGAACAACAGCAGCAACAAAAGCAGACACGATGAAATAGAGCGATTCCACAGACGCAATGTTCCTGTAAACCTAGAACGACTACGACTTCCACTACGACTAGGAAATAGATTATTGTTCCGAGCAATCCGTAACGATTGGAGAAATGACAATCATTTGTCAATATTGCAAAGTGGTGGTACAGTAAAATTGCCAGAATTGTTTCCACCACCAGATCCATTACGCTCATTAGTTTCTGGGGTGGGAAATGACTCTAAATATTGCTTGGCCAACATCCAAAAATAATAACATTATTGTTTTCAAATGGCGTCGTTTGGTGCAACGCATATTGTTCAGGGAAATTTCATGCCCACTTTCAAGTAAGTCTTTGATAAATTATTTATCAAAATTTAGAAAAGATAATATACAATTGCAGATACAAGAACAGTTTGCGGAATCAACTTAGTTTCCCTGTTTCGCGCATGGGCAATTATTATACGTCGCGTTTTCGCAAGTCGTAAAACCATCATCTTTATATATTTACGCACCGCAAAAATAGATAAAATATATAGTACATCAGAAAGCCTTCAATTGATTATGTGTATAACTGTGTTGCATTTAATTCATGTAGATAGAATTTTGTATTAAGTTTTGACCATATTTTTCAAAAATATATGTAGGTGATACGAAGTTCACCGAGTCATGTATAATTTTTATTTATCTTTCTTTCTTTTTAAACTTTACATGGCATTGCAACACATGCAGGGTCGACTTGTTAAAATTATAAACTGATTGTATATTGAAACTTTGAAATTGAAATCTGAAAATTCAGAGGAGCTATTATCTTCATTGATGGTAATTATAAGAGGTTCTAGTGTCCTGTCATTAAATGATGTAATTGCCCAAAATTTTTCTTTCAAAAAAAGTTTTGATTACATGATTGACGATTTTTCCAATTTTCCGGGGAGACCCTTTTTATTCCATCTACTAGCAGAACCTCTACATTTTTTAACTTAAATGTTACGTTGTTTCTTGCAACATGGCCTTTTACTTGGGCCCATAATAACTCAATGGGCTTTAATTCGCAATGATATGGAGGAAGCCTTAAAATTGTTATATCCCGTTCTTTGGCCATTGCATCAATAACAAATTTCTTGTGTTTCCCTATTATGTTATTTATAATGGACAGTAACTCTTACTTAACAATGTCGTTGTCAAATTCAATAAATACTCCACCATTTTTTTACTAGTCAACCAGTGAAAAATGTGGGCTTTTTTCCAAGACGAAGTGGGTTTTTTGAGAAACGAATGTCATCAGTCCACCATTAACAAACCCTGTATCACTACCAATATGCGTGACAATGATCCGTTTTTCTTTACCTATAGGTGACTTCAGACCAGTAGACCACCCATCTAAAAGTGCTTGGTTAGAACTTATTATACCTTTGTCAAACCACGTTTTCAAAACAGTATATCCCTAATTAACCCACGTTTCATTAAGTAATATATTGTTCGATTATCCTCCCCAAAATTTTTTAATAGATCGTAAGTATTGGCGCCTCCTATAAACAATTTCGTCTTTGTCTATTAACTGAATTCCGTTTAGTCTTCTACCAACAAAAATTTCTTTTTTTCAATAAGTCCCACAGTTTTTTTAGTTGAAATATCAAGATCATCAGGATTAAGCAGTAAAATTTTTTTAATGTCGGGATTTCGTTTAAAAAAAAGAATGAACTCTCCTTCGTAAAGAGTTTTTCGACGTCTCATTAATTTCCATTTTTTTGCCAGCAGTAGGTTTTTTTGGGGGATGAAAAAGGACCTTGCCGAATTTCCCTCAATATTTTATAAACAGTTGACCTTCCTACTCCTGTCATTCCTACACACATTTGTATAATATCCTTGGCATTACATGTAGGATACTGATTTCTAAGAGATTCGTAAACGTTTGAAATAATGGGAGAATGTTCTGGGAATGGGACAATTCGTCGCCGCCGATTGGCCGCCGGCGATTCGCCACCGCCGATTCGCCGCCGGATCGACTAGCCGCCGGGTAAATTGGCCGACGAGCCAACTCGCCGCCAGGATTTTTTTCGAAGTCATAAGGATTTGCGGTGATTAATACTACCGCTTTACCTGAACAACATAAATCCTGTCAAAGTATATTTTCCACGAAACGTTAGTTCTATTTGGAAATTCATCGACAGTCTGCACAAAGTGCGAAAGGACGAGACGCATACTACGAGCAACTCGCTGCTGGTATTCCACCACCATTAAAACTAAAAAAATACAGGGAAGCCGATAGACGCATATTATCTTTGGTTCAAAATTTATCCAAGCAACCAATGCAATAGAATATCTTAGGAGTATAGGTCATAATTACGAAATGTAAATTAATTTACCTTTTTCATTTACATGTAAGTATTTTTCATGATCTTTTTGTTTGTTTTTTTTTTCTCTTTTAGAAGTGCCAGTATTTTTTTTATAGTATTCAATGCGATTTTTTTTCATGTTTAGTACAAGGATATTGGAAGGTATATGAGATAGAGGAATGGTTAACTGGAGAAAAAACTGCAGTTTTATAAAAGGGATTCAATCTGATATTTGCTATTTAGAAAAAATTCATGGCTAACTAGATATTTGGAAAAATTCAGTTTCCTCCAATTTTGATAACATCATCTAACTCCCGATTCCACCGGTTCAGCTTAACATTTAAGCTTGGCTTAAAAAGTCACATGATAGAAAAAAATCGTGGCGGCGAGTTGGCTCGGCGGCCAATTTACCAGCGGCTAGTCGATCCGGCGGCGAATCGGCGGTGGCGAATCGCCGGCGGCCAATCGGCGGCGGCGAATTGTCCTAGACCCGAATGTTCTCGGGGAGCTGAAATGAAAGTCAGGAGCGTTCTTGATAATCCCCAATATAAGAAGTAATTCTTGATATATTAAATTGCCGACGTTTCGTTCACTATTGTGAACATAATCATGGCTCTAAAAGTATAAATATGTTAAGTATCTCTTACATAACTAAATAAGTATCACTTACATGTCATCAAGATAAAAATATTGACATGTTTGACATTTGATAACTTTATATCAATTGTTTAAAAAATTCATTAGAAGGCCATTATAAATAATAGAAACCTTCCAAATTGTGAGTGCTAAACTAGTGTCAAAAAATGTCAAAAGATGAAGGATAAAATCTGTATATTTGTTTTGAAAATGTGATAGTTTTCATATGTACAATTTATTTGAATAATTTGTAATATGCTTGAGCCAAGTTTTTGAAAATCTTGTCGCCTATTTACAATATTATCTGATGTTTTAATATATACCGCCCCTTTGAATAATCTTTCAAACCAAATTGATTCACTCTCTAATATCGAAACATTTTCAAAATTGAAATTGTGTTTGTTTTCTATGGCATGTTCCACTAAACCGGAATGTGCTGTATTATTCTTAGTGATATTCAACTGATGTTGTTGTAATCTCTTTTTTATGTATTGTTGTGTTTCTCCAATATACACCTTAGGAGGGTTACAATCAGAACATATGACCTGATATACTACGCAACTCTGTTTTTTTACAGGTGTTGGGTCTTTAATTTTGGAGAAAATGAGATTATTGAAAGAAGACAATGAATACCAAGCTGGATATATGTTTAGGGCATTCAGGGATTTGAAAGTGAAATTTTCTATGTTGTTATGGTACGGGAGTCTTATAAAAAGTTTATCTTTTGTTATTTGTGTTGTGTTTTGTGGAGAAGTTAGGATGTTGATATTATTATTATTATTATTATTAAGACTGTTTTTTAATTGATCTATTCTTTTATGTATGTTGTGTAATTTATGTGTAATTAATTTTGTGTAAAGATTTAGGAAAAAATCTTATTACACTTTACTATACATATTTGACCGTAAACTGATTCCACAGTGTCAATTTGACAGTAAATATGAAAGGTTTGAAAAAATGCTTCGAGCACATTTTAGAAAAATTTCCAAAAATCGAGAAAAACAACAATAAACTACCCTTTAAGGCTGCCGACCTTAATAAACAGCGTATTGGGAGGTTTTGGTGAGGAACAAAGTCTGAATTCTTTGTTGGAACCGTTTGTGAATTTTACTCTCCAAGAAAGAAGTACCATAGTCACACACAGGCATTTGTTGAAATACTTGTTTTGCAGACCTTAAAACATCTGGAAGTGCTAATAACTCCAATTCCAAAAATCGACCCGATCACAAAACTTCTCATATACAAATGCCTCATATTAGGCATTTATTAAAAAACCTACAATCAGATTATCCTCCATTACAATTAATAAAAGAATTCAAGACGACGCCCAAAAGGATTACATGCGTTTAAACATGTTCGGTTGTTCGGGAATTTGATTGTAAGCGAGAATTCGCTGTCATAGAAATTCTTCGGTTTCAATGCACCCCATACAATTTTCCTATTCATCCAATTCTGAAACATGCTGTATATTTCCGTATAGTGTATTTCATTTCATTTATATTTAAGATTTCAGAGTTATAGATATCGTCTCCTGCTTACAGGTTTCTTTTTCCGGCATCATGTTATCTAATGATGCAATACATGTATATTAGACTTTATATTTTAAATTGAGCTTTATAATCCTGGGGTCAACATCATTTCCCTATAATTGAGTTGCCTCTTCCCTACAGTGGGAGGTGGCAATAAGTCGATCATTCGTTTTGATTCTCGCCTAAATATTTATCAATTAACGCGCCAGTGAGCCAGAATAGGAGTTTCGGTTCAAAATTAAGCTGGTTAAAATTACGATTCACTTTTCTCCATTACAATGTTGTCCCACATGCCGTCTATTTCAAAAATGCTGCCGATTTTGTAAACAATTAAACGTATCGTTGCTGGAGCTCAGTAGCTCCATTATTATACAGTTTTTATTTATTCCCTACACCACAACATGATAAAGTATTGAATATTTAGATGGTAAAATTACAGAAGACGATGCGAATGACAGCTCGACGAAAATAATTTGAGACACAACACCGTAAATGCTGTTTCGGAAAAAGAAAAAAAAAAGAAATTTTTGAAAATGGTGATGCTGATGTAGTAGGAATCAACGGATGAATAAGGTATCTATATTTTATAGCAAAATTTGGATCTACCTTTGAGAAAAAGTCTTACATAGGATAACTCGTGTTAACTGCGAAAATTGATATGAAATGTTTGCCGAATACAACGTTTTCAGCCCGTGGGTAAACAGTTTGCTGTTGAAATTGCCCGCTGATTTTTTATTAACGGTATAGTGTAAAATGTTGTAATAACGTTTTTAGCCCGTGATAAACAGTTTGTTATTGAAATTGAGTGTTGATTTTTTATTAATGACATATTGTAAAATGTTGTGAGCAACGTAATTGCCATACTTCGTTGGCTTTGTTTTGCTTTCATTTGCTTTGCTAGCAAAGATGTCTACTAATCCCAACAACGCAACGTTTAAAGAAAGAAAGAAAGAAAAAAGAAAATGAAAGAAAAACGGAACTAAATTTAAACTACGTATTAAACTAAAAAGAAAAACATAACTAAAAAATTGAAAATAGCTTTACACATTGCAGTGATGTTCATGTCGTACAAAAAAATGTAGTCATACAAATTCAGGAAATTTGTTTGAAAAAAAAAACAGAACTTTACATGAAATTTTGCGACAAGCACTACCCTAGCTCAATTTTAAAGAAACATAAGTTTTAAAAAAGTTAGCATCAATTAGAAATCGTTATACTCAATTACACTAGTTTAAAACTAAGTTAAAATTTTGTTATATAAAAAAAATTATTACGTTCAGATTATAAGTAAGTATGATATTTCAAAATTATACTCAATCGGACTGGTTATTTAGTATAAAAAAATATTACCTGATATTTATAAATAATTATGATGTTTCAAAATTATACTCATTATGCTCAATTGGACCGGTTATATTTGAATTTGCTTCAATATTTTCTTTCTTTGAATTCAAGAGATGAAAAATTTCAAGCATGTCTATCAAGGTTCAGCTTCAAGTTTTATAAGTTAGTAAATGAAATAAATATACACAATAAATATGTTTGGAAAAACTATTTCGAGTTTAATTATGCAGAGGTACGTCAAACTTAGTGCGTAGGTTTTTAAATACTATATGTACTATTGATAACTTTTTATTGTTAGATGGGGTGTTTTATTCAAAAATAAAGAACGTATAAGTTCAATAGGTACTTCGTATAAATAACCCATCTTTTTTTGGAATGTAACATTTTGCTTTGAAATACAGACATTAAATAAGATGTCACGGAAGTTGATGTTAACCGTGGAAGTTGCAAATAGCAATCTGTTGAAATTACAAACTACAATACGCAAAATTAACTCTATACATTGTGTCGCAGAATGGAAGCAGTAATAGGTGTTATTACACCTATTACTAATATAGATAAAGGAAGCTACCTTTATCTATATATATATATATATATATATATATATAAAATTGTATATTGTATATAAATTGTTGATAAAGTTGTTTTGGATTATGTTTAATGGTAGAATACATAAAATTAGGAAAGTATGGCCCATTTGTTTTTTTTTATTTTAAGACATTTAGGCAATAACAGTTCATAAAGATGATAAATTATACAAATGCGGAAATTACACATAATAGTTTATTTTAATTGATTTTATACGTATTGTACATTTGAAAACAAACACATATGCAGAATTAAAGTTAGGTGTGTTTTTCTAAGTGAACTTAATGAGTTATGTTAGTTTTGGTTGGGGCTGTAAATGAGACTAGAACGATAATATTCTGCAATAAAAGAACTTCCATTTTAAATTTCTTTCCACATTTAAAGAGGAAGGTAATTTATTATTATTTATTTAAAAAATACAACACTTCGTATACGAGTATATTTATTGTAATTTGGTGTAAATTAGTTTTATATGAAGCAGGGGTTAACCCCTGAAGATGAACGTTCAATTTCAAATTGATTTGATAATTACACCTATCATTGCGTCCAATCTGGGACACGGTCTATAATCTACAAAGTAATAATACCTTATTAAATGAAATTTGTCAATACTAATCTAAATTTGATACCTGAAATTTGCCCAGAAATAGTTATAGAAATGACGAGAAGAAAAAAGTAGTACTTAAGTACATTTAGGAGGTGTTGATAGTCATTTGGGACATTAATAATAGATTCTGCAAAACCAGCAACAATATGATCTAAATTCTACAACCTTTCTTCTTCTTTTAGTATACATATTCGACACACCTTCTCCAATTTTCTTCTGTTATATTTGATAGAGCCTGTTGCAAAAATTTTGTAACGATTTTTTTTTATAACTGACATTCACACATATCCGAAGTCTCTTCATAATTTTCCGCTCATACTATACCTGTATACCTATGAATACCCACATCTTCTCTGATTCAACTATACGCACACACTCTGTTACAGCGTCGAAATTAATGTAGGCCGTAAGTCCGCCTTGTATTATCGAATGGCACCGTAGATCAATGGCGTAGGTTATATACGTACCGGTCGTATAAAAAAGTATGTAGGGGGTAAGTTCATTACCGAAAACCGCGCGCGTCAAATGCGATAAATCGGGACCCGTATGGTAAATACGTTGTATGTAATACATTTAATCCCAGGGATATGCTAGCATCTTCATAATCGAGCCACCGCCTGGCGGTTTGATGCTCTCCGGCCGTAAACGAGCGCCCAGGGGCCTCGTAAACTGTCCATTTATACCATGTTTATTTAAATGCTGATAAAAATATTGCCCTCCGGGTATTATTCACGTAATTAGAAACGGAATACATACATAAAATATGTTGTTGGCTTAGATTTTATATTATATCTATTTATTATTTTATATACTTACATATGCATATAGTATATAGTTGAGGTAATTTCAACCAAAATTATTCAAATTCACTACGATGAATATTCAAGAACAATAACAAAATCAATACCAAGAATTGAATGAAAATATTATTCTGACTCAATTACTGTCACGTCTCCTAAATAAGATTATAACGGTATCCATACATACTTACATAAATAAACTATTTGTGAATTGTGCAAATTAATCGGTTTGATAAACATCCTATGTAGTAGACAAAACATTTGTTGTTTGAAGGGTCGTAATGAAGCGTGGTGTGCAAAGTACTGCCAAAGGCACTAAAAATTCCTTCAAAATACTAAATAGTTTCGTGATCTCAATGGCGTCGTCAAACATAACCTCACACATTTACTTCAAAACAACACAAATTTACCCCGCCGTGCTGGTTATGGGGGTGGTCGACTAGCACCAGGCCGATTAGAAAGGTAGAGGGATTATACGATAAGAAGGGACTGACCGGCCACCAATTTGTTTACCTGTTTGTACGAAACGTTTAAAGAATTAGTTTACTGTAATAATGTACAAATATTTAATTATGATTTACATGAAAATATTTTTACTGAAATCGTCGTGTTTTCCCCTACATTTCGATATCAAACACGAAGTATTTCAAAAGCAATAAATTTTATAAATTTTATAATCAACGAGGATATTCCAACTCATTATTAATCCAGGCGCTGAAATACTTCAAGTTTGATATGAAAATGTAGGGGAAAAAACGACGATTTGGTTAAAAATATTTTCATGTAAATCATAACTAAATATTTGTACATTATTACAGTAAACTAATTCTTTAAAATTTTCATACAAGCAGGTAAAGGAACCGATCCGAACCCGACCGGTCGATCCCTTCCTATCGTTTAATCTCTTACCTCTCTAATCGGCCTGGTGCTAGATGCACCCGACCGCTGGCTATATCCGCACCAACTTCATGTCGCTGCAAACTTCATGAGACTCGGCGTGAAGTTAACAACAGCAGCAGGCCAATTTAGGGTGGCGATTTTATACACGGTTCTATTGATGTGATTGCATCATATTGAATAGAAAATGTGTTAATTATATAACGTGCTGATTTTTTTGGAAATTATGATAATTGCAATTGCAAGGTTGGTGTGTCGGTTACGAAGATTCGTATAATTGTCGATAACGGGTTGTAAATTATATAACACAGTGCTGTTGAAGGACAGAGGGAGAGCGGCCAAACGACGTGTCACGGACACCATGTCTCGTAACGCTCGAATTTACTACGAATTTTTAAATGTTTTCATATCAAAGAAATCTGAATTGGTCAAGCAAAATAAAATACCCGGGAAAGTTGAAAACTAAAAAATTTCGCCACAAAGGTAAATATGTACGATTGCACCTAAAATCCTGTCCACTTAAAAATATATATTGCAAACAATTTAAAAACGATGGAGTAAGTTAGTTCGTAAACTTGTGTGACTGACTAGTAGTAATGTTTTAGCAATCGGGAATAAAACGAAATAAAAGTTTATCTTTTTATTTGTTTATGTGTTAAGTGTGTCTGTGTAGAGTAAGAGCTAAGTAAAAGTGTAAATGTTGAATCAGCCTTATTCTTAGTTTTCCTTTATTTTTTGAAAAATTCGTAATTTCGACAAATTTGAGCCTGGAAAAACTGTTTCGTGGGGCAATGACAGATAATATGTGATTTATGTGTGCAGAAGATGGTTTCTGGTCGACGCGCAGTTTTTGCACAATCGCGTTATAAACAATTTTCCCACTTTTTCTATCAAAATGAGTGAATTTATGGGAAATTAATTTTTCTTAACTTTCGGAAGAAGTCCATACCCAAAGATGGAGAGATGAAATATCAGTAGACGTCTCAAAATTACAACCCATCAAAAGAAACGCATCGATGTTCAATTTTTATTTACTAAAAGGACATGTTTCGAGCCCCTCGGACTCATCTTCAGCTAAAATTCTGCCTGTAAGAAAAATTCACCATAGTGTCTAAAATACAATAAACGCTTATTATTGTTACCCACATCTGTGAAATTTTCTTAATTATGCAAGCGGCATTTTAAATTAGAAACCACTGTGGTTAAAACGTATGTCTTAGATTTTCACTTAGGAAGTGAGAAACCTACAAAAAAGGGCCCTAAATGTTGCTCCGAACGCTCGAAATTGCATGAAAGGCTGACATTTTCCCACACCACAGCTGCCCAAGACTGCCTCGAATGCTCCATGCAATACATGTTCTTACTCCATGCAATCTATTCCTATATCTTTGGCTGATCAGTAGGTACATAGTTAATTTTGGTTTTTACGATGTGTCTATTCTTATGTTAAAGGGATATCCAGGTGTAGAGTCTTCTTGGTAGCAGTTTAAACCATGTGTTTTTTTTTTTTTTTTTAGTTTGTCCTCCTGGCAGAATTGGAATAGCATATCTCCTCTATTGTTGCGGTCTCCCAACCCAAAATCACCCACTATGTTCTCAACGCAGCCTCGTCCAACCTTGGCGTTAAAATCTGCCATAATTATGAGAAATTCGATGTTCTTGACCCATCTCATTGATTCTTTAATTTTTTTATAAACTTAAGTCACCTCGTTATCAGGTTTGTCCAGAGTAGGTGCATAGATCTGAATTATATTAACATCAACAGGATCTGCTTGAACTTGTAGAACGGCTGTTCTATCCGAGTGTAACAAAGTTTTTTACTGCTTTTTTTGGTCTCTCTATTGACTAAGAAACCTACTTTGTTATATGTGGTAGGTTGTTTCTCGAGTAATATAGTACCGCCTTCTCTTTAATACATTTACCACTTCTCCGTTCATCCGATTTTTGGAACGATTTCTTGACCTAAGGACAAAACAATGCCCTAACTCATTCCCCTCATGCGCTCTCATAGAGACTGTTGGCAGAGTGAGGGAGATCGCTTATACCGGCGATCGCTCGGATTTATCCGAATTTGATCTGGTTTACATAAATTGCACTAACATAATTTGTATATGGTGCCACAGTTGCAAACCTCATCCCCAGTATTTTATTCCATATATATAGAATATAACATTTGGCATATCTACAAAATTTCTTGTGCAGTTCTTGCTAATATATACTAGTTTTTGTTAAAGTTGTTTCTGAAAAGAATCTCTTCGTTTCGCAAAGTGTTAAAGGTATAGTGTATGATTCGGTAGTGGAGTGACCATTTTTCTTGTACGATTTAGTTAGGTAATAGTTGCTATTGTCTCTATGTAAACACGGCGCTGAAGTATTAATGTAATAAACAAGTATATTCATGTACCGGCATCTTTTATTCTTCTTAAATATTTCGAATCACCACGAATAAACAATTCATTGGGTGAACTTACTCTCGTTTTTTCTTTACTTCCTGTATATATCTATGAGTATGTTTTTTTCGGGGTCTGTTAAAGCACGGAGGCGTTGCGATTGATGTTAAAGCTCTCAAACTCTCGGTTTAGAATTACCAGAAACCCACTACGGGCGCAACCGGAGGATTTATTATCGACGTTTCGCCAGGTATAGATTTGCATTCGCCCTATAGCTGCACACATCACCGCCCACCATCTACGGCATTCTTTTAATGTCTTCATTATCCTTACGAAAAATTAACGGAGGGGGAGTTCAGGCGGAAAAAGTGCAAAAATTCTAACTGGGAGGGCATGAATGTGAGTGAGAGGAATTATTGTTGGTGCTCTGATTCTTTGAATAAACTCTAAATTTTTTGTTATTAATGATACGTTTTACGAAGGCAGGAAATTGCAGGTGATTTTATAACATTTTATACGCAACATCCGTTCAAAGTTTCCAGTACATTCAATTCGGTCTCAATGGATATAATTTACCCGATGATATAGTCCTGTTAATACCGATTGCATCGACTATTCGTCGAGAGAGAGAGTCAGTCGGCGGCGAAAATGAGAGAATAAAAAGAACGGACGGTTCGGGTTTCAACCCGTAAATTTATTCCGGGGCACCGATCTCAGGTTTTATAATTTTAAAACGTTTAAAAATAGCTTGTATATCAACCACTTTAAGCCATTACTGAAAACCTCCACAAATCATTAGATGAGAGAGACGAGCTGATAATGTCTGATGGATACACAGAAAACAAACGTAGGAACTCGCTTGGATGTACGTCTGAAGTTTAAAATTTCGAAGAAGCTGGGAACCTAATGAGTTCCATAGAGTTTCCTATTTCTGGTTGAACTATATATTCCTAAATCGGTAGGAACAACTCGGAAAGCATTTAAAATCAAGTCATTTGCACCGGTGGATTTATTTATAGCATTTTATGAAATAAATATATGGAATTTCAAATGAATTGAACTTTGAAACTTTTTTCAAATTCTGTAGGTTTGTATAGGAAAATTTAGTAGAAAGTCTTATATGCATTATTAAATTAGGTAAACTTATTGTATTGTAATGAATAGAAAGTTGGAGCGAGTCCTGCATTAAAGAACGGCTATAATAGTTACTTCTGACGAGTTTGGACTAAGGCGAAGCTCCTGTAAATGTTATAAATTTTTGGTTATTATTTTGCATAACTGTTATCAGAAGGATTAGACAGTAATATTTTATAGATCCAATTAGGTAGACTGGCTTTAAACAAAATTTCATTTTCAGTCAATAATAAAAATTGCCAAAAATGTTATAATGTATAAATAATCTCTGTAGTGAATTTTCCTGGAATTAAGTCTGATGAAAACCTGTCTATAGAAACTCACTGTTTATTTTGATTAATTTACTTACCCTATAGAGCCACCATAATTTCACAGTAGGTTTTAGGATTTTACTACCGGCGAGATGAATTTTTTCGTAACATTGCCTGTAGGAGAAGCTGTTTTATTTTTTAATAGGTTTCAAATATTATATGGAATAGAATATCTGATTTCTTTTGACGTAAAACCTGTGTCAAACTTTTGTTAAACAGTTAGCATGACGAAATCGATATAGGTACATATTTTACAAAAAGGGGAAATAGCTTAGAATCTGAGCGTCTAATTATAAAATTTTGTTTTAATTTTTGGTTCAGGTTAGAAAAAGTTTTTGTCCAATCCTGATCCGAGACTTCTAGAATCTGAGGGTGTAATTATAAAATTTTCTTTTCATTTTTGGTTCAGGTTTGAAAAAGTTCTTAATCCGATTTTATTTATGGGTTTTGTTAATTTTTAGCCTAAATAATGTTAACGTTTCTTTTTTCTCCAAATTTAGATGTCTGAAAAATTTCCAACTTTGCTGTGTTTCACACTGAAAGCTTAAGAAAATAAAAGCAAATTGAATAACGTCGAGTACTTTCATCGCAGAGATTTCTACTTTTCGGGATTAGGCAATACCCTGCACAAGGCTTCCAAAAAAATTACTATAGCTGGCGTTACAGCTATACTATAACTACAAGGTTTGTGGATGTGACTATCTTCACACCCGTGTGATTTCTAAATTTACGATCCAAACAGCCAGGAAAAAATCCTATGTGATTTTGTTTCTATTTTCTTTGGCATCTTTAAACATCATGTAGGGGAGTACGGAGTCATGTTGATGTCATAAAATCAGAGTTTATTTTTTTGTATTTTTTTTGTATGTTATACCAAGTTATACTCTGTTGTTTTTGTTGGGTTTGTTGTTTTATTCTTTGGCTGTGTCGAGGGGAGATATTATTTAATACAATTTATTGCATACCCTGTTTTATATCCCCTTTAAGGGTTTTAAAAAAGCCTACAATGAAGGAATAGTAAGTAACGAAAATACTAAAACAGGTACGTTTTGTTATTAGACATTTGTAATCAAACAAATGAAAGTATAGTGTCAGTTGGTTGTCAAATGAATAAATAACAAGACGATTATTAAATCTATCATCAGTTTGTCAGTGCGCGAGAAATTTATTGATTTTAAAATGCCAAAAAGAAAACGATCTGATTTAGGTCTTTGGAGTAATTCAAATGTGCGACGAGCTACCTCACGTGCAAATCGCACTGACGACCAGCGATAGATAGATAATGAAACATTCGTATTGGTATGACAGAATTGCGTTCAACAGTAAATAATTATGAAGTGATAGGCTTAGAATGGAGCGACTTTGGGCACATCAAATACAACAGCAGCGAGCAAAACACAATAAAATAGAGCGATTCCGCAGACGCAATGTTCCTGTAAACATAAAACGAGTAGCATTCCACTTACGACTTGGAAATAGATTATTATGCCGAGCAATCTGTAACGATAGGAGAAATGACAATCATTGGTCAATATTGCAAAGCATTAAGATACGGCGTTGAATCTACTCGATTATGTTGTGCTGGTGGTACAGTAAAATTGCCACAATTATTTCCACCACTAGATCCATTACGCTCATTAGTTTCTGGGGTGGGAAATGACTAAAAATTTCTTGGTAAACATCCAAAAATATGATAATTGCTTTCAAATTACGTCGTTTGGTGTAACACATATTGTACAGGAAAATTTCATGCCCACTTTCAAGGTAGTTTTTGATAAATTGTTTATTAAAAATTGAAAAAGATAATATTATACAATTGCAGATACAAGGACAGTTTGCGGAATCAACTTGGAGTTTCTCTGTTTCGCGCATGGGAAATTATTATATGTCGCGTTTTCGCGAGTCGTAAAATCATCATCTTTATATATTTATTTTAATTTAATGCAGATGCAGATAAAAATTTTGTATCAAGTGTTAACCATATTTTCCAAAAATATATATAGGTGATACGAAGTCCACCGGGTCATCTATAATTTTTATTTATCTTTCTTTTTTAAACTTTACTTGGCATTGCAAAGCATGCTGGGTACGGCTTGTATTTTATATACTATTATGTTAGTTATACCTATCTAAAATGTATGACTAGTAAAAATTCGCTGTGTAGACACTCGTTAAAGAGGTCTCCATTTTAGGAAAGTCCGCTGTACTTCATACTAATCTTCGTAGTTAGAACCACGGATTTGTCTTGCAAATACTGTTAACAGCATTAAATTTTACTTCTTCCCAGGTAGACAATCCACCCGATCCCCTCAAATAAATCATCCCTGAGGTAACAACACGTTATAAGTGCCCAAATAAATCTTCAAGGGACATTAAGTCAGCGAGCTGGCAAATGCTCATAATGTCTCTTGTCACTTTGTGTTTACATCGGTGTTCTTACGTTCGGGAACAAGCTTGGCGTAGGCGAGTTCCAGACACCTGCGGATCCACTACCGACACGACGATTATACTTCTGTTAGAAAGAAAGATAAAGAGAAATAAGTTGAGAATTTGTGTTTCACTGGAAAATAATGTTACATTTGCGATAAGAAATTGTGTTCGGGAGTGATGTGAACTATCTCAGAAATTATGGTACAGTTTTTTGAGCGCTCCTTATAGATGGGATTAAATTGTCCATCTAACTAGTATCAATAATCTACTTTGCTAAATCCCTGGATTGATGTAGTGATAATTTCATTAATTCGATAACCCTTATACTCGATTGTAAACAATTCTATTTCGTCGGAATATGATGATTACTTTTAACGATAATGAACTCTTAAAAATGTTCGACCAGAAGACACGTTTTACGTCACGAAACGTTTTCGGTCGCTTAAAAAAAATTGAATCGTCTTCCGTAACGAATCGTAATCGTAAAAGGCTGGCCCTCTCATATCTGATCCTAAACTGCCGTTCTTCACCGAGTCTGACGCAATCCATCTAGCGAGACTCGAGTTAATGGCAAATTTTCCTTAGCGACGCAAAAAGCGAAAGACGCACGTCGCTACCAATTAGCCAAGCGGATTTATGTCTGATGCATCGATATGCCTTGTAGGCAGAGGGACAATGGAGGCCGAGGAAAAATTTAAAACCAAACCGTGTTTAGAAACCGAAGAAACAAAGAATGAGGATAAAAGTTGATCTCGTCGAGTCGGTGAGCTGAATTCGTAATTTCTAGCTCTCCTACGTATTCTTAGAAACGCAAGTTCGTTTTAGTGGCGCTTTTTTTTAATGAGTATGGGGTAAGGGGTTCGGCGTCCATGAGGTTTCGCGTCTGCGTCACCGTTGAAATCTAATTCGCCGAATTGGGGAACTCATTTGCCTGCTCTAAAATTCATTCGAAACACAACTTATTTTCACTGCTCTTACTTCATTGCACTTTCAATGAATTTTCATGAACTTGTTTTTCACTTTATAAGACAAACAGTGTGAGGAGGACACTGTTAAGGACGGATTCGGGAAATGGAGTATTCTGGAAGAATTTTTAATGTGTGTAAAACCAATTTTCCGATACAATTATTCAAGAATATACATAATTTTATTTTATGGAACTGTTCTTACCATTGACTAGGTACTGTGTTGCCCCATACATAAGGATGTTTTACTCCTATTTGTTATGCATTTGTTTTTGAATTGTAACTACTGTGCTTTACTCATACATTTTTATTTTCATTTATATTGTTAATATTTGTTAAGTCAACCCTTTTTGTATATTGCCCCGTTTGTTCTCATTCGCAGTCTAACTGAAGATGGACACTAACTTGCCCGAAACATGTTTCGGCAAAATTTGAAACCATCTTACAAACAAATGTAAAAATTGATTTACTTCATCTAATGTGGTCATAGGAAGAAGAGATTCTTTTTCATTTAATAGATTAATAAATGCATACCTATATCTAAAAATATAACAAGTATACACTTTACCAAATCAGTCTAGTGAGGTTTTTGGCCAGTTTTAGATATTTACCATCATCATAGATGGAATTTGATAGTGTGGTTTCTGAATATGTAGATTCATTTCCTAAAAATTAATGCAACATAACGCATGCGTGTGTGTGTGTGTGTGTGTGTGTGTGTGTGTGTGTGTGTGTGTGTGTGTGTGTGTGTGTGTGTGTGTGTGTGTGTGTGTGTGTGTGTGTGTGTGTGTGTGTGTGTGTGTGTGTAAGAGAGAAGAAAAAGAGAGACTTATTATAACAGATAAGAAAATGGGGCTTAATGGCGATTCCAGGAATTCCACCGGGTACAAGGGCCAAATCTCCAAGGTCTCCTCACGATTTTTAACATGTGGAAGATCTTGATGGATGCTGCGTCGTTATATGATGGCGGCGGATATCTGCTCACGCATTTTATTTTTTTGTTTTTTTTTTTGTATGTAGACGATATCTTTCTTATGTACCTATCTGTCTCCCTTCTAACCACAAACTGAACTATGTTGAAATTCACATCACACATGTTAACACAATATAACGCACCGCTCAGGATGGACAGCAGTATTTTGTTTTGAATGCGACCCACTACTTACAGCTGATATCCGAGACTCTGACATATGTGGGAATTTTGAGGAAACGCGATTTTATGATTTAAAAACGATGTAAACACTTCCGGAGCCGAGAACGTTTGCATATATTTTAATGTGTTTTTGTTACACGATGATCCCGTATGTACTAGAGGACATTAAGTTATAAAACATAGTTTGTTTGGTTAAATTATTAGGTTTAATAGTCGAAGTGGCCACAACATGGCCAGATATCAGAAACTGGCTATCTTATTTTAAACAAGTCGTAGCTAGTAGGTCTTGCCAGAATATGTTCATATACCTAAAGAATTTGACCATTTTAGTGTAGACAGATAACGCCTAACAGAACCGGCAAAAATCTGGCCGTATTATGTATTTAGACAGAAATTCTGCTCGCATTTTCTGTCAGGGCAATAACAATATAATAAACAAATAATTGTAATGTTTCCAAAGCTGATTAATTCAAACCGATGATCTGAATTTCAAAGGAAAACCAATCTTACGCATTTTTAAACCATGAAACTGCTCAGGCATAATTATTAGTAACGTTAAACTAAATGACTAAAAAGGCCTAAAATATGAAGAAGGGCAATTTTATGGATTTTCGTAAAACTTTTAGTACACAAGCCATCCAGACATTTTCATCGAATTTCTAATTGAATACTTTCTTTAAAAGTGTTCGATTCACACAGCCACACAAAACACACAATTCACACGATTCAAGCACCTCAACCGGATTAAAAATGCCTTTGTCGGAATTCCCAAAGATATAGACAGCAAGATGTTTTTAACGATTAAAAAAAATTATTGTGCAAATTTGTCCATTACATTGTTTTCCACACGGCGAATGGGGGAGTTAGGATGCACTGAGCAATATTTGTCAGTAGGCATTGCCGGGTAAGAAATTTGTAAATTTTATATCAGAGCAGCGATTTTCATTAGAGCAGACTCCATCATGGTGATTACTTTTTTTGCGTACAAACATGATGGGTTTCCAATAAGTATGCCACTGAGTATATGAAATCGTATTTGATGATATTTTGCGGGTTTGTATATTTGATTATTATTGATTAAATTAATGGTTATAGATTAGGATCATTGTTTTCTCGGAGCTAGCCCAGATTGTTTAGTTGGAAAAGACGCCATTACAGAAATCAAATTCCTAATAAGATTAAAGACATTTCACCATTAAAGGACATCAGAACTAATTTGATAGACTACTGCTATACAGAAGATGCAAATATAAAAGCAAAAATTTCATGGAATAAGTCCTTATACTACTTATTCTTGTGGTACATGCCAAAATTCTAAACTGGAAATTACAAGATGAATACTTTACCGTTTTATTGTACGGTCGCCAATTGGCATTGGAGTTGAAGAGCTGAGCTATTTTTCATTTTTTTACCTACATACTTAACTTAGTGAAGTTCGATATCAACTTTATGAGGTGTTAAGTTCGAAGATATTCTTATAAGACGTAGTCGTAGTAGATGCCTAAGACCATATTCAAAGACGAAGATTGTATCTCTTGTTGTCTCATAGAAAGTTGCTAATTATAGCGAAAATATAAAAGTTCTCTCTCTCTCTCTCTCTCTCTCTCTCTCTCTCTCTTCTATGTGTCTATAGGGATAAATTAGTTTTATCTTTCTCTATCAGAATTGAACTATATCGCATTGCACTGCTAATATTGATAGATATGCTGTCATAGCTAAGCACAATGTCCTCTTCATCATAGTTGAAATGTTGTTTTTTTATGTTTTTATTTTTATATTGAATTTTAAACCGTCAGTTTAAAATTAAAAAAAAGAGGAGAAATAAATGTTGGCATTAGTAAATGTATAATGTTTTTTAAATAGGTGTGAAGAACCTCGTGGACTACATAGAGTGATCTAATATGCAACTACTGAATTATATAAAATAAAAACATATTATTGTAGTTATATAAATTTTTCCCACCAGAAAATGTATTATTTTTTCACTTATGATTCTTCTCCATTAACAGTTTTAACTTCTTTTGGATCATTTGTTTTAACGTCCATTCATACATTCCACTCAATTGCACAATTTTTCCAACAACAGCTTGATGCATTTCTAGGCTATATTACCCTATTAAAGATTTTGGTTGAAGAGTTTATTGATTTTTTTTGATGAATTGAACTCTTGGGCACTTTGCAAAGAAATGAGGAAACGAGAATACCGTTACAAAACTGCTGAATATCTTGGATGTTACGTTACTTACTGTCTACTGGTTGTTATCCCAAAGTTTTAAAAATTCTAATTCGTGGGAAAAAATTTTATGGACATGGGAATAAAGCGCTTGCATGCAGTTATGCCTTATAACTGAATGTCCCATTCTTATATTCTATTTACGAAAGGGTGGCTATTGCTTACGTTCTGTACCGCGTGTTCTCAACATTACAAGTTATAACAGTACTTTACAGATAAGGGCTTAAAGTATGAGGAGATTTGAATGGATGTTACTGAATTTTCTTGGAAATTTGTGGTAACTCAGGTAACAATATGGAGGTATTTAAAGTATAACAGTTTTAAATTTAAAGCCATAAATAAACGGCAAACTATTATGGAATCTAGTCGTTTAATATCTTTAAGAAATTAAAGATATTAAACAAGTTCGGGATTAAAAAAAAATCCATGATTTATTATTTGCATGAAACCTGCATTGCCAAAAAATGTTTAACTAACGATAGGAATTTATGCACAGTGGACGTTCCTCCCTCAATAGGCAAAGAGGCAATTTTTACAAATAGCGATTTATATTTTGAAGACAATTACCGAAAAAAAACTGTTGGAGGTATTAAATACCAAAGAAATAAAAAAAAAACGTTATTATTTTGACGAAATAGCATAGAAAAATTGCCATCGGGTATTGCGTTTACCGCCATATTATTGCGTTCTCAACACAACTGAATTGCTATGGTCTCAATTAAAAAATAACTTTCGTGCGAAAATCAGGAATCCTAAATCATTAAATAGTGTAATTATTGATTTAATCAACTTCGAAGTTAAAAAAACATAACTACTAACAAATGGAAAATGCAATTAACCATTAAATTATGTTTACAAATACATAATCATGTAAATAAATTGTTACAAATTTATGTGAAAGTAGTAGTAGGGATAATGATAGTAGTTGCATTGTCGTTTCAGACGCAGAATAATTAAATATATCTATACCTACATATGTTATATTTATAAGTGCAGCCATTTTGATTTTTATATTTTGTATGTTATTTGTAAGAATAAACTTGGTTTTTTAGTTGTTGTTTATACTTCCATTGAAAATTTTCCCTGTTGACCCTGTTGGATGTCTAGGCTGGCGAATCCCGAATCAACGAGCGTGAAACGCATATTAACCGTATACGCTCCAATATATAATATATATCTGACGATGGGTCATTAAAAGACCAAAACTTCGTTTCATTTCAGTTTCGGTTTGCTCTGAGGTAGTTCTAACATTAACCTTTTTCCATCACTTCGGGAGGTGAAGTTTGGGATTATCTTACTTTTTTAAACCATCTATACTCCATTCGAAATAGGGAGAGAGTAATAAATAACTCAAAATCGGAGGTTAGGGTTGTAACAAAGGGCGTACCATCCTTATTTCCCTGATTTTTAAATATAAATTAAATTCACCCATCGAACTGTTTCCATTTTAAAATTTCTTGAAGTTGTATCGTACATATAGTGATTAAGGATTGAACCTAAAAGGAATGAATTCATATAATTACCAATTTAATCGGTGCCGTTAACGAAATATATCAATGAATGATATTACTTGTAAATATTGAATACTTTTAGACAATTCGTCAACTCGGAGACCATTTTGGAAAGGGTCTTTTTTAATGTGGACACTTAATAATTTGTTCAGGCACCTTTACTCTTCCACTAAACTACTTAGTTAACTGTTACCAGAGATTTACCTGTAGGATTAAGAATTACCTGGAAATGGGGTCGAAAGTTCTCCCTCCGTTGAAGGAGGTATAAAAGGGAAATACCTGAATTTCGGTTATTCTTATTCTAATAGTCTTACTATCAAGAATTAAATATGTCAAGTCTTATGAACTTTACCCCGTGTAAGTTACCGAATAAGCAGGCGTTATCGTGTCGTGAAAAAGTGGTTGTTTTAAATGTATTTAACGGATTGAAACATCTACATCCTAAATCCAGCGTAGATGACCTAGTTGAAATGTGTCACAAAATGACGGGATATGGAAAATCAACGATATATCGCGTCAAAAGGGAAGAGAGGAGTGGAGAGGTGAAGGCTCCAAAATCTGCACCAGGAAGACCTCAAATGCTTGTTGATGAGGATAGCAAGAGACTCATTCGTCGAACGCTTCATTCCTTTTTTTTCAAACGTGAAATCCCAACATTGGATAAAATGTTACATGAACTGCCAGAAGACTGTATGACATTGAAAAGGACCAAGTTGTGGACGATTCTGAAGGAACTAGGTATTTGTTGGGATAAGCGAATTAAAACTTCTCCTCTTCGGGAATCCGATGAAATTATTTGCTGGCGAAGAAGCTACCTCAGAGATATTAAAAAATTTCGACAAGAAGGAAGGGCTATTTTTTATCTGGATGAAACCTGGGTAAACCAAGGATATACCGTGGGAAAAGTGTGGCAGGACAAAAGTGTGGTGAATCCGCGACAAGCCTTTTTAGAAGGTTTATCAACAGGACTAAAAGCACCGGCTGGAAAAGGTAAACGACTTATTGTTACCCACATCGGCAGTACTAGTGGCTTTGTGGATGGCGGCTTACTTCTTTTTGAATCGAAGAAGACGGGAGATTATCATGAAGACATGAACGCGGACGTTTTCGAGGAGTACTTCGTTCAAATGCTCGATCTCATCCCACCTGGTTCCGTAATTGTCATGGATAATGCGAGCTATCATTCCAGACAGGTCGATAAATCCCCGGTAATTTCTTGGCGGAAGGCTGAAATTTTAAATTGGCTGATAAGAAAAAATATTCCGTATAAGGAGGACATGGTCAAATCGGAATTGATATCAATTGTAAAGACCTGCAACTTTCGTAAAAGGTATGCAGTTGATGAAATGGCACAAAATCGCCAAAAACTGTGCTTCGTCTTCCGCTCTATCACTGCGAACTCAATCCCATAGAATTAATATGGGCTCAGGTAAAAGGCTATGTTGCTCGGGAAAATAAAACATTTAAATTAAAAGATGTTAAAATTCTTCTGGAAGAATCCATTCGCAGAACCACCTCTGAAAATTGGCAAAAAGTCATAAATCATGTTATAAAAGAAGAAGAAAAATTTTGGGAGTTAGATTTTATGATTGATAACGCCGTGGAACCCTTAATCATTACTGCACAGGATATCAATGAAGAGAGTTCTTCAGATGATTCTGAATATTAATTAATTTCAACTTGAAAACATTCCTGAACATTGCGTCTTTCCAAAACCTCACGATTACTCCTTTTTCTTTTGAACGTGTACCTTTTGTATACCTGAACGGATTCTTGTACGAGAAAATGAGATTTCTGAAAATCGATTTAGGTATACTTATAGTTACCTATACTATTATTATTAACTTAAGATTTAAACCGTTTTGAACTGTTTAAACAAGATTTGTTATTCTTGTAAAAAAACGTTTATTTTCAATAAATATATTATTATTTTAAGCCATTTAGTTACTTCTTTTGTATAATTTGTGAAATTGTGCCACGTTCCTCGTTTTAATTTTTTTTTGTTTCTTATAAGCTTGGACAAAAGTGATGTTATGTATACTTTGTGCTTTTGATATATTAATTTAGTAAGTAATTAATTTGGATTGATGTATATTTCTATCCCTTATGGCATATGCCAGTGTTAGGTATAATATTAGGAAAAGTTCAGTTCTTTGAGTAAAAGTGAATTAATTATAGTTTCATTTCGACCTCACGGTATAAATTTATTATTTATATATAGGTTCCATAAATTCTAAATAAACAAATATTGCTTATGATTACTTTTTTTCTTTAAATAAAAAACCCCATGGCGTGACTCTGATGTGACGATTTCAAGTAAACGAAAACAGTGCGAAATAACCGAATTGGAGTAATAGAGAAAGAGCATTCAATTCTTCATAAGAAAGATAAAGACGGATTATATCCCTTGACCCGAACGCAGGTAGAAATTTGATCCGGGTGCTTTTCAATGTAATAGTTCCTAGGAACAGTACAGAGACGTATAACTAAATGCAATGTTTATACATATCTCGCCAGTACTACAGTTTTTGAGGATTTGCATTTATAATGACATTTTATTACTCTCTCGATTTTCCGAATGGAATATAGGAGCACTTTTTCTAACAGTACCAGGTTTCCAGTTCTTTTCTATTTATTAACTATGGCGTAAAAACCCCCTTTTCCAGTCCCTTGGTAAGTGAAATTAATGATTTTTAACGTTTTCGAGCCACTGATGTACCTAAATTGTAACCGTAGTGAGTTTATCTTCCTCCTAGTTACTCTATAAGTATTCCTTACGATAATATCATACAAAAATAAACTTTACCACTTCGGAAAGAGGAAATTTTGTACGTCGGTAAGGGACATTCGTAGTTTTTTTTTCCGGGCCACTGTGGCACCTAAGCTATAGCCGTACCTCGTTTAATGTTACTAACAGTGTGACAAGTATTTCGCAATAAAAAACCGTAACAACAAATTTCGTCCGTATTTTCCACCCCGCCGGAAAGGAAAGACGATTTTATGCTCTTTGGATTTTTGTGAATCTATTCGGTATCCAAGCAATATGCGTGCAAATTTATAAGTTTCCAGATAATCGAGTTTCACCTCATCACCAATCACCTTCATATTTTGCGGACATACTACATAGGATATACACCTCAGGTTAATATCTAATTACTAGATTAATATACTTGCTTGATTAAAGTTTGTGTTCGGTAATAGAATATGGTAATAAATATACTTACGTGACGAGAACGTCGGTCGTACTACCAGTGGCCAACGATAAATTAGGTTAGACATACGTTTACCACATTGCTTGTAATAAAAAAGACAAAATGTGAGGATGGAGAAGTGAACTTCTTGGATGACCTTTTGATGACGTAGCAAGTCATATTTTGTGTATACACAGTGAGCTATTACTCGGCGAGATTTTGTAATTCCTATGTTTGTAAATATGATTGGTGGGATTAAGAGGCAACTCTAGATCTTTGCAACAAAGCAACGTAAGCATCATCATCATCATCATTGGCAAATTGCCAAGTGCGACTTCCCCATATTATTTTCGGTTTGCTGATATTTCTACGACTTGCGGGATTATAATACAGTATTATTTGGGTATTCTTTCTAGAGGCACCCGCCGTATATGCTCTATCAATCTCTTCTTGCAGTTTATCGTCAGTTTTATTACTGGTTGTACCTGTAGTTCTTGTCTCATAGCATCATTTCTTATCTACTCTAGACGTGTATCTACAACCCTTTTCCGATCCTAAAATCTCATTTGCGATGACTCCAGTTGTCTAAAATCTTGTTTTAATGGTGCTCAAGTTTCAAATCCACATAATATCGTGGGGATTGCTACAACCTTGTAGCATTTTATCTGTGTTTCCTATAAAAATGTTTCCCTTGTGTGTTCTTCCTTTGGTTCCACATATTCTTTGGTAACTGTTTATTTGGTATGAGTTATCTTCCCAAGAAGATACCATATGCAGCTAACGTCAGCATATTAACCTTATATTATAAATAGAGCAAACAGAGTAGTAGTTAGTTGCAACCGTGTAATGAACACATCGTGTATTTTCTAAAATTGTAAAATAAAAATTTTTAAAAAGGCAATTAGGAGCTTCGGGAAGTTAATTGGCGCAGTCAGTAGGATAGTTCGGGATTATCTGAATCGATCAGGTGATTTTCGTATCGACGATTTACCGGATTATCGAACTTGGTGATTTGTGAACTGGAGGTGTTTATGCAGAATCTATCGCAGAACGGCATTCATCCCATCAGCTGATCATCGAAATCTTGTACCAGGATCGCTCATAATTGCGAGGAGTATCGACCCGGCTAGGACCAAAAATCGCCGACCCGGACGACACCCTTATAGGACCTAGGAGAACGATGCTCAGAGTTGCCATAATATTAGTGTAAGTGCAATTTATTTATGTCTTTGGAAAATTTTTCTGATCTTTACACAAGCTTAGAGGAAGCTTTGACTTCAATTGACCCGGTGAATCAAAATATTCCCCAAGGAACTCATAACCCTACCCCTAGATTAACTTTAAGACCCTCTATTTTAAACGTAGACCAAAGAACATTAACAATGAATCAATTTAAACCCGAATATCTCAATTGTGTGCCGGAATTTGATGGCAATCCGAACGATTTGAATAGATTTTTATCTGTAAGCGATACCATAATAAACCAATTTTATGACAAGGACAACCCCAATAGTTTTTCAAACATATATTTACTCAATTCGATCATTTCCAAATTAACCGGTAATGCAAAAGCCGTACTAAACATTCAAGGTGCCACCAATTGGATAGATTTAAAGAACTTACTAACCGCTAACTTTTCGGATCAGAGAGATGAAATTTGCCTTAATAGAGATCTAATTATGTTGAGACAAACCATTAACGAAAGTGCTCAAAATTTTTACGAAAGGATATTAAGCACCCTCAATTTGCTTTGTAGTTACGTAGACGTACACGAAACAACAAAAGACGGGAAAACTGTAAAGAGAAATCTCTACCAAGACTTAGCCTTAAAAACATTCATAGCAGGCCTCCGTGAACCATTAGGAACCGTTATACGCTGTATGAAACCCAAAAATCTTAGTGAAGCCTTTCAATACGTTTCTCAAGAAGAAAACGTACACTATTTTCAGACACATTCAAACAAAAATAACGCATTTAAACCTCAGATACAAAAACCGTTTTTTCATCAGAATTCCCAATTACAAGTACAAAACCAATCATTTCAAAGACCAATGAATTTTAACGCCCACACCCCGAATAATTTTTTCAGAGCACAGAACACTTTTCCATCCCAATTCGTCCCAGAACAGATTTACCACCCCCACATTTCCCGAGAAACTCTCAAGCCTTTAAACAAGGCCCACGACCCCAAAACAATCAAAATGTTTTCAAACCAACCCCCAATAAAACATTTCCCAAACACACTCCTATGAGTATTTCAACCCAAAATACCTATAAACCACCGCGTCCCAATGCTTTTGCACCCACACCCGGACCCCCAAATTTCACATTCCAAGAACTTTATAATACGGAAGTGGATCCATATTATGGATATGAGGAAAATCCCTACGAAATTTACCAAGAAAACTATGATGTTGATAACTATGCCCAAGTATCTTCCAATACTTATTACAACACTAACGCTAATCCAATCAATTCTGAAACTGATAACTCTACTCCAGTTGAAAATTTTTCACAAGAGCCTCTGCCAAACGACAACCCTTGACCCCAAAAACATTTTCTCTCAATCTCTCAGAATCTAGCGAATTACCCTATATAATAATACCGGAGTATAATCTTAAATTATTGATAGATTCAGGTACGACTAGATCGTTTATTGACCCACATTTAGCTTTTAAACTTTTTCCAGATTTAATTAAATTCGAACCATTCGTAGTCTCGACCGTATTCAAAAAATCAGCCCACAAATATAGTACCGAAATACCATTCCGAAATTATTCACCACTCTCGGTAAAATAAAATTTTATCTTTTGAAATTCCACGATGTCTTTCACGGTCTCCTTGGCCTCGACAACATGAAAAATCTCCAAGCCTCCTTAGATTTCAAAAGTCATCTTCTTGTTACACCACGATCTAGAATTAAACTCAACTACCATAAAGTGAAGAGCTCAGCAAACAGCCATAGCGTATCAGTTTCTCCCCGTGTAGAACAAGTGATAAAAATTAAAACATCGGTGCAACACGGTGACATCATCATCCCACATACAAAGATTCATAACTGTGAAATCCCGGAATGTTTAAGTGTCCCAAAGAACTGAGAAGCGCTGACAACAATATTAAACAACACCGACGAGACAATTACACTTGACCAGACTGAACCGTTGACCGCAGAAAAATTTAATGGAAACATTATCCACAACACTGACCTACACAACTTTACAACCCGCCCTAACCAACAACTAGATCTGTCAAAAATCACAACTGATCATCTTAACACCAAAGAACAATCCCAAATTTTAGCACTTTGTAAACGATACTTTGACATATTTTACCAAGAAGATACACCCCTATCCTTCACTAATCGAGTCAAACATCAAATCAAAACCACTGATGAATCACCGATCTATACTAAACCTTATCGATACCCTCACGTACATAAAGTAGAAGTAGAAAATTAGATCAAGAAAATGCTGAATTCTAATATTATCCGACCCAGTAATTCGCCATGGTCATCACCCATTTGGATAGTGCCAAAGAAGATAGATGCCACCGGAAAACAAAAATGGCGAGTAGTCGTCGATTACCGAAAACTCAACGAAAAGACGATAAATGACAAATACCCCTTACCGAACATCAACGACCTGTTAGATAAATTAGGCAAATGTCAATATTTCTCCACACTAGATCTAGCTACTGGATTTCATCAGATCGAGATGGATAACACAGATACCGAAAAAACCGCATTTAGTACAGAAAACGGACACTACGAATTCCTCCGCATGCCATTCGGGCTAAAAAACGCCCCCGCAACATTTCAACGCATGATGGGCAATATTTTAAGAGGAATACAAAACGAGAAATGTCTTGTATATCTAGACGATATTATTGTTTTCTCTACCTCGCTTCAAGAACATCTCGAACGTTTAGAAACAGTTTTCAAAAGATTAAGAGAATCAAATTTTAAAGTACAACTCGACAAATCCGAATTTTTAAGGAAAGAAGTGGCCTACCTGGGACACGTAGTCACGCCTGAAGGTGTCAAACCTAACCCGGACAAAATTTCAGCAATTAAGAAATTTCCAATACCAAAAACTGCAAAACAAATCAAAGGATTCTTAGGACTTCTAGGTTACTGCAGACGATTTATCAAAAACTTCGCACAGCTGACAAAACCACTAGCAAAATGTCTAAAGAAAGGTGCTACCATTGAACATAACGACGAATTTATTTCATGCATAGAGACCTGTAAAAACATATTAACCAACGAACCTGTCTTGCAATACCCCGATTTTTCAAAGCCATTTAATCTCACAACAGACGCATCAAATGTTGCTTTAGGAGCTGTTCTTTCGCAAGGACAAATAGGCAAAGACCTACCTATAGCATATGCATCCCGTACACTCAACGATTCTTAACATTTCTGTTCGAACAGAAACAAAGAATCTCTTTGCAAATTTCAAAAATTTATTTCGAAAAAGACGTAATACAATTCGTAAAAGAATATATCGCCCTTAACCTTCAATACCATCTATATTTCGAGAACCCAGAAATATACGAAACATTCTCTGCAGTACTTCAGAAAAATTTCAAATGGCCCTCTATCAAATTTAAGAAATGTACAAAAAAACGTATAGACGTTACAAGTAAACACGATATAAAAGATATAATACAAGCATATCATGCAGGAAAATCGAATAATCGAGGTGTAGGCGAAACACTTCAAAGAATTAAAGACAAATATTTTTGGCCTCTTATGAAAGATTCCATAAGAACGTTTATCAACGAATGCGAGATCTGCCAACGTAGCAAATATGAAAGGAACCCCATAAAAATGCAAATGAACGTTACTCCGACAGCAACAAAACCTTTTGACATTATACACATGGACACATTCACTTTCGAACGAAATAAATTCCTTACAATCCTTGACAGTTTTTCAAAATACGCCCAAGCATATTATCTACCAACCTTAGCCGCTACCGAAATTGCAGACAATCTCATAAATTTCTTCTCCCACCATGGCATCCCAAGACTAATATTTCTAGACAACTGAACAGAATTTAAAAATTCAGTATTAACTGAACTCCTAGGCATTCATAAAATAAAAATTCATTTCTGCTCACCCCATCATCCTCAATCAAACGGTGTCATCGAACGATTTCACTCAACACTAACGAACATCTTCGATTACTCAACAACCAAGGGTTTCTCAAAACCCAATTAAACTAAAAATTGTTTACGCAATCTTAGCATATAATAATTCCATTCATTTCGCTACAAAAATTAAACCCATCGACATCATAAATGGTCACATTTCCGATAACGATCCCTTCGATATCGAAATTGATAAAATTATTTTGAATGATTACGTCAATCAACACAAAGAAGTCTAAGCTTTTATATTCAAAAATCAACTCCAAACTCATTCCACAAAAAGAAACAGTTAATAATAAAATAAATCAGAATCGCGACAAGCCCGACCTATTTCAGCCAGAACAAAAAGTTTTTACCAAAACGAATATTAGGCAAAAGAACGCTAATAAATTTGATAAACCCAGTGTAATAACCTCTGTCAACGAAAATAGAAAAACTGTCTCCACTGATCAACGCGCTAAAATTCATATGGATAATTTAAAACGTCCCTTAAGGAGAATATATTCATTTGATGAATAAGTTCAATTATTTTCTTTACAGATTCCCCGGAATCCTCGGACTCCGAGAAATTGTAACAACAAAAAACCTAGAAAACAACCTTGGCCTAATACCACTAAAACTAGGAACAGCTAAAATTCAAGAATTCTCTCATTCGTTAATTCATTATTATGACCTCGAACCAATAATCATTGAAATCGACAAATTGAAATTAAAATCACAAAATTTAACTTCGACTATTCAAACAAATTCAGAATATTCCGTAGATATCTCTAATTACCAAAAAATTCTAAACTATGTTGAAACCAAAGTCGAAGAAAAACTAACTGAAATTCTACCTCACCCAAAACGCGTAAAACGAGGAATGATTAACGGACTAGGCTCGATATTCAAATCAATAACCGGAAATCTTGACGCTAATGATGGCGAACGCTACGATAAACTGATTAAACAATTACAAGAAAATCAAAATAAACTCAGCTCTAGTATTAGTAGGCAAAATTCTCTTGCTGTCACCTTGATAAATAAATTCAATGATACTGTGAACCAAATTAACCACAATGAGAAACTATTGGAAATCAAACCTTATCAAATAGGACGTATAGTAGAAGGTCGAATTTACAGAGAAAATATCAATTTAATTGAAGCCATCATGACTCAAGTCATTAATCTTTACGAAATAATAATCTCGATTTTACAAGATGTCGAAAATTCCATCACTTTTGCCAAATTAAAAACAATGCATCCTAGTATTATGAAATCCTCAGATTTATACAAAGAACTAAAATTGCTCTAAAACAAAATTGACGAAAATAGCTTCCCGATTTCGGTCAATTTGGACAACATTTTACTAATTGAAAAATTAATCGAAATTCATTGCTTCATTCTCGACAATAAAATTGTTTACATACTAAAAATCCCATTAACAAATCCTTCAAGTTTCGATCTCTACCACCTCTATTCCATACCTATCTATTCAAGGGGTCTACGCTTTCTTGGCAACCTCTGGCGAGAAAATGGAGGAACAGAAATACCTTTGCAAGGACGTCGACCTTCAAGAGCTCAACAGCCGAACTGCCTGCGAAATCCAGCTGTTAAATGCCGGAAACACCTCCTCCTGCCACCAAACACGAATAACGATCACCCAGCCAGTCTTTAGAAGCCTGGAAAACACCGACCAGTGGATTGGACTATTTCCTTCTCAAGAACTCGTAACCCTAAAATGCCACCAACAAGAAGAAGTCCTCAAACTCCAAGGATCTCATCTGTTCGACATCCCTAAAGGCTGCCAGATATCGACGCGAACCACGACAATTATTAATCAAGAAGAAACGGCGTCACAGACCCAACCCATATTACTCGCTGATATAAATTTCAAAGACAGCTCCATGCAAGAACCGAATTTTGAAATTCACCTAGAGCAACTTCAACTAGATGATCTACAAAATATAAAGACCGCCTACATCCAGAATGAAACGAATGTACGAGAAAAGGGGATAGCTTACACCTCTAGCATATGGACTGTCTTCATTTATGGTTTCCTGATAATCACACTAGGTTACCTTTCCTATAAGAAGATTTACCAAAGCAGAAAGAAGAACCAGACGGGAGCTGAGCCACAAGATGTCCAACTTCCTCGCTAACCTCTCCGAAGCTGGATCTACCGGGGGAGGAGTTATCTTCCCAAGAAGATACCATATGCAGCTAACGTCAGCATATTAACCTTATATTATAAATAGAGCAAACAGAGTAGTAGTTAGTCAGTCTATCTTGCAACCTTGTAATGAACACATCGTGTATTTTCTGAAATTGTAAAATAAAACTTTTTAAAACGGCAATTCGGAGCTTCGGGAAGTTAATTTATGAGATATCTTGTTCTCCTTCATTCGTAACATCAAAACCGAAATATTTTAAATGTGATATTTGCTTTAAAGTGCGATGCTTACGGCTTCAGCTGTGTACCGTTCCATTTTGCTGTTTTTTTTTTAATTTTTCCAATTATGCAGAGTAATCTGGAGTAAAGTAGTTCCCACCTCATCATCATCATTAATAAGCCTATTGTAACGTCCACTGCTGAACATAGGCCTCCCGCAAATTTTAACACTCTTCCATGCATCCCTCTTCCCCCTTGGATGCAAGCTGCACAGAATGTGCAGCTTGCATCCAGTTCGTCCTGAATTTATTTATGTCATCCGTCCATCTTGTTGGGGTCACCCTCTACTTCGATATGCCTCTTGTCTTGGCCTCCACTCGATAATCTGTTTAGTCCATCGTTCATCTTTAATTCTCGAAACGTGCCCCGCCCAGTTCTATTTTAAAGGTTATTTTCTTTACTGCATTTCTAACTCCTGTCCTACGCCGTATTTCTCTATTAGGTATCCTATCTCTAAGCGAGCGAAATTCCCAGCATTGATCTTTGCTGCCTGTGTTGTTCTTATTGTGTTAATTTCTACCTGTATTCAACACACCAAAAAATTATTGTAAATTACACGGAACAAATTATTGATCGAAAACAAAACGGATCCACGTGTTGTGTATATAGTATATAATCACTGGGATGAAGATAAATATATTAACACGGCGCCTGATAGAAAGATACATTGCCGTTTCGAAAATCCTTATCGAGACTATTACTCTTTTGGCTATTCCTTTATGTAAATGTGCGAGTGTCGCTATTGACGGGGAATTAAGATAAGCCTTAAATATTGCCGGTGGACACTCGGAAATAATCGAATCGCGCTGGATATTAAACGAATGAAGAATAAGAGATAAGTTTGATAAGTATGCATATGCATATGCAAATGCATATAGTATGTTTCCTGACAGTACGGTAATAAATCATTTTCAGTCTAGTACATCAAAAATTTTTCCAAGTAACCACACAATTTCTGTTAGCTACTCGTTTTTAAAGAAAATTTCACCCGATGTACTATCCAGTAATAAATTTACACAATAACAAGCCGTGAAGGGTCTGCGCTTCTCATATGCGGCGGTGGTCAACTCGTAAGGAATTTTAATGCCCCACCCTAAGATCGGTTATCTCGTAAGCAAACCGGCAGGTACATTTTTAAAGGATAGTTTTGGATCAGTCAGCTCGTAAGAGGATTCTCAGAAATAATCGAGGGGATGATGATTGCAACGAAGTAGTTCGGATATTTGTTGAAACTAAGAATATGATATAAGGGGGTGGTTTGTTACGTTCCAACAAACGGTGACGAGCACCGAGATAGTTCTGGATTTTATTAAAAGTCAACGCGGCAAAGACTTGCTTGTTGTTAATAACGGTCGGGTTCCGCAGGGTTTTCCTTGCCCTCTCGCAAGGAATACGATAATCCCCTTGTTGGGATTTTTCAGGTCAACTCTTACGAGTTGACCGATACGAGAACCATATTCTTACGAGTTGACCGATCTCGGCGAAGGTCAAATGCGGACCGGGATAAATTCTTACGAGATGACGCGTGCCCCTCATATGCAATTCTAGAGTTCGTTGGACCCGTTCTACCATTGGATTTTTAAAAATAAATTATTAAATAAATAAATAAATAAATACAAAAATAAAAGATTCTAATAATTTTAAAAATAACTGTAGCGGGCACATACGTTACATTGACAAATATTTTATTAAAACCATGTTTATTAACTGTATTGTGATTGCTACATGCAAAAAACTATTAGGGTCAGTAAAAAGTACAAGAATATTCCAATGTTGTGAGAAAATCGGATGGTTTTGTTGAAGAAAAATGGGAATCATTGAAGTCAGGCGATGAGATTATATTATAAATACTTTTTTCAAAAATCATCCAAACCGCAAATGGACACGGATAACCAGCGATAAAAAATAAAAGACATGCTAAACTTCATATAAAGGAAGAACAGAAAATAATTTAGGTATAGAAACTTTAAATAGACTTCCGACTGGAAGTGACGACGGAAAGTGACGACAGCAGAACAAAAATTAAAACAATTAGACATGAGCTCTGTAGAGTATCCGAATAATATTTCTGGATCCTCTACAATGAGAGCAACGAATTAACACTAAGAAAATCGACCTAAATGCCACCTCAGCAAGAGGAACATAGAAGCACAAGAAGATCTCTCACCAGATAGAAAGATGGGCTAAAAAAATAGTGAGAAACTTAATCCAAAAACCCAAGACCGCTATTTTTAAAGAGGATTAAGTTAAGTGTAAGTTAAGAGTGGCTGTGACTGGCTAGTTTAAGAGAACGCTTTGAGACTACATATACTAGGACATATGTTTGTGAGTAGCAGTTATATAAAAGGTGGGCTCAAAGATACAAAATGTTTAGCTGAAGGTTGTTCTGGCCTAGATTTCGGAATACTTTATCCAACATCACGGCAGTCTAAAACGAAGAGGCATAATGTTATATATGTTGACAAGAGACTAACCGACGTGAGCATTAACTAACTCAAAACCGATCGCTTAATTTAGGAAAGATGCACATTGTTTGTTTAGTTTTAGATAACATAATTGTCCTGTTGACATAAGTACAATCAAATTTGGAGGCACAACTACTTAAAAAATATCTTTGTTAACAACAAGATTAATTATTAATAACTAACAAGAGGTGGTTACTCTCTAAACAGACTCTCTGCAGCCTCACAGTCAAGAGTGACTCTTCACTTTAGTTAGTGTTTTTCCGATACACATGATTTGAATTTACAGTTTATGTCTCTCTTATGATTTGATATTTTCACGTTAATATTCTCCATGCTTGGCCAATATACAATATATTGCAGTTGATACATGAGATTCTATAAATAATACACGAAAAGTGTTCTAAGGTTAGTAAACATGTTTTAACACTTGACAATTTTTGACAGGCACGAACAACCAAGAGCTGAACTTGTTGTTTCTTTGAGACCACCTGTTGTACGACTGCTACGCACAAGCAGATCCTAGGATATCTATCTTTGATACGCTAATTCGAGGAGGAAATCGACATAAGAGCGAGGAATATAGGAGATTAGGAAGGGGATATCGAACTGAAGAGGGTCACGCCGGAAGAGACCGCAGAAGCTATCAAGAATCTACAGCCTAGGATCTACAACCAGGACAAGGCAGGACAGCGAAGAGGATTCTGAAGAAACTACGGGAAGACTACATGGAAAGATTAGCAACGACCATCAACGCTGCAATGAAGAGGAGGTATTTTCGGAACAATGGATATTATGGGAAATCATCATGATACCATGATTATGGTTATAACCAGGGAAAGACAATAAACTACCACAAAACTACCAACCCATCATTGGCACTATTGTTACTGTTGAGCAGCAAAGGGAAAATTATAGAGAAAATTATAGTAAGGAGAATAAAGAAAGAAGAAAGAAGACTGGACATAATTCCAGACGAGCAACTAGGATTTAGAGGAGGATATTCATCGGAGGGCAACATAAAACGACGTATGGAGGAAGCAATCAGAGACAACTAGAAGAAGACAATGTGTATCAAGCTATTCGACGCAGAGGTGTTCGACAGGATATGTTACATGGGATTAATGGCAAAAATGGACAAACTAGGATTCGGAAGAACACATACCGAGATGATACAGGACTGCTTGAAGAAGACATTCGCTCTCAGGATAGGAAACATCAACAAAGAGGATAAGATCGATAGTGGTACTGGAACTATACAATATTTACACTAGCGACTTACCCTGGAAAGACTTAGGACGGTATACGAGGATATACATCTACGCGGACGCTACGGCGAAAGCAGTGACATCTACGAACCGCACGAGAGCAGCGGAATACTTACAGTGGAAAGTGAAGAAGTTGGAAGACTGGACGAAGAAATGGGAGATATGGATCAACCCGGAGAAAAGCCATACCATATGTACAGGGAACAAGAATGAGGGACCGAAGATAAAGATTAACGTGGATAACAAAGAAATCGAATGGAGCAAGGACATGAAATACCTAGATATACACATCAATAAAGCACTAACTGAAAGAGGGGAACATATCGAGAAGACACCGAGAAGGCGTAGAAGCGACCCAGCCAAATAAGACCAAGGATAGGACGAAGAAGTAAACTACAATTGAGGATAAAGAAGAGGCTCTACAAAACAAGCATCAAACCAGTTATCTTATACGTAGCAACAGCATTGAGACAAGTCTCAAGCACCAACGGAATTTAAATCCCTCATTTTGTGTTTTTAGTCATGCTAAAATTTATAACTTTCTCTAAGCTAATTTAAAAAATGGTGTCTGGTCCATTTGTCCCGTTCTTAAATATTTCGAAACGAACTCAATATTACGAGCAACATTTATTTTACCAATAAAACGAAAAAGCAATATACTTTAGACACGTTGGTTCATTTTGATTTTTTATATTTTCCCAACAAAAACCTCTACGTACAAATAAAACATAACTTCTGCTGTGTTAAGAACGAAGTCTGAAAATTTAAACTATTTTACCGCAGCAATATATTAGGTACTAACCCAAAGAAAGCTACAGTTTATCCAATTTTTCTAAGCGTCTATCGCTCTTTTTCATTCAAACGTTTCTCTCCTTTACATATTTCGGCTCCTGAAAAAAAGTTTCACGTCGCGCTCAGGTTAATCCTGATATATCGAAATTTTACGCGGCCTATTTATCTTCAGGAGGAATTATTTTGTTATCCCCAGCTAATCCCGGGCAGCTCATAAAGTACCGTATTATGTACGTGTGTGAAGGAAAAGAGGAAATCGAAAGTATTTCCAGGAATAGAAAGCAAATGCATTTAAGGGACAGTGGAATTGAGATGAAAAATTAAACGATGCTTAAAAAAAGAGGAGAAAAGTTTTACTCTCTAACAGTATGCTAATAATAAAATTTTCTTTACTAGTTTTCCTGAGTTTCAAACAAGTCAACCGTAAACAAAAAAGTACAGTCAGCAATTTAACATTTTCGTAATATTATGAAATCATTACCCTACGTAGTATTGTACCAATACTATCACTACCTACTTCTGATTTAAATGATATTATTTCTCAGCTAGTCCATTCATTCCTGACCAGATTTTAAAAAAAAATCATAGTATAAGGTAGTCGATAAACTAGGCTCTTCTCATAGGCTAGCTCATATCGAAAAAGGAATGTTAATTTCAAAAATTGCTCTAGTAAATTGATGTCACATTTGTCACAATATCGATTACTGTGACTCTTTATTGCCTAAAATTTCAAACGGTCCCACTTTATGGTAAAATATAAACTTTCCAGGCGCCCTTTGTTCAATGCTACGAACTTTGGACACTTTTTGTTGATACGACTAGCAAATAGGTCGACTTTTGGCTCACGAAATATTTCAACATTTTTTTAAAAACGTGTGTATTTCAGGTCCTACTCGATCACATAATACAAACATCAAGATTTTTTGTAGGCCTCCTTATGTTTCTAAGATGACATATATGTTGCATACATGAATCATTCCCGTTCCTCGCACCATTTCCTTTTCGAAATAATATATTTTATTCCGCCCATTCAATAAGACATTATTGGCAGTAATGTTATCTATTCGTAGCAGGGGATGTCAGATTTAAACTTGTTTTTGGCAAAGCACTTCCGGCCAGCGAATGCGCCCTGAAGCTCTAAACTATTGATGTGAAAATTTCTGCCTTCTGCCAAAATTTATTTGGTCTAATATTTACAGAGTAAACGCCCCCATCCTGTCAATGAAGTATCTGTAAAGATTTCAATGCGTCAATACCTGATATTTAAAATGTGTTTAGAATTTGGGACGTTCAGAAGCCAGCAATCCATGTCCTGCATTAAAAGGGAAAGACTATCCATTAATGGATAATTAATCAAGTGATAAATATATCGGGCCTTTCAATTAGTTTTGTGTAAAGCCAACCATATTTAAGCTCTCGACAAACGAAAACCAGTTTTCCTAGAAATCTAGCAAAATCCCTAATTTTACACTTTCTAATATTTTTAGATTGCTTAATGAGAAGAATTAGCGATGATCGCTTGCTGTCTGGCAATATTACTATGAGGTTTGCAGAATTGGAGAGATAGCCCAAGTATTGGCATTTCTGGGCTGGATAAAATAAGTGTCCTAATTCCTTAGGACACTTATTTTGGCTAATCACATACCCAAACTTTTCTAGAGTGTGTATGATGCTTGCAATGTTATTTTTACAATCTTTGTAACTTTCATCTAGTAGAAGAAAATCATCTAGGAAGAATACAAGTACAAAACCATTTCCTTTCAATACAGCTACTCTAGTTCTTATCAGTTTTCTGATGAAAACTCATCAAATGAAACAATTATACTGAAAAATGTGTCCCATGAAATTGGATTTCATAATATTTTGTATGAGTTATCTACGGGACTTAAATGCTATGCGTCTTTCAGGTCTAGGCCATTAGATTAAAAAAGTCTATCAAATGTTTTTTTTTTATTTTCCAATTTAAGTTGTTTTATCATAGAAATTAATTTAGTGGTTTTAGAGAATCGTCGGGCTTTGGTACAAAAAAATAGGAATTGGCCAGCTCGAGATTACTTGCTGATTAATCCCAACTCTAAAAGGCTGTACTGAGTCTTGCAAAACAAAAGTTTTTCATTATTGGAAAATATCGGATCACCTGGGGGAAATTTCTGCACAGGTCTATTTAAAAAGGGAAACTTATTAAACTATTAGGTTCTTCTTGTTTGTTTCGTTAGTCGGTAGTAGCAGGTTGTGGTTTCTACAATCTGTATTTGGACTTCTCTTTGTAATATCGGCCTTACTTCTGGTGATGCTGATGAGGGTTTGATGTTGCATGGTGGCATTCACCCTGATATACCTACCCTCAATTGCTTCTATCGAGGCAGGTGATACAAGTTTAAGGACCTTCCGGATGTTAACGTCCTAGCTATAGGTTTCTCAGAAGCCTGGGATCTGGCTGGTAGTTCCAATTCTCTACTAACTCTCACAAACTCACCTAACTTGTCTCCAAATAGCGATTCGTACCCCCCCCCCCCCTACATTTGTTTGCGTTTCTCGTAGATCGTTCTTCAGATTTAGGGACAAAAGTTCTCCGCATGTCGGAAAATTTATAATGCAAGTCTAGCATAAGTCTGCTTGCATCGCTGATACGCTATAAAGAATGGAGATTATTTTTTGTTTGTAGGAGTTTGGTAAGAATCCGCCCCGTGGCAACAAGCATCGCTCCTATCTGAGTTTGATGAGTAGCTATCCTTCTGTCTCGCTTAGACACTCTATCAGTAATACTAATAGTTATTTTACCATTTTTTCTGGTGTCTTCCCGAGATTCCTAATTGTCTTCCATGCTTCAGCTACCCTTGTTCCTCTCATGTTCCTATTTACCTTTTCGTATTTCTTCTCACAGGTTTCATTATTTCGTTCTGTAATTGCCCTTTTCACTACCCTATTACATTGCGCATATAATCTTCCATCTTCTGCTGTGTTGGTGTGTAACTATGTCTAGCATGCTTTCTTTTGCTTCTTAACGAACTGTTCCACTTCTATTAACCAGCATTCTAGGTTTTGCTGGTGCTGTCGTTCTTGATACTCTAGAAATTCTTCTGCAGCCTCCTGTATGCAGCATTTTATTTGGCTGTACAAGCTTCTTGCGTCAACATTTCCTCTATTTATCTTTTGTAATTTGCGGCTATACGTATCTTATATAGGAACTTCACCGGGTCTTGTTGAATAGCATTGCAATATTCTTTCTTCTACAATTTATTTCTAATTTTCGCCACAACCATATGGGATCAAATTCACATTCCGCACTACGGTACACCCTCACGTCTATAGTTTTAAGTGCTGAGTTCTGTTGTTGGCTGACACAGTTAATTAATTATAGAGCGTAATCCTTTTGTCGGCTGTATCCAATTTAATTTGTGAATGTCTATGTGAGGAAAATACCCATTCATTATTTTCAAGGAACCATACTAGCAGAAATTTCTTATACGTTGTCTATTAACATTTATAGTGGCTACGCCATATCGACCCACCACCCTACCGTTGTGTTCTTGTTCTTTTTCTTGTAAAATATTTTTCACATTTTATATTTCCAATGAATTAGATAAATCACAGAACAAAGATAAACACGAACAAAAAAACTGTACAAAGCTACTAAAATTGTGTCTGAATACTGAATAACTGACGTTTATCAGTTTTGCAATATGACATCAAAGTATTTCAAGTGTTCAAACCAATATTTATATTTTGATTGGTTTGTCCCATAGCTTTTTTTGTTTTTTAAATTTTTTAACGTCAAAACTTCATTAACCACATTCACACTTTATGTTATTTTGATTATGATCAGATCGTATCACAATCTTTAGATATTCCTTTTACAAGGACTTACAAAAGTCTTTTATCCAAATCATCTGAGGAATGTGTACACAGCCTTATTTTTAGGTACTTTAAAAGTGTTGTGGTGGTGATAAAGTACGCAGGTCTCCGTATGTTTTCAAAAAAAATTAGTAAATGCTGTAAAAAGGGCTTATATACCTTGGGAGATATCGATAATCGATATTTTCTGAGAAAATTTCATTTTCATAATCTAGTAATAATATACTATTTATTCTTCTTTATTCTTTTATCCAAGCCACACCAAACACACCTAACCTTCCCGACTGAGTCGTAGGCCCAGAAAAGTTTCCGTGAAGGATTTTCTCGTTCCATGTAGATCTCAATCCAAGATGTCTACAGTTTGTTTACGTTTAAGAGCAATTTCGTAATGAAATATCTCGGTTAATAGATGAAATAAAGTAATTCCCGCATTCAGGTAGGTTCTTAGTTACACGCTGCTTCTGCTGATATAATTGTTTATTGTACAGTGAAAGCATTTAAGACTTGCTATCTGTGCCGCCCCCAGTGTTGTAATACACATATTGGGAAGTAGTCAGAGACAATTTAAGACTGTAATGCGATTCAGCAGTCACAGTCTGGAGGCTAGTTCTGTTGGTGATCACTTATAACTATCCAATCAACTTCAAATCAACTCCTTCCCATAAATCCCAGACCTTTATAACTGACAGAACGTTGACTGGTTAAAATGAAGCTTAATAAGACCACTAAAACCATAAAATCATAAAGTAACCACACCAATCCGAATTAATACGATAAAAGCTAGTACTGGTTTAGAACACAAAACGAAAATTTGTTTTAACAGGCATCACAGTCGGTGTCTCGTGACAGGACAGAATACGTCCGGGGCGGATTTATCTGCCGAGCCATCCTCGGTAATTGCAATACAGTTGCATATAGTAAGCGAATACCTACGCAAGCTTCTCTCTTTCTTTGCCCTCTACTGCAGGTAGGTACTTCTTTGGCCTATTATCTCCTCGTCGCAATAACTCCTTGTGCGTTCCTCGTCCAATTACGTTATAAGACTGGGACGCGCACGCAGATCTACATGTGTGATATAAATTAGTCTCATTACCCACCGGCATACCCACCGGAATGTGTGTGTGTGTTGTGTGTGCGTGTGTTTGTGTGTGTGTGTGTTTGTGTGTGTGTGTGTGTGTGTGTGTGTGTGTGTGTGTGTGTGTGTGTTTGGGGGGGGGGGCGCATGTGTGCTTCTGAAAAATATGTTTTATTACTGAACAGTTCATTTTTATAACGAAAATGCCCCCTTCGCTGTGGAACAAATAGTCAGTCTCTGAACTATGAAACAATATATAGCCTTAAAGTATGGTTTGGGATTCCTATTATGGATTAACTCTGCAGCAGAGGGACGGTTTATAATTCAGGTAAGGGTTTAGTGGCAATCCCGTTGCTTAACCGTAGTTCGAAATTCGTGTTTCATCCTCTTCAAACAACATCCTTCCATTGCTGACGGGTCGCCAATGTTACCTACCTGCTTTAGGTTTTTACCTTCATTATCTCATTAGGCTTACATTTTAATTCGGGCATTATTTTAATTTACTCTTAGTTTACCTGCTTTAAAGCGATATTTTAGGCGATCATTTTAGTGATTACACGTTAAGAGATCTGACTAATGATGGCAAATGAAAAACCTAAGTGAGGAGAGTGATTAGTCCAATATTGGTGTTTCTTATTGAATTATTTTATTGGAGAAGTATTACCCTATTTCATTCCTTCAACGTTTCCCGATTAGACAACATGTAATACATTGTATTCAATAGCTGTAGTTCGGATAAAAATTAACACTGAGAATTGAACAAAATAAAAAACTGCAATTCACCCTCGACACCGAATTGTACCATAATGTTTCCTGTCGATTCGGGGGATTTCATGTGGATCAGACAAGTTTCGGGAGGTTTTCTGATACGTGAACGTCATAATGATACGCTTGAAAGTACGTTGGAAACGCAAGGGGGCAAGGATCAAACATGTAAGGGGCGGGGCAAAAATAAAACATGTACTCACTGAGCCTAATAGGCATCACCAGAATTGTGTGATCATCATGTGTATTGCATATTGTATCTAGAAAATTGTGTTAATCGGTTTAAGTCGTTTAAGCCTTTAGTGTCGACTTGGCATGTCAGTTAATGCCATTAGTTGCGACTACCTGTTTTTTGTAGTGTTGAGTTGGCGTATTAACATTTATTACCTTAAAGGTAGAGTGTCGAGATGGCCTGTACCACAGATGCCCTCGTGACACCATAAGCCATCCAACGTCTTCAGTATCTTCAAACTCAGATCGATTAAACGACCAACACAAAGTTATTCATATTGTGACCAAATGTGTGGTAAACGGCAGTTTCAAATAATTTATACGTGAAATGGTATATCTATGTTACATAGCATTTATTTTAGCTAGATTTCAGGTATCTGCTTCGAAAATGACGCTATATTCTATATTCCTTTGATAAATACAATAAATTTGATAAATCGCTCATCTCGAGAGTTTCCACATGGTACGATACTTGTAGCAAAACTCATAACTTCAATATGTAAACTCTTTTACGTATCGTAAGCTCTTGTTAGTTGTCTAGGGTCCTATTAGGGTTCAGAGCCAAAACGTCGGTCTTTATGTTCTGTGAGGCGAGGACGACATGAGCTGCTCTTTGAGCCCTCTAGTCTAGAGTGTCTGAAGGTTAGGAAGGACCAGTATTGTTAAGTAATTAATTACAATTACTTAAAAAAGTAATTGAATTACTTTCATTGTAATTGAAGCACTAATTAATTACTTGCTTTCCAATTGTAATTGACTAGTAATTCAATTACTCGTTTCGGTACAATTACAATTACATTTTCAATTACTTTTCACAATTACATTCTACAAATGTGCTTTTAATATTTTTAGTAGGTAATATGTAAGTAGCTTAAAGTTGCTTATTGTGGGTTCTGACTACCTGGTTTCTTTAACGCAACTCTATCACTGTCCCAACCAGTGATTAGCATTAACGATTATCTTTAACTATCCTATTATTAATCCTAAACAACGAAGTTTTTTGTAACTCTTCGTTTTTTGACCTTATGGCATAATCATAATTATCTATTATAATTTTAACAAGTATATTTTGTTGGAGCAGTTTGTAGCGTAGATGGGCCACATCAAGTACAACCTTTTTTTTTTTCATTTTGAATTCACACATTTTTGTAAAAAAAGTATAAATTTCAGCTTTTCCGTAAAAAAGTATGAGTTTACACTTTTTTACGAAAAAGTTTAAATTCACACTTTTGTTACGGAAAAGCAGAGATTTACACTTTTTTACAAAATTTCGTAAAAAGAAGGGTACATTTACACTTTTTTAAGAACTTACTTAGAAAAAACCATGGCATGAAAGGCTGAAAGGTAGATTTATGGGTAGTGGGTAGGATATATAGTAATGTAACTAAGCCGATTTTAGAAAGTCGAGGGTAGACCACCCACCATACAGTTAATCGAGAAATCAAACCTATCTCGGATAGATGGCGGCCAATAAGACAATGTTCAATCTACCATCGCTTAAACATCCAGACTAAATTTATATAAGGCAACCGCCCCCCCCCTCCGGAGTTCTGTACCCGAGTTAATCCAAGGTGAGAACCAAGACTTGTCTATAGCAAGTCGATCCGTCTATCTGTCTATTGTAAACGTCACAGCCGTTAGATATAAGCCGCCAAATTATTTGTTATTTGTGAGTGTACGTAAGTTGTGCATTATCCCCGACCGATAGTCGTAAGCCGTCCGAGCTATTCGTAGTTATTCGTCTATTGTGAAAGCGTCCCCGACGGCTAGCTAGAAAGCTATACGTTATTTGTGATTTTTCGTTGTGAGCCTACCGACCGCTAGATATAAGCTATCTGTGGATGAACGCTTGTTACATGTTAAACCGGCGGTTGTGAAAACGCCCGTTTTTCCAACCGTCCGGAATTAATTTTTCCGTCGTCGCGTTGAGGAAAAGTCAATTCCCGACTACCGTATTCTCTCTCTCACGCTCTCGCTCTCTCGATATGTAAAAGCCGCATTACCGAATATTAGACCCTGCACGTTTTCCTATCGAGTTTTTTTTGTTCATATTTGAGATCTTAATTTTATTGTTTCAAAAGTATTGTAATTTTCCGTTTCCGCATTTTTCGCTTCGCCGCATAATTTTTAATCTTTCCCATTTCATTTAGGATAAAATTAAGTTTATTTCTCTCCAACTGTGATACTTTTACATTTTCGCATTTGTGTGTTTTCTTTCCGAAATACATATGTTAGCTTCAGCTACCAATTCGGGGTTTCTACCCCTAATTAAACTCAAGAAAGCGTCTAACACTACTTTTACTGCCACGACTCTGTTTAATACATGGCATTGAGTGAGTATCGACTTGCGCTGTTGTAAGCTGCTCCTGCTCCATCATTTCCTCGGTCATGCGTACTAGCTCACCAATGGCATCGCGACTTATGTACGATGTACGAGGGATGTTGGCATATTACGTGTACGAGGGGTGTTGGCATATTACGCTATTACGCTAACACATATATAATTGTAAATAAGTTTTTTCCTGATCTCCGTTCGACGACCTAGCGCCAACAGGTGTTAGTCGTATGAATTGTAATTGACTGCCCTGTGGGAATAAAATAAATTAGGGATTTTCTATTTTTGAGCGTGTGTTTCATTTCTACGGACAACCCTGGTAATCTCCTGAGTTCGTAAATTACCCAGGCATATTCCCGAGGGAGAAAACCCTTAAAAATCTGGCGCCCGAGCAAAACCGTAAAATCGACTTTTAATACCTTTTTTCGAACTCCCGAAATCCGTCCCAGCGCCAAATCTCCCTATAGTAACCGCAACAAAGCGCGTTACAGTAATATAACACGATGTGTCAAAAAAATGCATACGAGGTGTGAAAAAATACAAACGTCAAAATTTCTAACTTTTTGCATATAACTATTTTTATGTACATTTCTCAAAAATATGTTTTTTACAAAAGTTGTTCGCCTCTACAAAGGCAACAAAAAACCTAAGTAATATTTTTCTCCCAGACGCGAAATAAAAGTTTTTTGATTTTTTGAATTGAAAAGCAAATGTAATTTTAATTGTAATTGTAATTGTAATTGCAATTACAATCGTATATTTTGTAATTGTAATTGTAATTAATTACAATTTAGTCAAAGTAATTAATTGTAATTGTAATGAATTACTTACTGTGAAGTAATTTTAACAACACTGGGAAGGACCTACCATCGAGACGCAGCCTCGCAAGTTTAAACTCAGAATATAGCAGGTAGTTACACTCAAGAGAATCTTTACTATGTCTTTGTTGAATAATCTATTTCTATATTCTAATTATTTCCACAAGTTTGTCTTCATGCCATTGTCCCCAGGTGGGTGCGGTATCCTAGAATTCCTTCTGATTGTGCTTCGTACACCCGATAAATGTGATGCAGTTAATAATCTATCGCTGCTGTACAAAATCCTTGGACCTACTATTGCCATGGTTACTAATACCTCATTCTCTAAATATTAAACACATTTTGCTTTTTGCCAACCTTTTTTAGGTACGGGGTAGAATTAAGTAGTGGCATTACAGACCGCCATAGAATTTTAATGAGTAAAATACATATTATATCCTTATGACTTCGAGTAGTGAAGTTATCCTTAACTCACTCAAAATTTAACATGCTTACTCCAAAATATTTTTTAATCTTGTAATATGAGTTACAGCGTCTTCTTGTCGTTTGAAACTAAACAATTCGTGACACATATTAAATGCTTTTTCTTCGATCAATCCATCATATAGCCCATATACTGAGAGTTCCCTAGCAGTATCGAAACGCATTACGATTTTTAGTACTTCTTTATTCAATTGGTCGATCAAAATTATCATAACGACATAACTTACTTTCTGAAAAACAAGTCCTAGTACTTCTGCCTTTATCCAGCACTTGCCTGAGAGAACGGTGAAATGGGAGTTTATCGTCGATAACGTCCATCCCGTTTATAACCCCTCGAAGAAGAACTTTGTATTTCTAGGTCTGTTTGTTTACCTTGTCATCCAAGATACCGATTTGAATTGTGTTCGAATTCAGTTGCGCCATCACCATCAATTGTACAAGTTATTGTACAATAACTTGTATCCCATCATCCCGTGCACCCTCGACTTCGGGAATTTGATGGTTCTGGGTGGGATTTCAATTCATAAACGCCTCAACTACATCTTCGTTCCACCAACCCGGTGGTTCAAGTGGTAGAACACTGGCGCGTAAAGCCAGAGGTTGTGGGTTCAAGTCCCACTCAGGGTTGCCAATTTTTCGGGGTTGAGGGTGTAATTTCATTCATTCATTCTTTCATTATTTCATTCATTCATTACTCATTGCGGTGGTACCCGCTTAGAGCGAGGAAAATTGGGGGTTAATTCAACCAATTTCACTTACTTCCCATTTATCATTGTTATTGTACATTCAAAACTGCACGTGAAAGTGTTGGTCTCATAACCTGTTGAAGTTTCTCTTTATAACTGCTTCGTTGTTTTTTATAATACTAGAAAACTTTTACAGTGAGTTGGTATATATTTGATTTCTTATAAAAAATGTCTTTTTGTTCATTCTTTTAATAAAGAACTAAGTATTTCTTCATAGAAATGTTGACGCAATTAATTAAATACCATTAATATACCTATTTATATCAAGGAGAAGTTGCGGTACAGTTATGAATATTTTCACGAATCACTTTATTATTAGCATGGGTCGATATTCTATGCTGCAATCTTTTTCATATACTATTTTTTAATTTTATTATATAATTTAATAAAGAAAAGGAGGTTTTCCAAAGATTATTTGTTTCGTTAATTCTCTCTTCAGAAATATCGCAGCTACTTATTGCCATTACTAGCGACACGAGAATCAATAAATTTATTTTGATACAGGGCGCGATGAGGAATAGAATAAATCAAAGATATCAGTTAAGGGGTCCCTTTACTAAAGAAGGTAAAGAAATAATTAATTACGTGATAAATGGTAAACAACAATACTGACAGTTAATTCGGGCATGGTCCTAATTCGACCACAAACGATTTATACCGAACACACCTCCGTGAGAACGAATCTGAATAACACAAATGATTTACTAACTTTAGACCCTTTTAAATCAGCTGCCGGAGTAATTTGCCGTAGGTATATACTGATGCATTTATAAACTATAAAAAAATACATACATACATACATAAACATTGGAATGTGTCAGGTGCATCGAAATTTAACAAAAATTAGTCTCATTGGCGTAATTATGCTCAGAATGACACAGAAGTGACTGATAAATTGTTCTCTGTTATTTTCTTATAAACTGTTTTTTAATCTCCGAGTGAAACACATTTTCAATCAAAAATGAAACGGTAAGCAAATATTCGGCTCTTCTTGTCGAAACCGAAACCAAAACATATGCAATTAAGTTAAAATTTGGTTAAATTTTCATTTTTCATTACACCCCGAAATCTAGTAACACCAGAAATATCTGGCCACGTAAATTATATCGTGATTACTGGTTATTAAAAAGAAACAAACAAAATAGTTGAAGATGTTCACCACTGAACACGCGAGTACCGACACTATCAACATCATCATCATCATCAATCAGTTGCACCTTCAACAAACCTTTAAAGTAAACTCAAGGCTTACAAAATATTTTGCGCATATTTCTCAAGTTATAACAAAAAATGGTATGAATTTTAATATAATTAATAATAATCTTGGAAATAATTTTTGTACAGCAATGACCTATCGGAAGAATTTTATAACTGTGACTAATTCAATAATGAGATTTCACTTTGGCTGTTTAATTGAAAATATTGTTACTTACCAGATCGGTTTGTTTTTGATTAGTTTCTATAACTCCATATTTACCATTAACTAACACCTTCAGACAAAAGCAATTTTATTCTAAAGATTTTTACGAATAACTTGTATTTATATAAAAAAAATTGTAACATTTTTAGCAAATAAGATGTTTTCGAAAAACCGAAATGGTTATAGTTGCAATCGAAAAGAATTTCCAAAAAATATACTTTAAGATAAATAGATACATTACAATGTATGTATAGTATGCATATGTATATATGTATGTAATATAATTCAATACTACATTAAAATATATACATTCATGGTCACAATTGGGAAGAAATTGACCGTTGATTCCTGCCACACCGGCAAATAACCATTTATTATTATAAATTCCATATCTCTTAAACTGTCGGTTAATTAATCTGTATCTCAGGTTATACAATCTGGCAGCCACCGAGCCGAGAAATGGCATTCCATGTGGGATGAGACTCACCATTACTTTCTCCAAGAGATTCCGTTTATAATAAATAGTATTAGTGGAATTAGGTAGTGATATGTTAATCATGGTGGTATTATACGAGAGACCGAAGTGTAGAGAAAAATACAGTGTAATTTGATGAGTTTTGAAATATCCGACGATTAAACATTATGAATAATCTGTAATCTCAGATTTTAACGTTTTCATAGACGATAAAATTTTCGAATGCTGGTACTATCCAAAATTTTTCTCATTCTCTCTCGTCGTAGATTATTAGCATATCGCATCAATTTGATACTCGTCGAAGACGATGCATACGAGAGCGAAAGGGTGTGGGATGAAGTTGCAACAATTAACGGTCCAGATACGCGCCGCCGATAATTACCAGGCTAACAGCTTGATTAGTCCCATTAAGAGAAGGTATTTCGGACTTGGCGAAGAGGAAACGGCGTTATCTACGCGTCGAACGATAAGGAAAAAATAAATCGGATCAGAGAAGACGTTTATGGTCGAGGAGAAAAAAAGGAATGCAAATGATAGGAAAGAGAACGGATAGCTGGAGCGTCGAACGTTGGTATTGGAACGATGCGATGGTTCGATTTTAGAGCGGTTTAATATTTCGAAAGGCCTCTAGATTTGTAGACCTGTAGGTACATACAAAACACATGTTTTGACGATTTCCGCTTGCCAATTGAACATGCAGAAATACTGTGTTGGCGAAGTATAAAACTGTTGCGTATCAGATGATACCAAAATTAAAGAGTTTTTTATTTTACAAAACTTAATTAACACTAAGTTTTCAAATACCTTTCGATAGAATATTTCGTTGACAATGTTTAGATAATTTAAATGTCGTTTTTGCATGACGATAAACTCGAAATTCACGTATACGCTATTAGCCATGACCCGTCGCGGCTTCCAATCAGGCAAATGTAAAAAATGTCATTTGTTTTTAGATATGACAAGTTTCGTCACCACCCTACAAATAATTGCTTGGGTTTAGCCAGAGGCATTTCTTTGGTGTATGATCGAATCGTAGATGAGAATGTCAGTAGGACATATTAGTCCGGGAAATATATACCGAAAATAACCATTTCGAGTTTTACCATTTCGAACGGCTGATTTTCGGTGTACTGGTAGCATAAACATGTAAAAGATGATAATTATGTTTCCAAAGCGTCAAATCGATTCTCCCATTGTTTAACAGCCATTTTTAACTGTAATTTTAACGATATTTTAGGTTTTTCACTTATATTTTTTTCCCTCTGATTTTACAAGAAAATAGTTAAGTACTTTCTTATTCGCCTTCAAAAGGCCTACACAACTAGGCATTGCACGAAAAAAAATATTAATTAGGTCAAAAGTTATTAATAAAACAACCATTGTTTATGCAATGTTAAATAAACCATTTTAAAACGAGCTACTATCACTGCCCCGTCTCGGCGTTTCGTGAAATCATTCGTTCTCACTCACAGACGATATGTACAAAAGCTGGAATCTGTAAGTGAAATAGTTAACAAGTTACAGCGTTATTAACAAATTAACTAATTATCGATCTACACTAGCTTGAGCGACGTTCAGCGGAAAGAAAATCATTTTTATCGGTAGCTTTCATCCGTAAGTATCACAACGTATAATTATTTTTCAATCCAAAGTTATTTTGTAATAATGGGAGCGATTATTTAATATGGCCTTAGTTGTAAAATAGAATAAGTCATATATTAAATAACTTTCTTCAATATATAATTCCATAATCTAATAGAGGGCGGAAAGGCCTTTAATACTAGAAAAGAAAATTTAATGTTCGTTAAGAAATAATGGAGTTATAGGCCGTCAAAGTTCAAGACCTACTGTTAAACAATTTATGCGAATAGGGAAAAAAACAAAGAATTATCAGTATAGGAATACAGAGAAGTTTCATTGTTTGAAATATTGGACCTTTGTATGAAAGGTAAGTGACTTAGAAACAACATCAAAAGTCAGCGGAACGCTATCATTCTTGCTATCTTTCTCGCGGAGGCGTGGTGGGGGAAGCGACCGAGGCGTCGAGACAAACTCGCCACGGAGCTTCAAACTCGACCGCGCAGCTACAATTACACTTTTCTCGGGAACCGTTGAAGATAAATTGATCATTTTTTTTTAATTTGATAGTACGCGACGAGAGAAATCGATTGTTGTATCGTAAAGTCATGAAAAGTGCAAAATAATACGATTTTTTTAATTGTTATTGGAAACAGCGATACAACAATAATATACGTAAAGTATCCAATTGAATAATTATTTAATCGTATTGATTAAGATGAGATGAGAAATATTTAATTTAGTGCTTCAACGTATAGCGTATACTATCAAATTCAATTGTAGTTCGGCCATACTGCTAATTTTGATGTAAATGATACTGAGGCAAATTTCAAACCAAGCAACTGGGGTTGGAAGTACGTCAATAATATGTACAAACCAATTTACGTTGAAGGAAATTTATTGCCCGACGAAATTTTGAAGAGTATAAGATGCAATTGTAAAAAAAGGTGTAAGAGTAATTGGGGGTGCAAGAAAAATGGTTTGAAATGCTCAGATTTTTGTGGGTTTTGTAAAGGCCATAGCTGAAAAAACAAGCAAGAATCTGACGAGAATGAAACTGTCGACGACGCAGAAGATGATTATGAGTCTTTACAAAATCAAATTAATGAAATGGAACAATTCTAAAGTGATGAAATTAATTATGAGTATTATGACATTCCACCGCAAGATGAGCTTGCAAGCAGCAGCGATGAGTCTGATAACGAGAGCAATGAAAGAAGTGATATTGGCAGTACTCCTTCAAAAAAAATCCAGATTTAAAATCTAAAATTGTCTCAAAATTTAAATACTCTCTATAATATGTAATATATTCGAATAAATATTAGCGTTCATAGTGAGTAAAAACGATTACTAAATATGTAATAATCTGTACTGGAACGACGCCAATGAAGTGTATACATTGTTAATAAAACTATTTATCATTAGAATGCAACAAACAGAATGTTATATGCCTCTGGCACATAATACTTATTCCTCAAATATTACTATCGCATAAATACAAAAAATAACAAAAAAATCGTATTATTTTGCACTTTTCATGATTCTTCGATACAACGATCGATTTCTCTCGACGCATACTATCAAATTATAAAAAATGATCAATTTATCTTCAACGGTTCCCGAGAAAATTGTAATTGCAGCTGCGCGGTCGAGTTTGAAGCTCCGTGGCGAGTTAATCTCGACGCCTCGGTCGCTTCCCCCACCACGCCTCCGCGAGAAAGATAGCAAGAATGATAGCGTTCCGCTGACTTTTGATGTTGTTTTTAAGCCACTTACCTTTCATACAAAGTTCCAATATTTCAAACAATGAAACTCTGTATTCCGATACTGATAATTCTTTGTTTTTTCCCTACTCGCATAAATTGTTTAACAATAGGCCTTGAACTTTGACGGCCTATAACTCCATTATTTCTTAACGAACATTAAATTTTCTTTTCTAGTATTAAAGGTCTTTCCGCCCTCTATTAGATTATGGAATTATATATTGAAGAAAGTTATTTAATATATGACTTATTCTATTTTACATCTAAGGTCATATTCAATAATTGCTCCCATTGTTACAAAATAACTTTGGACTGAAAAATAATTATACGTTGTGGTGCTTACGGATGAAAGCTACCGATAAAAATGATTTTCTTTCCGCTGAACGTCGCTCAAGCTAGTGTAGATCGATAATTAGTTAATTTGTTAATAACGCTGTAACTTGTTAACTATTTCACTTACAGATTCCAGCTTTTGTACATATCGTCTGTGAGTGAGAACGAATGATTTCACGAAACGCCGAGACGGGGCAGTGATAGTAGCTCGTTTTAAAATGGTTTATTTAACATTGCATAAACAATGGTTATTTTATTAATAACTTTTGAACTAATTAATATTTTTTTTCGTGCAATGCCTAGTTGTGTAGGCCTTTTGAAGGCGAATAAGAAAGTACTTAACTTTTTTCTTGTAAAATCAGAGGGAAAAAAATATAAGTGAAAAACCTAAAATATCGTTAAAATTACAGTTAAAAATGACTGTTAAACAATGGGAGAATCGATTTGACGCTTTGGAAACATAATTATCATCTTGTACATGTTTATACTACCTGTACACCGAAAATCAGCCGTTCGAAAACAAAAAATGTTGATGGCCCTATATTTCCCGGACTAATATAGTAGGAAAACGAATTGAAAATTGAAAATGATTAATTGATTATTAATAGAACCACGTATGCGTTACTTGTAAACTAAGCTGTATATTACATCACGTACCTACCGGAAAACCATCGGAATAACGTGTAAGGCGGGATATTGGGGTATTATCAAGCCTTAAATTTGTAAAAAATACCCTGCCACAGATCAATCCGCGTACAGAAACTCTAGTTCTAAACTTAAAGTCGTGATATACAAAAGGGAATTCGAGTCTATCTTGAAATGAATGTGTACGATTTATTTTATATTTCGATTTTAACAGTTAAACACCATTTTCAATTAGCGCATAATGAAATAAGCATTTATCCAATGCTATTTCGTAAGTGCTAAGGGTTTTTAATACTTTGCAGATACATATGACTTCCACTTAAGTAGACACAATTATCTTGCAAAAAACACTTAAACTCGGTCTATTGGTTACAATACTCTTAACACTCTCCCTTTACTTGCTTAATAAAAAAAGGGGATAAATAGGACATCATATTCAAGAACTCTTTCAAGAAGAACATTTTTTTGGAAAATAAGAAAGCTCCATACTTTTACGTATTACTTACATATAATGTTGATTATTATGTTAAATTATTTTCCCGAAAGAAGACCCAAGTGTCGACCTCAAGAGGGTGTCGTCTCATTTTACGACCGGTCGGTTCCCAGTTCGGGACTTCCCATTTCGGGACCGATTACAAATTTACCTGATTTGGTGCCATTTCGGGACCGGGCATAAATTAAATTATTTCTCTTTCCCAATTAGGGACCTTTTCCAAGTACCTAAGGATAAAGTAATGATCGTCATTAAAAACAAATTTTAACATAGGATTACTGTTCTTTCTGTTCCAGGAAGATTCGTGCATTATTATGTATAAATGACAATTTTTAATCGGTGCTTTGTTGGTGGTTGTCATTAGGGCCTTCTTACAGGTCCCTAAGCATTAAGAAAAGGGATAACTCTAAGTAGTAGTCTTCATTAAAGACAAATCCTAACAGAGGATTACTGATTTTAGTTCTAGGAAAATTGGTACAATTTTCAGTATAAATTAAGAGTTTCGAAAATTTGGAGTCAGTCATTCGTCAGTGGTTGTGAAAGCATTTACTGACTCAGCTCTATCAACGAAAAATGTCTGGTGAAAATGTAATTGAAATTGTTGAAACATCCAAGGGTAAGTAAACATCCATTTATTATAAATATTATCACGTTTTTTATTTGTTAAATTTGTATATTTACTTCACTCTTTTAATAATAATCCAACATTCTCAACTTGCAGCTATACCAAGCGGAAATATTTGGTATGAATTTCTTGATCCATTGTGCCTTACTGAACTTAAAAGTCTCCTTCATGATGACATCCTGTATCCAAAGACGCAAGGTTCAAGTGTTTTCTGTGTATCACAGTTAGGTCATTTTTATACTTAATGACTTTTGGGGAATTTATCTTCACAAGTCTATTTACAAAACCATCCAATTTATAACTCCATTATAAATTTTACGTTTCTCAATTAAATAACCTTCTATATTCGGCATCAATCTTGTTACCATGCTTTTTTCTCCTCCTCTTTCTGCGCAGTCATCTTGAGATGACACCCAAATATTAATTTGTCATCAATGTGTACACCTAGATGTTTAATAGGTTTACTGGAAATATTTTCCATGTTTAGAATTTCAAACCTAATAAAGTCTATCCTTCTACCTCCGTTTAAGATAGTTAGTTGTTCCTGTTTTTCTTTTTCAGAAACAAATACTAAATCATGATTCCATCCAGTATGAAATCATCGCTAGAGTGTTACTCTATTTGTCTATATGTGTCAATTTTATGTTCAAGGAAAAATTGTCTTTGATTAAGATGCCCAAAACGTCTGCGAATGCCATTAACATTTTCAGATACTTTTAAACGAAAAATATCATAAAGGATATTCCATAATCCTGGTCCAAAACATAACCCTTAGACCCTCAGACTACTCTCACCAGCCTATTTCTAGTGTCTGCTTATTAGGAATATTATATTTTCTCATATTGATCCATCTCCCCATATATTCGTATTTAGTTCATTACAAATTTTATACAATGACTGATTTTTGGTTTTTAATTCTTTGGTATTTTCTTTTACTCTTTTGGAAATATACGCGGAATCAGCACTTTTATTAATCATGGAGGTCCTACATCTAGACGAACGTCCTAATTTTTCATTAATCATTCCATTTCTAAATTTCAGCAATATGAAATTTTATGAAAACTACTACATTTTATAATTGCACTATTTTTTGTACATGTACACAACACATTTTTGGAGATTAATATTAGTGTTTTGAGATATTGAATTATATAAATTTATTTTGAAATTTTCTATGTCGAAGACCAATCGATTATATGTCTATGTTGTTATAGTTGTTGCCTAAAATACTAAAAGTAATAGGGTTATGCTACACTAAATATTCACCCTATATCAGTTATACAATCCTCCAATCAGTTATACATTTACTCATTGAATATGTGCTTAATGCAAGGTTAATATATCATTTCGATGGACCCCTTTTAAAAGTTGGTACAGAACCGGTATTATGGATTACTAAATTTAGTTGAGAGATCCAGTTCACCTATTTTTCATCAATTGGAGAACATATTCCTGCTGTTTACGTTAAAGTTTACGTTAATTAACGTTTAAATTATCATCTCAAAATGGCGATATACAGTGGTCAAATTTATGTAATTTTATACAACTTTGTCCTGTAAAAATGTTAGTGATAACATTGGTTATATAAGAGATACTTACCATTTCTTTGTAGAGCCAGATTATGTCCGTAATCACGGACGAAACGTCGGCATTAGAACATCCGTAACAACGATCGTTGTTTTATTTTAGGGATTAATCAAGATCCCCAAAATATCATCAATTTTTCATTCGAAGATATATTTGTTTATTAGGTTCAGAATAGAATAAAATGAATATTGTCTATACAACATTGATAATTCAGAATGTCATGAGCTTTATTCTCACGGCTTGTATTTAGTTGCAAAAATTAAATTTTTTTTTTATTTGTAAAGAAAATCTTTATTATATTCTTTCTTGAAAATGTGGGATATTGTCAGAATAGTGACAGTGTAATAGTGTAATATGCAAAACTTTTTGTTTTTACAAACTTTAGGTATGACCATGAGTGTCCACTTTCACACAGTTTAAACTAAACGCAAAGGCTATTAACCTAGGCAAAGAAAGTTCTGTGCGAAAGAAGGTTCTGCATTTTAATATCAGTAAACTGAGTCGTGACAGGACAAAATAGATCAATTCAACAAAAAATCCGTAAAAATCTGTTTCTTTTGTTGTTTAATAATTAGTGCAGAAAAAGTTGTAAGGTTTTGAAAAATAATAAAAGCGTAGCATTTGTGATTCTAAATATTCATTTAAAATTTCAGGATCATAAACAATTTCGTTTTTTTAAAATACAAAACGGGGTTAAAGGGAAATTCTAATTCTTATTTCTGAAACATTTGAAACTCACAAGCAATGTGCAGTTGTTTGTGCAGACTTCAAATTTTGAGCCATTCAAATGCCTATAATGTGGAAAGGAACCTATTAAAATGAGGAGAAAATAATAGTTCAGATTAGAATGATTTTAGAATGATCTTAAATGATTGCAGTGATTTCAGCAAAATTCTTTACCAATACCAGTTGGTTTCTAAGTTTGTTCTTAGCAAACTTAGTAGAATTCTTTGCGTCTTCATTATCACTTAGAACAAGAATGTAAAATAGAGTCTGTTGAAGCTAAAATAATTTTTGAGAGAAATTGTAAAAGGTTGTAAACGACTACAGATGATTTAGAAACAAAATCTCTTCTAGTTAGCATAAAAGTTTCAGTAGCAAGATATTTTGAAGGAGTTTAGGACATCTACAAAGTCAAAAGAATAATGACAAGAGTGTAGGAGAGACTTGGTGATTCAACCACTTAAGATTTTTGGAGATACTACGTCGACTAGATTAATTATTTTAATGTTTTTTATAAGTAAACACATATTTTAACACTTTTTTACTAATACTAACCCTAATATATTTCAGAGGATACTTTCATTAAAGATTTCAATTTTTAACAGGAAAAAATGCCAATTCTTGAATCATTCCCTAGCTAGTGTAGATTATTCCATATTATGGGTAACATTCAACCACAAATTCATTTTAGCAATTGAGTAAAGAATTTACTGTATCGCTTCTTTCAACAGAAGAGACATCTATAAGTAGGCAGGTAAACATATTAGAATTGTTATTTTTCCTGAGAAATTTAATATCGTATCACGGACTTGACCAATATAGTAACGAATTATACTTCTTGTGGCAAATTTTGCTACCACAAAGATATTTTCAGACACTTGAAAATATTATCCAAGAGCGTAGGCTTTCCGTAGCCCGGAGAAACGCTGCACACTTGAAAATATTATTCGATAGATAAGAGTAACTCATCCTCCAACAAATCATCATCTATGTCGACCATCTTCGGTGATAGTGAATCGGAAGATTCAGTCTAATATAACACTTTTTGGATTATTTAAATTTTTTGTCCTTTGTTGTTTCAGAATATTCCTTGTTATGTCCATTAATTCATTTAGAACTATTGAACTTAGAGCATTTGTTTTTGGATATGGTTTTATGTGAGTTAATCGTATCTTCCTATTTTTTCCATCATCGGTCATAGTTTTCTACCTAGAAAACCTCACATGTTGACTTTTCATTAGAAATTGAATAAGATGAATCTCTATTTTGTAGTCTTGGTTGTATACTATATGGCCTAAGCGTCTGACAGCTTGGCATTTTGGCTGCTCAAATCACCATTTGTTGGTAATTGTCCAAATTGTTCTGTATTAGTAGTTGTCAGCAACAAAATGTTCATCGAAAAGTGCTACACGATTAACAGGCCAAATAAATGGGCTTTCTTAAATAATAATATTTTATAATATTTTGTCTCGCAAATGTTTTCAAAAACTTTATTGGTAAATGTTCCCAGATTTCGAATTGTAATGGTTTCCCTGGGATCCGAAATAAAAAATTCGTCATAAATACTGGCGAAGGCAGCTCTAAAAGATCTATATATATCCCAAAATCTGAATGATGCATGTAGTAAATGGTATGCGGCGGAAGCGTAAGAAGAGTACCTAATTCGTGATTCATTACAAAATTTCATCGCTTCTAAAGATAGTTGTGATGTTTGGTTATGTTGGGTAAAGACTTATTTTGGAGCCCCGTTAATATATTCATTAAAATTTCGAACTGTTCCAACCATGTACAGAAAAGGAATAGTGTTGCCTACAACACTTATGATTCCTGCAAAGTTAATGTTTTGTCTAATTTAGGGAGGTACATCATTTATCGTTTTTAAGACTTATGGGAATCCTGTCTTTGGACAGGAGTTAAAAATTCTCTTTCCTTTACATTTAACATTTTCCAACACCGATAAATAATTAAAAAGAAATCATTAACATGATTCTTATCTAACCAGTAGCTCTCATTAAACTGGTACTTTTTGGTTTTCTTAACGATAACTTATTATGCCAGGACATAAATCCGTGAACCCATTCACTGCCTTAAAATATTATTGTTATGGTATATTATGGGAGATTCCATGTCAACTGATCAGGGAGTGAGTGGGGTGGTTTTTAAATCGCTACCGGAAGTATCTAGTCGTCTTTAGGATATAAAAATACGTCCGATCCTACAATTTCAGCCCCTAATTTTGCGAAATTTTGGATTTGTGACCTATTTTGTGTTTTGTTCATTTTTTTGCGGGCCGTGACAAATTTTCGTTTTTAGACTGCCGATGCGAGAATTTGAATTTTTAAAAAAATTCTGAAAATACTGGGTCGCTGTAAAATCTTCCCAGGAATTCATTTCCGGCCTCAGAATTAGGATTGGATGCTCCCCCGAGCAAGAAATTCGAAAAAACATTTTTTTTTAAAGTGCGATGTCTTAAAAGTTTATTTTTTTAAATATTTGGAAGCTGCCAGAATCTTCCTTTTTACATATACTTTAAGGTGAAACAAATTATCGGTATGTATTTTGGTTTTAAGTAATAAAACACGCAAAAAACTGATTTTTTTGTGAAAAAATGAAATATTTCTGTGTATAACCCTGTGAAAACTCATGCAAACATTCAATTTGACATTTTTTGACATTCCAGTATTATACTTTAATAGTAAATAAACATTTTTGGTTCATTCCAAAGCCTATAATTTTGATCCTCGCTTTTTTGCAATTTTTAAAATCAACAAATTGTTCTAACTCACCAATTGGCATATTCAATTTTTTCACCGGAGGGAGGAGCTCTAGAAAATATACAAATTGATAAGAAAACAAGTAAAAAATACATTGTAAAAACCCAGAAATTTATACTTTATTCGTCCAATCTAACTGGTACAGAGAATTTCAGGAATCAAGCTCTGCAATGCTAAATTTGTTGAAATGTGTTTGAATTTTGTGTGTCTGAGCTTGTGTGCCCTGATCCTGAGTCGAAAACCAATGCCCAATTCTTGTTTTTAAATTTGATGATTTGCTCATTGTGAACATAAAACTGATGGAAACTTCTAGTGCCTAGAATAGTTTTTGCTTTCTTTTTGTCACTGTTTTCATGACAAAATTTAAGAAGCTCGTGCACTGTTATGGTTTGGTTTTCATAGCGTCATTTCAAACTCGCAATAGCAGCTTTACGCTTGATCAACCCCTTGATAAAGGTTAAAATTTTATCTCTTTCACTGGAACGTCGAAACTTAAATTTTGCCATGAAAACAGTGACAAAAAGGGAGCAAAAACTATTCCAGGCACTAAAAGTTTCACTCAGTTTTGTGTTCACAATAAGCAAATCGTCAAACGTAAAAACACCAGTATGGATGAGAATTGGGCATTGGTTTTCGATTTAAAAGTAAAGTTGTGAAACTTTGGGAGGAGAATTTGGATGTTGCTTTTCTATTCAATAACAACTGGCATTTGGGTCGCATAATTCACAGCAACGAAGATGATCTTGTTGCGGAGACGTTAGTGTTTAGCTATAATTCTGTCTCAAAAGTTTACTTCTTTCCTGACTCACCTATTTGGCTAACTGTATCTTTTCCCCATGTTATTTGTGAGGTTAAGCTCACTAAAAAAAAAGAAATCACCGAAAACGTTCACTTCGAACAAAGCTCAGGCACACAAAATTCAAACACGATTCAACAAATTTGGCATTGAAGATCTTGATTCCTGAAATTCTCTGTACCAGTTGGATTGGATGAATAAAGTATAAATTTCTGAGTTTTTACAATGTATTTTTTACGTGTTTTCCCATCAATTTGTATATTTTCTAGAGCTCCTCCCTCCGGTGAAAAAATTGAATATGCCAATTGGTGAGTTAGAACAATTTGTTGATTTTAAAAATTGCAAAAAAGCGAGGATCAAAATTATAGGCTTTGGAATGAAGGTATAACACTGGAACGTCAAAAAATGTCAAATTAAATGTTTGCATGAGTTGTCACAGGGTTAGACACAGAAATATTTCATTTTTCCATAAAAAAAATCAGCTTGTTTTATTACTTAAAACCAAAATACACACCGATAATTTGTTTTGACCTTAAAGTATATGTAAGAAGAAAGATTCTGGCAGCTTCCAAATATTTTTAAAAAAATAAACTTTTTAGATATCTCACTTTAAAAAAAACTGTTTTTTCGAATTTCTCGCTCGGGTGAGCATCCAATCCTAATTCTGAGGCCAGAAATTTTAGATATTCTAAAATAGTTAGGAAAGTTGAATTTTTTTCAATTGCTGAATTATCTACATTCTTCCCTAACAGTTTTTCAGGATATGTTAGGTAAGATAGGTTTTCGTAAGGATTTCAGGTAATTAATAATGTTATGAGGTAGTTTAAGATGCTTTTCAAGCTTACAAATGCCTTAAATGAATAATTGTTATAATTGCAATTTAACTTGAAATACTGTCATGTGCCCTACCAGGCACATTTATCAGTTTTCAGAACTTTTGAAAAACTATCAGATCCTATACAAGTTGCAGGGAGTAATTCAGAACAGTCTTAGAGAGATTTGTGGTAATTAAGAATGATTTTAAAGAGCTTAGAATGATTTTGATGCTCATGAAATTTAGAAATACTTAATGGGAATTCTTCATAATTTCAGGAAACCTGAAATATTTTTCAGTGAATTTGTAGGGTTTCTAGATATCCTTAGCAACTTTCAAAACGTGTATAAAATCAAAATAAAATCAAAACAATAAGTTATCTTCAGGATATCTTGTTAACTCGGAAAATGGTAGATGGTTTTTACTTTCTCATATTTTTTGACTTTTCATTCAATTTGCATTGTGTAGTATAGGAATAATCAGTGTGATGAACACCCTAATGCAAACATTAGGGTACAATAGGAAAAATTAGGATATGCCAATTTTAAATCATATACTTAATATTTAATTATATTTTGAGAAATAATAATTTAACAATATTTTACTAATATACCGGATTAAATTTTTATTGAACTTTAGCGAACCTTTTTTTATAATCTCAAACATTCATGAAACCATAACATAGATTGACAATTTGTTTTTTCCTTCATACTTTCTAATAACTTCGGTATAAGATTCATTTTTTTCGTCGAGTGGGATTGTTAACTACCTGATCGTTGCATCGAGATAGCCTCAACTAGACTATTGTCATAGGAAAGGCCCACACGTCTCATTTGTTCCTTCCTTGGGACGTACTCTGAATTCTTGATGAACATTAAAAAGGGCGCAGGCGGAGTTTCGCATGTTATAGTTACTAAGTTGAATACGGATTTTGTGGAAATCTTTCTATTTTGTCAGTCGGTTTTTCACGTACTTAATAAATTGCGCTGTCGTCACTTTCAGCTGTGAACGTGTCAGTAATAACTTAAATGGGCCGCCCACAATGTTTGTTTTTCACAATTCAACAATACGATTAAACGCGCTGCGATAAACGGCATTAGCGTTATTCTTCATATTAATATTATTATTTATGGCGGAGATGCGTTTTTTTATTTCTTTCTTATTTTAATTTCAAAACTTATCCTAAGGATGAGTTATGAATGCGCACTGAACCGAGATGCGGTCGGTACGCAGTCGTAAATTAAGTACCTGTATTAATTAATTATCCCTCGTTGTGTATTATGGATGCGAGTGTGGGTGAATTTACCATTTGCAGCTACCATTATTTACGACGGTAAGTGCAATAAATCTTTATAATTCATTAATTAGGAATGTTATTTTTATTATGTGTAGGTATATACGCGTATGACTCGAGTGGTGTGTTATTACAACTTGTTTCTTTATTCGTCGGAAACACAGTGTTAATAGTAGCCTTTATATGAATGCGTATTTCGTGCTTGGGAATGGAATCTGAATCATATCTCAAGTCTGGCCGTCATTCGCGTTTTTAGTCGCTTTCATGCAAGTATAATACATTACTCCCGGTTTGGTATAAGGAATGAAATTAAAAATTATTTGTGCATTTTTAACGGTAGTTCTTAAGTGCAATGGCAAGCCGGGAATGAGAAGAATTTTATCATCTTTCAAAAGCTAGTTAAAATTTTAATCATTTCTAAATCACAAAGCTTATAATAGAACAACAATGGATGCAATCCATTCCACCTGCATTTCGCATGTCACTTTTCTCTGCGGGTCGCTTGAAGGAGGCGGATGAAGTTTCGACCCGACAAGGTGTTTTACGATGGGTTGATGCGAATTTTCGACCCGATGACCGAAAAGGTAGTTTTATTGAACAGGTATTTTCGACCCAAAATAAATTTAACCCTGGCGCATTGGTGGTTGAATTAGGAATGGGTAAGGGCAAGGAAAATGGGTAAGGACAAGAGGGCAAGGAAAATTTGCGGGAAATCCCATCTTTATCACGAAAATATGAAAGACTAAGACGCAAAAACGAAAAAAGTTTTTACAGAAAAACATTGTAAAACTTGATAATAATCAAATTTCTATGCTGCAATATGTTAGATTAACATCACACTATTACAGTTTTAAAAATTATTGTAATACTTAACCAATTTGCTGTAATAAAATTATGATGACCAATTGACTTACTCTTATTTTATTATTCATGTAAATTTCCAAACCAGGTAGATCGGACGAAAGTGTATATTGCAAATATTAAGCAGTAGACGAAACTGTACATTTTCAGGTAAGAGTTCCTTCAAATTTTATCGTTAATTTATACGGGCGGACGAAAGTGTATGCGTATGTAGAATTTCTTGTAGGCTTATTTGACCCTTGGATTAAAGCAGGTACTCGCAATATTTCGGGTAGAAAGTTTGTCCGCCGCTTGAAGGGGATAATAATGTGGCAATTAATAAAACGTTTGTCGATCGCCGTCTGGATATGTGTGATGTCCTGGTTTTTATTACATTTATTCTATTGCACCAGGATTCATCGATCGCCATCGACTTGTGTCTGGTGATTTCAAAGTTTAGTGTAGTTGTTTGCTGAGAATATACTTGGCGTTAACGGAATTAGATTTGAAATCGGCGAAGAATTGTTGGTGCTGTTACCAAACAACAACTACCTTTTAAAGACCCAATGTGCTACGTCTCTCATCTCTTCCGATTCTGATTTCAGTAAACGGTCACACTTGTAAACCTTGTTAATGTTAATTGGGACAAAACTTATAGAAACGTGCTGCTTTGTTGGCATCCCTTTTTACGGTCTTACAGGCAAGATACGAGTATATGCAATAAACCTATGACGCATCTTTCATCCTGCAGATATGCCTCGACTCGGACCATGTTGTGGCCCTGATCGACACGACCACAAATAAATATTGTGGGCGAGTGGAACTCACCTCAAATACGAATTGTAACTTTCACCTTCCACACTACGTCCTTCTCCCTTTCCAACCCCTCTCGTTCTACCGATATTATATTTATAAATTTCGCTACCCTACACCTACACCATGACTTCTCTATAATGTTGTCGGGGCACCCCTTTGTGTCTCCAACATGCACTTCCCTCTCTTCTATCTTTAGCATTAAAAAACCACGTGCTCGTCATCGTCCTCTGTTTTCCCGGCTATCTGGCATTCAACCGTCTCTCTCATTCGGTTGTATTCTAGGTGCGCCCCGAACGCGCTGAACCCATCGTTCCACCAATACCACATCTCTGAAGACAGTGTGGTAGGCATCACAGTCCCTAATGGCTATTCTTCTTTGCATTTGTTCGCTCCCCTCCTGAACTCCACCATATATCAAACAGGTGCCACCTACAACATAATGTAGTCTGTGACACATTATGTTGTGACACATGTGACATGTTTTGACTGTGACACCAGTCTGTTAACATCCTACATTTAATCTTTCGGTGTTAGGCGTTAGGTGTGCCGGTGCCGTCTTCCTCACCGCCTTCTAAGCGGTACTCGTGCGATGTATATGGCACCTCATTTTTCTTTATATCCACACCCCTATGCACTTCATCCCTTTCTTGGCCGCCACTCTCCTTCCTCTCGTGGACTCAAAGGGGGTCCTGGAATTTTTCTGTTTTCTTCCCGACTAATGAGACGTCTGTGAATTTTTTTGGAGCCAATTAAAACCCCTTCTCCTGCATACATCCTTTAATCTTACTTAATGCGATATTCGCTATTATCTAAATATCTGCAACGGCCCAGCCAATTAAGCTATTTGCACTACCCAATCATATGTCAGATTTCACAGGGTATGATCAAGGACCGACCCTCGTGGACCACGCATGTCACCCTTCTCCGCTCCTTCTCACATTTCGTATTTATCACAGTTTCTGCCTCCTCAATGGAGCGCTTTACAGGATTCTCCAGAGAAACCGGAACTCTTTGCCTAGTGAGATCCTCCATTTTTTATGAACTGTATTAAATGCAATCTTTATGCCCAGGGTATAAACCGTTACCTCCCGGACCAGTTCATAACTCTCGAAAATCGTTTCTCATTTCTAACTTTCTCATTGTGATCTTATAGTGCAGCTCCCCATAAATCCTCGTCAATCTCGTCACACAAATTCTTTAATGCCGCTACCTCCTTGTCCCTTCAGTATGCTGGATTTATCTATTCCGGTTGTTTGAACCGTCCCTCCTCCGGCGGCAGCTAAATGGGGACGTAGACGTCGAACAGTGTACCCAGGTTTCCAGACATCCAAGTACCCACTATATCCTTCCCCACTCTTAGTATGTATTCCCCCTAATCACGATGCATACATCTTTCATCTGATCCATCACATGTCTGCAGTTTTTACCGCGGCTGTGTAACACTCACTATAACCACGTCTTTTCTGGGCGGTCGTGGTCACCACCAAATCATGCGTCTCTTTGTCCCGTTCAATATTTATTTGAAAGACTTTTACTCCTTTTATCTTGTACGCATTTGTCTCATCTAATTATATCTCCGTGCCTTCAGCAGCACTCTTTCCCACTGTCATCCCTCATCAAATATCCCTAACTGCCACACATCCTACTCTTATCCCACATTTCCTCGTTGTTGCACTCGTTCGCCACTTGCCTCATATCCCAACACTTCGAGTATCTGTCTTTTCCTTGAGTCGCTCGAGATTTACCCTTCCAATTTCCTCATATTTTCGCCATCGCACTTTCATCCGCTTTAACGAGAAACGGCGGCCTCCCATTTCTACTTTTTCTCACATTGAGGATCTCTGCCTTTCTTCTTCCATATTTCCCCAAGCATGTCTCCATCTCACCTTCACCTATCCTCTGGTTGATATCAAACATTAAAAACATTCTGAGCTTTCCTGAGGGCACATGCACAAAGCTCCCTGAGCTTTGTGCATTTTACCTCTTTGATTTCCTTCAACGCAATGCTCACCTTTTTGCATCCCTCTTCATTTCTTGGAAAGGACTTGTCTGCGCTAAGTCATAAATTTGAAAACGTACGCGGTAGGTGTACATATGTGTGAGTACATATGTGTGAGATGGGTAAATACGGGCACTCCGAGTCACGCGATGTCGGATTAATCGCCTGTTCTCCGCGCAAAGCCTGTTCATTCTACCCACATCGTGGGAGATCTTAAATCGTTAGTTTCATCGACTTATAAACTGTAAATGGACGATAAATGATGATTATCTAAAAGGTTTCAAAATATGGCCAGGATTCGATCTCTGCCCGAGAATCCAAAATGTTGAGTGGGCATTTTTGATTCATTAGCGAAATGTTTAACGTTCTTATTAAAGTCTTAAAATAAGTGGCGTTGATTAAACGCGTTAGCTTAGGATATGACCGATCAGTCTATAGATGAATATGAGTTTATCTGGTTAATGAGTTGCGAATATTCTTTTTCAATTTTATATTGTGTGGATTTAGGTCTTCACTTAAAACTCAGCCTATTAAGTTGGTCTAATGTGTCGCTGCTACTTGGCTAAACAAAAAAGTTTATCTTTCCAACGAGTTGCAGTTTATTAGACATAACAAAAAAATGCCAACGTAAATTAGATTGTTAACGAAACATCTCAGTGGTCGGAAAAACCATTTTTAATGTTTTGAAAGTTTTTATCATCTAATAAAAATGTAGGTACGTTTTTTTCGGAAAAACAGCCTATCATCTCAGACTTTTTCATTATGTTATACCTGTTATTTTATTACTTATTTGCAATATAAATGGTTAATATATCTGGTGTTGTTTTTTTTTTAATTTCACATCATAGTAGGTTGTGGATAGTGTTTGTAAATGCGCCTTACTATAAAATGTCATTGTCAAAAGTCAAATCGTTCCAAGCACTTCGAAGACTATTGTACCGTGGGAGAGTTAAGAGTTGTCAAGTTTGTTTTCACAGAGGTTCTCGCATTTAGATTTTTATATTCTTTAGTCTCACTCATCTGCGCCTAATTAATAGAGACAAGCTGTCTTTTTCAAGACACTAGTAACTTATTGGAGCAGTTTCAATTTTTATTAAAAAAGTGAGGTTATTTCAACCCACTTCAATATTGACATTTGACAATTGACAATATTGACAAACACTACCCACAGCCTACTATGAGGTGAAATTTAAAAAAACACCCGATGTAATTTATAATATAGTTGCAATTTATTTGGTTGTAATTCTCATACTTTTAGTTTACATTTTATTTAATTTCAACTTACTACTCGTGAAATATTCCTCTATTTTCTTATGTGCATTACTATCATCTGTAAATAAATTTCAATATTAGCAAACACGTTGAACATCACCATCAATCACCATATTCTATTAACTTCACAAAAAAGGTTAAGTATATTAAAAAATTACATATTAATTTCTGAGAAGATTCCGAATTTTCGTATTTCGTGTGTACCTTGGGTCTATTAATTTAGGTAACAAACATGACTCGTGTAATGTTCTCTTCTTGGAACCAAGAAAACTCTCAGATTATAGTTAATACATTTATTTACTTGGGTTTAATTATCACAACTAGCAACTGAGTGAGTAAATTGATCGAAATCGAATTTTTGATGTTGAAAGTAGAATGATAAATGTGTAATGTTCAAATACGCCTGTAAACCTCCAAAGAGTCACGTGATATTTCCGTCGATTCACTGACAAACCCTACCGAAATATTGGTATTTATAACTGGAGGATCTATCCACGGACACATCGATGCAAAATGCAAGATTAGCAATTATTCACTTATGCCCGGTTTCTGAAAGCATAGATATGGAACCAATAAGGCTATTGGTTCCATAAAGTACCATAAACCGTTTCGGAAACGTTCGACGGGGGTTATCGATTCAATAAGTGCTCACACAAGTTATCGGACCATTACGGTTCGATAAATTATGTGACGCAGGCGCACTGTGTAGTGTGGAACAACGACGACCAGCATCATTTTAGGTTAGAATAATAACTGCTCGCTAACCTTTATCTGTGCCGCTTGCCATAAGTAAAACGTGAAACAATTGTGATAATTAGCGATGAATAGGAATTATTCAAGTGGGAGCAGCACTTCTTGTGATGAAGTTATTGAATTCCTGAATGCCGCCGAAGTACGGCGACAGTTCAGATAACGCTTTAACAGAGAACGCTTTAAACTTTGTGGCACCGCCATCACTCCAAACCAGTAGGGTTATCTGTGGACGAAACTGCATTTTTGACAGTAACCGTATTTTCTGTCATTCACAAAACGCGCATTTCTACGCAAATATGACATTTCGAGATTATCGCCATTTGTATTACAATAGAAAAATTGCTTGTCGAACAAATACTTATTGAATATATAACTTACAGAACGAATGCTTTCAGAAACGGCACTAGACTTTATGTGTTCAATAACTTTATGGAACCTATAGTTATTGAACCGATAAGGGAATGTACCAGAAACCGGGCATTAGCAACCTATTTTAATGGACATAAATAATTAAACTGGACGATGTAATTGACCCTTACTTAAATCTTCTGCATTTACCATTACGCTCATAAAACGGTTGGAGTATTATTTCCATATCTTCTTTCAAAATTAATAATAATTAAAGCTCTAAAAACAGAAATTATAAAGAAGGCTAATACAACGTCTTATTCGTATAGGTGATGTGTAATACTACTCTCAGTAAAATTTATATTGAATAAATTCCTGAAGATATAAAACATGTTTCTAAACTGTTAGATAGTAACAAAAATAGATTATAATTTTTTCTGTTTTATAAGTTTTTCTACTATGAATTACAGGATTTGTTGAATTTAGGATATAAACTATTACAAAAAAACGAATTTTTGAAATTCCCCTAATTATTTTCTGTTCTTCACCTCGAGTTACCCTCTAGCGCACTCCCAGGGTGACAATCGAGACGACTTAACGGGAAATTCTTCAAAATCTCTCCTACTCTAATTACTTCACAATTTTGTTGTTTTTCTAATTCATTCCTAAATGTTTTTAATTAATTTTTTGTTTTGAAGGATTTAATTTTTCGCATTTCAACATTCCATGTACTTACTTGTTAAACCAACAACAGGGGAATGGGGAAGAACTCATTCACGTCCCTTCAGGTTCATAATTTCATTAGATCGTTACGTAAAATTGTTGTCCATTTCCCATGTACACATACTCACCCTGAACACCCAAACGCCAAATACCCTAACCCCCTGTCCCATCTTAAAACCGCCATGTCACAAAAACGACTAACTCGTCCACGCCCAAGACGTTACACTTCGAGCTCGAAATTGTCTCCGAACAGCAGGTGCAGTACTGCAACCGAGCAGATAGCACCAGATATTGCAATACAATCGCAGGCAGTGGGACAGGAATAGGTAAACATCATAGGCGATCTGGACAGTAACCTGCAGAAACAGACGGACTTGAAGACTCCCAAAAATAAACTGTCCAAAGGCGAGATAATCCAAGGGGCAACAGGTCTATAGGTGGTTCGACATCTACTGGACGGGCAGAACCATCCAGGACACCCAAGTCTCCCAGACTACCCACGAAAGGACTTGAGGCCGGAAGCCTTCACAACCCCAAACACCGGTCTGGTACTAGAGGACGCCTATCTGATAACAAGACTCCCTGCAACTCCTAGCCTCATCAGCCCCCCGACATTCAACCCCGAAATGGACTGCGCCGTCACTTTTATGAGAAGATACGAAAGGACCTCTGCCGCTTATGGGTGGAAGAGCTCATGGAAGATGGCGTATCTCCAGGCTTTCCTCAAGAAATCCGCATGCCGGTGGTACGAGCTATATATGGAGAAGGAGGAGAACGCATACAAAACATGGTCTGCGGTAAGGGATGGATTCAAAAATGAGTTTGCTTCAGATGATGTGAAACGACGGCTAGCGAAACACCTTCAAACAAGAAAACAGGGCAGTTACGAATCCATCCGGACCTTTTACTAAAGTCTCCTGGACCTATTTGGGGAATACGATCCAACCCTCGACATAGAAGATCCCTCACATTTTTCGAGGAAGGGCTAGATAAAGAGTTCTACGCCTCATACAGACTACAGCGGAGCCACGACATGGACTGGGAAGATCCCGGAAGATTTGTGGACACATTAGAAGACAACAGCCAGAATTATTGAAGCAGACGGCCCCAGGAAGACCAAAATTGACACCTAGTAAATTCTCCGACATGCAAAACAACGTCAAAATCTTAGGACACATCGTCAGTGGCAAGGGCATCGCTCCAGATAAAGAACTTGTGAGGGCCATTAGGGACTTCCCTACCCGAAGATCAATCAAAAGTATCCAAAGTTTCGTCGGCCTCTGCAATTTCTACAGAAAATTCATCAAAACTTCGCTAAAATCGCCAGTCCCTTGCACGAAGCAACTAAGAAAACGACAGGTTTCGATTGGGGACCAGAACAAGTCTCAGACTTCGAACAGCTAAAACAAGCGTTGGTATCAACCCCGGTACTTCAACACTTCAATCCAAATGAACCATGCGAAGTGAGAACGGACGCATGTACCCTCAGCATTGGGCCAATCCTGTTACAATAGGGGGATCAGTCAGTCAGTGGGTAGTGAGTAGTTCGCCAGGGTTCCGTGCGTCGCCATCCGACAGCCGGCCTTACCTCATGCGACTCAATTATTCACAATGAATATTAGGTATTAGTAATATACTTTAAGACGAAATTGTTCTTCAAACTTCCTGGTTGCAATGCGCTCATTTTTCTTATCTCGAATCGATATGGTTCGGTATAAATACCGTGCATCTCATTATAAAACTATATGTCTACAGAATTTCTGTAAGAGGCTTAGCTCGGGCTAACCACACGAAACTGTACGTATACAATTATAATTCATTCATTGTTTTTTCCTCAAAAGCTGTAATAGTTACTCCTGAACTGTCGAGCAGTTTATTTTATTAGTAATGTATTATGTTACCGATAAGTCGGTTAACGTGAACGGCTACCCGTCACTTCCAGCCCCGTGAAAAATTGCCAACAATGAAAATTTTCAATTAACAGCGTAGACCATGTAACGATGAATCCCACGCCGATTTAAAAAAATGTATATATATATATATATATTTATATATTAATCACCCCGCGATTATCGAATCTTTTAATTGTTGGGACGTAGGAGGGGACCAACGAATAAAGAACACTGGAAAGCTTCGAAGGATTTATTGGCGGAAAGAGCTGTGCTTGCACAAACGGATTTTTAATACTATGAAACCAAAAAGTTTTTCAATCAATTGCCTTATTAAATTCACATGAACGACGATATGTTCATAAGTGGTAGAAAACTCCATCGTTCAATTTTAGCGATCAATTCAGCCCTCAGAGTTGCTAATATTAAAGAGTCCTTTTTGTAGTATCAATATGTTCTGGCAAGTAGAAAATCATGTTACTTCTAGTCACATTTTTCCTCTTGATACACTATTAACAAATTTACAAAGAAATATGTTTATAACATATTTATTTCCTGTTGGAATAAACCTAATAAGAAAGTAAAATAACAATGGGGTCTCCACTATGACTTTCATCAATTTTAAGTCTGTCAATAACTATAGGTCGTAAGGAAAAGTAACGTACAGGACATTAATGTGGAGTCAGAAAACAAAAAGTGGAGTCTTGCTCAAAGTTCATTAGTCAACAAATGAAACAGTTATTACCGAAAAACATGAAAAACCAGCATATTTAGTAATTGGTATAACTTTGGAAAAAATTATTAGTACTCGTTCACACCATGTTTTAATACGAGTCAATCTCGAAAAAATGTTCAAAAGATGGACGCTATAGGGAATAGTTATTGCAAAATCTCATTTGTTTATCCCACTAGGTTGAAATTGACCAAATTTGACCCCTTCTCCCGTTGTCAATTTTTAACAAAAAAATATTAAAAATGCATGTTTTAACGCTCGAGAGTTCAACAGGTGAGAAACTAAACCTAAGAAAAAATGGATGATACATGATATTCTGTTACTGACGTATGAAAGGAATAACAGAAGACAGAGAAAACAGATAGGAAATCCAAACAGATATATAAGACAAAATAGTGTTATTAGGTCTATGATCGAAAGAGCAAAAAGTGAATTGTTAAAGCAAGAATGCCAAGAGATAGAAACGCTACGATGAAAGCATGATACCTGTGGAGAACATAAAAACTGAAAAATGCAGTAGGAATATTTAGAACAAAAATGCCATCAACACTGGTTAACAACGAAAGTTAAATTATAACAGGGTCTCAAGAAAAATGCGAAGTATGGAAAAACTCTATTAAAGGACTTTTTTCTGACGATAATAGATCAGAGATATTGGAATCAAGAGAAACAGCAGATATCTGGACCTTCCATAACGAAAGACGAAATTCGTAAGGCTATTGCAGTCGCAAAAAATAACAAAGCATCCGTCCCAGATAATTTACCAGCAGTAATTACAAAAATGATTGATGAAGATTAGATTTGTATAAGACAGCTTTTAATAAACTTTATAACACTGGTTGTTTTCTTGCTGATTGGCTTGAATAAACATTCATTCCAATCCCCAAAATGTGTAATGCCAACAAATACATTGATTCCGTTTAATTAGCATAATGAGTCGTAAATTAAAAACATATCTTAAGATCATCCACAATAGAATATATAACAAATGCGAGTTTAATGTAACTGATACGCAGTTTGGGTTTACAGCTGAAGTGATTACACTGAAGGCCCTCGTCAGCATACAGGCACATATTCACAATTATTGTCGAGATCTAAGGAAGCACATATCTTTATGATTTGTTGATTATGTATGAAAAAGCCACTGGCAGAGTCCAAGACGGAAATATTATTGAAATATAAAGGAGAAATGATGTTGATGAAGAGGACGTACGCTGCTTTTGAAACCTATATTGGCATGAAACGGCACATATAGCATCCAACAATATAACTACAAATAACATTTTGATACCAAGACGTGTAGGACAAGGATGCATTTCGTCACCACTGTTGTTCAATTTGTACTCGAAAAACATCTTCAGTGAAGTATTAGACGACATCCTTTAAGGATAAAAGGAAATGGAGTAGATATTAGTAATATAAAATATGCCGATGATGATCGGTAATAACATCAAAAAACTCCAACAAATGTTAGATCAAGTAAACTCAGTTAGATAGGTACATGGTTTGAACATAAATTTTAAGAAAGCCAAATTTATGATTGTAAGCAAGAACAATATTCCTTATAAAAATGCAAATATTTGGGTATTGGCAAACTTCTACAACTTATAATCGAGACATAGATCGATGGAAAACATGGAATAGGCAGAAAATAAATGTCTCGGTTTGGGGATATAAGAGAATGGACGGGGCTCAAAACTATCGACGAGCTTATATATAGTATATATAGTATTATATATATATATATATATATATATATATATATATATATATAGAGTAAAGTACCTACTTTCAGAAACGATTTGGCGAAAAATGTTATTAAATTTTATTATACAAATTCGGTAGTAGAACAAATACTCAAAGTTAAGAAAAACCTGCTATGGTGTATTTTGGGAAAATTTCCAAAAGTCTAAAAATGACAATTGTAATTGAAGGGAAAAATTTAGCCATAGGTGCAGTTGCTCCCTTTCACGAATACTTTATGAAAGTTTTATGAAATATGCCAAAACGATAAAATGTCCTTATTATAGACGTCTATTTTATGACACTTGCTTAGTACGATAAATTTTACGAATTGCGAGTTACAAGATGCATGTTACGTCTTTTTAGAGTTTATAGCACTTATATATATAGAAGGGATGTTAAATAAATAACGTTGAAATTAAACGTTACTATAGATGCAAATGTAAGTGACGAATTACAACGGCGCACTCTCGCCCTACACCAAACCTGGCACGAGAGCATAGCACTGCGAAACTTAGACATAGACATAGAAAGTCAAACCTCAAATTGAAACGAATGGTATCACCGGTTTGGTTTAAACGGTGAACAAGTTAAGACCCCTCCAATCATGCACTTGAATTCCGGCGGCTACGTATCCGACGATTAATCCAAGACGTACAGTTCTTCCATCCCTACATTCTGTCTTCTTTTCTTCATGCGCTGCGAGACACGTCTGTCTTGTCGAGGCCTTCGTTAAACAGCAGCGTCCGGACGAGGGACGAAATTACGGAATCTTTTTACTTTCAGATAGTATTTAGATATTTTAGGCTGTGTCGAGCGCATACGTAATGCGCTTAGCTACAGCTACAATGTATTACACCATTACTATTGAATGTATATAAGAAAATAGCTCGAACAGGTCGATTCCAGTTTTAAAGATACACTTCTTTTACGAAATATATTGTAAGTTGCGTCATTAGGTGTAGTGTAGAGTAGTATAATGGCGTTATTGTATGCATTTTTAAATATAAACTGCCGCTTCCCCTCTTCATTTAGATCATCGAATTGCCGACATGTTCAAAAACATTTCTAAATGTTACATAACAATAATTTTCATAAATAAATGTTTGACAGTTCACTAAACTTAAAGAAAAACCAAGTTAACAGATATCCAGATGTTTATTAAAAATCAGAACTTCATAAATAGTAGCAATTTTTGCAACGGTTATTTATTTGTAAGTTTATTTAGAATAACTTAACTGAGTGAAAAAAATTTTAGGGTTTTACTTCAATAATTATAGGAGTTTTGGCTCTATTTCCGGGGCTCTGTAAAAATTATAAATATTGAAGGTACACTTTCGGGAATCGGAACTGTTTTTCAGTAAATTTGATAATCTTGTCGAAAATGTTTTATATTTTTCGAGATATTGGAAAAAACAAAAGCCTCACTTTTTCCACTTCATTCTTTATAACTGTTGCAAATTCTTTGCGCCCCTTTTGGGACCTTTCCTTTAACTTTATTCATGACATTATAAATCGAATGACACCTTGATTATAATTTTCGGTGACTATACAAAATTATTGTGAAAACTGATACATGTTGACTAGATTATAAGGCACACATATTTTAAAATAATATATTATTTTTGTCCTATTAAAAGAAAATGAAAGTACTTACGGTTCCTGTTTTTTTTTTTGTGAATTGAGTTGAGGGTTGAGTATTTCAGCAGAGCCATTGGGAGGTGTAAGTAGTACACACCTCCTAAATGTGTTTACTTAATTTATTAAATAATATAGTAAATCTACAGGGTGAGCATAAAGTGTGGAATATAATGTATTACTGCATTGCTAAATGTTTATAATCAAATCGCACGGAGAGGTCGATTTTAGGTTTGAGATGAAGATTTTTTTTGCAAAAAAAAAGCAATAAGTGACTGTTTTTTTTTATTAAAACTCCAAATTTTTCTATAATTCAGATTTTAGGCGTTTTGGGGCAATATTGACCGACAGAAAGAGATTCGTGCGTAGATTCGGCCATATTTTTTAGTTGTTGAGTGCAATGAATCCAAATTTTCGTTGTTATCACCTACCAGGTACTGCAAAACTTCATAACCATAACCAATAAGAATTCTGTGTAATCATTATTTGCAACTTGAAACAAGCTCTAAAATTGCGTTCCATAAAAATTGATAAATATATGTTTTGCTTAGAAAGTTGCAAAATAAAGAAAAAGAAAAATCAATAATGAATTTTTACAGAATTCTCTTCAAACTATGTTAAATACGCGGAAATGTGAGTCTCAAAATACTACGTGAACCCTCTACATTTCAGATCGATCCATCGAATAGTTTAAATTTTATTCCGTTTCTTTATCTAAGAGACCATTTTTTGCAAATACATAAGTTAGACAATAATAAAGTTATACCGACTGTACAGATACCACAAGAAAGAAAGAGAGTTGAACTATCGATATGAATAGCAAAACCCAAGACAATCCCCTTTTTTTAATGCACAATTATTGTACAAAAATATTACCATTATTAATTATCAATCTATAAGAGTAACTGTTTTCCTATTGGTCGAAAAGAAATGTTTTTTCATGTTCAGAAAGCTGGCATTTTTAAACCAATTTCAAAAAAAAAGAAAATTTGTTCTAGGTCAATTTGGGCCAAAGTTAGCATTCCTTTTTAATTTGTTCGTAACTATTAAGAAATCTTAGAAGCGCCATTTTACAGTCAAAAGATCACATTTTTAAAAAACATCACTAGTTGTGGAATGTGATGGAGCAACTTAACAATTGAAGACATCAAAATAGGGAAAAGCCTCTTCAAACTCGATCACAATTCTACATATTTAGATCGAGTTAACGGAATTTAATATTTAATTTTTAATTGGTAGGTATGTACTCTTTGAGTACATTACAACTATACAGTAATTGGTTCATCATTTTTTAATAAATAAACAGTGTAATTTGTTTAAACAAACATAGTTTCTTTCTCCAAAGCATCAATATTTTGCTCTGATTTTTTTCGTTATCCTAAGAATAGATTATTTCCACTTCCATCAATAACTACTTTTTATAAAAAATGTATTGTCATTAACTTGTATACGAAAAGTAACCTAATCTATTTCAATTTCCTATAATTTTTTTATTTTAAAAATTTAATATTACCTTAAAACTTATCTCCTGGGTAATATTTTTTATATATAATAATTAAAACTTAAGTTGCATGTTACTGATTTTTTTAAGTATATGACACTTTTGTTTGTATAGAAACATTTTGTATTTGTTAAATAAATATTGTAAAAACTGAAATGAAATATTAATATTTTGTATAGTGAAGTTTCAATATTATTTTTTTACCAATTATGCAATTATGTAATATATGAATGTTGTCTTGTGTTACATAAAATTACAAAGATATAAAATATTGATCGAGTTGGAAGGCGCTCTCTTATTTTGTGATAAATTTTTAAGTTCCCCATCCACACTCTCCGACAAGTGATGATCTGTGAAACTGTGAATCTTTGACTTTAAAATGTCGCTAGTTAGATATCTTGTAAACACATTAATTGTGAATTTAAAAGAAATACTAACTTTGTCCCAAATTGACCTAGAACAATATTTCATTTTTTAAAATTCGTGTAAAAATTAATATGAATATGAAAAAATAATTATTTTCGAGCAGTAGGGAAAAAGGTATTCTTAAATATTGACAATTATTGATGTTAATATTTTTGTACCATAATTTTGCAATAGAAAGAACTATTTTTGTACGTGTTTTTATTTATATCGATAGTTCAGCTCTCTTTCTTTCTTATGATATGTGTACACTTGGTGTATCTTTATTATTGTCTGACTCGCGTTATTGTAAAAAAATGGTTTTTGGATAAAGGATAAACAGATGGAATAAAATTTAAGCTATTCGATGGAACGATCTGAAATTTAGAGGGTTCACGTAGTAGAATGAAACTCATATTTTGGCGCATTGAACACAATTTTGAGTGAATTCTTTCAAGTATCATTATTAATTATTATTTCTTCTTTATTTTGCAAGTTTATAAGCAAAACAGATATTTATCTTATCCACATTTTCTAAAACGTCATTTTAATGGTTGTTTTATGTTTCAAATATTGATTAGTTTGAAGTTATTAGTGGATATAAACTTTTGCAATAATAGGTGATAATAGCGGAAATTTTGATTTTTTGTGCTTAGTTTTTAATAAATAAAAAATATGACCGAATGTCATATTAATTGCTTCTAGTGCGCGTAATTGTATCAGAAGGCGGATAGGACACTATCCCTTCTCTGCCGACATAAGCTCCTACAAATAATTTTTCGCGCCATAAAAAAATGTCTGATGGAAAACATTGCAATAAAAATTATTATTTCCATAAATTATGTAATGTTTAAGCTTCATTTCATCCACTCTATTCATCGGCACTGTTGAAAACGCTAGTGTGTAGTTTAAAATAAAAATCAATTACTATATTCCATTCGGAAAATCGAGAGAGTAATAAAATGTCATTATAAATGCAAATCCTCAAAAACTGTAGTACTGGCGAGATATGTATAAACATTGCATTTAGTTATACGTCTCTGTACTGTTCCTAGGAACTATTACATTGAAAAGCACCCGGATCAAATTTCTACCTGCGTTCGGGTCAAGGGATATAATCCGTCTTTATCTTTCTTATGAAGAATTGAATGCTCTTTCTCTATTACTCCAATTCGGTTATTTCGCACTGTTTTCGTTTACTTGAAATCGTCACATCAGAGTCACGCCATGGGGTTTTTTATTTAAAGAAAAAAAGTAATCATAAGCAATATTTGTTTATTTAGAATTTATGGAACCTATATATAAATAATAAATTTATACCGTGAGGTCGAAATGAAACTATAATTAATTCACTTTTACTCAAAGAACTGAACTTTTCCTAATATTATACCTAACACTGGCATATGCCATAAGGGATAGAAATATACATCAATCCAAATTAATTACTTACTAAATTAATATATCAAAAGCACAAAGTATACATAACATCACTTTTGTCCAAGCTTATAAGAAACAAAAAAATTTTAAAACGAGGAACGTGGCACAATTTCACAAATTATACAAAAGAAGTAACTAAATGGCTTAAAATAATAATATATTTATTGGAAATAAACGTTTTTTTACAAGAATAACAAATCTTGTTTAAACAGTTCAAAACGGTTTAAATCTTACGTTAATAATAATATAGGTAACTATAAGTATACCTAAATCGATATTCAGAAATCTCATTTTCTCGTACAAGAATCCGTTCAGGTATACAAAAGGTACACGTTCAAAAGAAAAAGGAGTAATCGTGAGGTTTTGGAAAGACGCAATGTTCAGGAATGTTTTCAAGTTGAAATTAATTAATATTCAGAATCATCTGAAGAACTCTCTTCATTGATATCCTGTGCAGTAATGATTAAGGGTTCCACGGCGTTATCAATCATAAAATCTAACTCCCAAAATTTTTCTTCTTCTTTTATAACATGATTTATGACTTTTTGCCAATTTTCAGAGGTGGTTCTGCGAATGGATTCTTCCAGAAGAATTTTAACATCTTTTAATTTAAATGTTTTATTTTCCCGAGCAACATAGCCTTTTACCTGAGCCCATATTAATTCTATGGGATTGAGTTCGCAGTGATAGGGCGGAAGACGAAGCACAGTTATTTGGCGATTTTGTGCCATTTCATCAACTGCATACCTTTTACGAAAGTTGCAGGTCTTTACAATTGATATCAATTCCGATTTGACCATGTCCTCCTTATACGGAATATTTTTTCTTATCAGCCAATTTAAAATTTCAGCCTTCCGCCAAGAAATTACCGGGGATTTATCGACCTGTCTGGAATGATAGCTCGCATTATCCATGACAATTACGGAACCAGGTGGGATGAGATCGAGCATTTGAACGAAGTACTCCTCGAAAACGTCCGCGTTCATGTCTTCATGATAATCTCCCGTCTTCTTCGATTCAAAAAGAAGTAAGCCGCCATCCACAAAGCCACTAGTACTGCCGATGTGGGTAACAATAAGTCGTTTACCTTTTCCAGCCGGTGCTTTTAGTCCTGTTGATAAACCTTCTAAAAAGGCTTGTCGCGGATTCACCACACTTTTGTCCTGCCACACTTTTCCCACGGTATATCCTTGGTTTACACAGGTTTCATCCAGATAAAAAATAGCCCTTCCTTCTTGTCGAAATTTTTTAATATCTCTGAGGTAGCTTCTTCGCCAGCAAATAATTTCATCGGATTCCCGAAGAGGAGAAGTTTTAATTCGCTTATCCCAACAAATACCTAGTTCCTTCAGAATCGTCCACAACTTGGTCCTTTTCAATGTCATACAGTCTTCTGGCAGTTCATGTAACATTTTATCCAATGTTGGGATTTCACGTTTGAAAAAAAAGGAATGAAGCGTTCGACGAATGAGTCTCTTGCTATCCTCATCAACAAGCATTTGAGGTCTTCCTGGTGCAGATTTTGGAGCCTTCACCTCTCCACTCCTCTCTTCCCTTTTGACGCGATATATCGTTGATTTTCCATATCCCGTCATTTTGTGACACATTTCAACTAGGTCATCTACGCTGGATTTAGGATGTAGATGTTTCAATCCGTTAAATACATTTAAAACAACCACTTTTTCACGACACGATAACGCCTGCTTATTCGGTAACTTACACGGGGTAAAGTTCATAAGACTTGACATATTTAATTCTTGATAGTAAGACTATTAGAATAAGAATAACCGAAATTCAGGTATTTCCCTTTTATACCTCCTTCAACGGAGGGAGAACTTTCGACCCCATTTCCAGGTAATTCTTAATCCTACAGGTAAATCTCTGGTAACAGTTAACTAAGTAGTTTAGTGGAAGAGTAAAGGTGCCTGAACAAATTATTAAGTGTCCACATTAAAAAAGACCCTTTCCAAAATGGTCTCCGAGTTGACGAATTGTCTAAAAGTATTCAATATTTACAAGTAATATCATTCATTGATAGTATATTTCGTTAACGGCACCGATTAAATTGGTAATTATATGAATTCATTCCTTTTAGGTTCAATCCTTAATCACTATATGTACGATACAACTTCAAGAAATTTTAAAATGGAAACAGTTCCATGGGTGAATTTAATTTATATTTAAAAATCAGGGAAATAAGGATGGTACGCCCTTTGTTACAACCCTAACCTCCGATTTTGAGTTATTTATTACTCTCTCCCTATTTCGAATGGAGTATAGCTACATTACATTAGCTACATTATTTTTATATATATGACGGTGGGAGCGAATAAAAACACATTTAATTTAACATTTTCCGTACTATTCTCTTTTATATTGAAATACTTTGAGACCATAAAAATGTAGTGAAACACGGTTTCACGTATCCTGTGGTATAGCAAAACCTACCATGTCTCACATTGTCCTATGTTTCAAAATATGCGAGCGACACGCTTGTCGCATAATGCCTAATATAAAATTTACCGATTTCTTACCCGACTATGGGCCTCCGACAAACACAACATATCGCTGGGTGCATCGTAACTCCGTCGTTCCACGCAAGGATCTCCATTTGCCGAATGATTTTGAATGCACTTTTCCTTAATTGAAATACTCCCTTATTATTACGTATTTCGTTTTGAGAATTGGAATATACCTGTTTTACATCACTAAGGTTTTCGCTATGTCGACTAAAATTTTTAAAACCCTTTCTAAAGGGTACTTGGGTCGGTTTTTTTTAAGTGAGAAAAAAATCCATAGGCAAGCGAAATTCTAGGACAACTTCTTAATATTTCACCGAAAACCGCATCCGTTTCTATTCATTTTTAAAAAAGTTACATCAATAATGCGATTTTCATGTGTGAAGAGGCCTCTTAAAGAGAATTAGCGTTCGTTGAAATATCCTTATATAAGTTTCCGTTTTAGGTTCCCGTGAGGCCGCATTCACGTACGCGATAAGCAGCGCTGCAGTCGCGTACGCGGTAACGGCGGCGTGCGCACGTGGCAATATAACCGCGTGCGGCTGCGACCCAGGACCTAGGCCGAAGGAACCGGCACCCGCGGGATGGAAGTGGGGCGGGTGCTCCGTTGACGTCGGGTACGGCGTCAAGTTCGCAAGGAGATTCCTGGACGCGAGGGAGCTCGAGGGTGATGAGAGGAGCCTCATGAATCTACACAACAACAAGGCAGGCAGAAAGGTAAGGGGTAAAGATTTTTCTTATGGAACCCTTTTTAAAGGAAAATAAAAATTATATATAGGAAAAGGGCCGTTTGGAGGTACTGGGAAAAATAGTTTGTAGGTTAGGAGACGCTTATTTTTTTGAGAAAAAAAAATAAAATTTTGGAAAAAACACCGAAATTGCCTATTTTCAGAGAGGAATTTCTCAGTGATTTCGTTAGTAATTTTTACTGACTTTAAGGCCTACATGTACTTCGATGCTTGAACTAAACGATGACATTAACTTCGCGCCGAAATAATACCGGAAAATATGCAAAATTTCGATTAGAAATGGAGCCGTTTTCGCACCTCCGCCATATTGAAATACTGCTGACAGACACGCCGAGAGCACTTTTGGCAGTGGCTAACCGGCCGACATGACGGACGGTGGACGGGGGGGGGGGAGACAGAAAGAAGAGAGAGAGAGAGAGAGAGAGAGAGAGAGAGAGAGAGAGAGAGACAGAAAGAAGAGAGAGAGACAGAAAGAAGAGAGAGAGACAGAAAGAAGAGAGAGAGAGAGAGAAAATGCTTTATTACCGTACAAGCCAAACCAAACCAACCTAACCTCCCTGACTGAGTCGTATGCCCAGAAACGTACCTCCCTGACTGAGTCGTAAGCCCTGAAAGTAAAGTTATAAATAACAGTATACTTACATATGTGAGAAAAAAAGTATGCCTTAAAGGAACGCTTCAATATTCTTGCACGACCTATCTCAGGTTAGCAAGAAATGAGAATGGAAATGGAGGGAAAAATGAAGAATGACATCGATGTTTATTGACATCGAAACGCAGCATGGCACAGAGGAAGTACGGAACAATTTCAAACTACATAGTTGAAACTAAATGCAATTAATCCTTTACATGAAAATTGCTCTATATTGGTAGCGACGAAAGATCACATGATATCATGTGAGAGTATGAAACACTTGTAATAAGCCGTAAAATTGCTAATTATAAAGTTAGTAATGGAAGTATGAGTGGTTGTCTACGAGCAACCTGTTTATATTATTGGATATTCTTTGTAAGAAACGCTCGTATTGTATTATAGTAGTTAGAGGAATGATACCAATAGTATTTGAAATGTGATAAAGGTGGAAACATGCCAATTTAATCGGAAAATAGTTTATTCAAAGAACCGACTTGTTGGTCGCATAGCCACGATAGTAAATTCAACGTTCCATGACAATTGTCAAATGTCCTCGTTACATATCAGGTGTTCTGTGCATAATGTTTTCAAATTCCGGTGTTAATCCCGAAAATTCGCATTTATCATAATTTCCAAGGAGTTTGAACGTGAATAATAGTGACAAATAGGTAAAGAGAACCACAAAGCCGTGATATGGAATGAATTTCATGTCCGCCCCTTCGTCTAGACTCTAGAGAAAACAACGAAGCCGAACACTGAGTCGATCGTGGAAGTAACCTAAAAAGTGAAATTATTTTTTTGCAAAGAAACCAGAAGGAATTTTAAAAAAAGAAGTGGACCATCATGTTCAACAGTATTTTATGGACGAAAGGTGATTTTTTGGTGAGTTTTTAATTTTTGACGATGTAGACTCTTATGGAAAATCGCATTTTGAAAGTGCCATAACTTTTGAACGGATCGTCTCCTAACTATAAGACTGATGTCTTTGAAACACGTTTTTGAAATACTTTCGATTGGTATATGTCTCTTTTAAATATTTGCGGTTCCATAAGGAAAAGGCCAGCCTTTTTGGGTGTGTGGTGTTTACCGATTCACGATATTAGAGGTGTAAATGGATTGGATAACACAGTATAGTTAAGAACCGACATTTGAACGAGGTCAATCGAAATCAACTACTGTATCGTGTCTACTGTATCAACAACTGACATTATCGTGTCAGGTACAAACTTAACATCCAGATCTGTCACTGACTTAGAAAAATCTGGATGAACGCATTTTACAAACTCGAAACGGCCAATCTGATATTATCTAATTGGTGAATTTGAAAAAATTGTTGAAACGAAAATATAAGACCCCATCGCATGTTTGCATAGTGCCAATCACTGATCACTTTTTATTCACTCATTTATTCATCGGAAGGGAAAAATCTTCGAAAGACTGTTACTACTGAATCTACCTGTTAAATACCCTCCCAGGGGAGTGGCACCTCCCATTATAAAATGGTGGTAGATGGGGCATTTCAGCCGAGTGGGTGATGCCCTGTCTGTATTTGGGGGTATGTATCTTGGGGTTTTTATGGATATGTTCGAGGCGACGTTTTCAGGTTCGTTTGTCGAAATAGACACAGAAGTATTTAACCTCGTGGGTCCACGGATTACCGTTTTGGTCGATGGAGATGTTGGAGAAGATAAGGTGGTGACTGTGGTGTGACTTTGACTGTGGTATGAGTCTATGAGTTTGAAAAATAAAGAGGAATAGCCGACCTGAAGCATTTTGTATATGAGGCCGTCGTGCCAAACTTTCTTGAAAGTATTCTCGGCATCGAAAAACACCGCGCCCGTTACCCGATTCCTGTTGAAACTGTCTGTGATGAATTCGGTATGACGAACTACTTGTTCCAAGTTGTGTTGGTGACGGTGACCAATTTTTTTCGGGGGGGTAACCTCGAGCTCTTCGGAGAAATAGCTTAGCCTTTCGACGATGGATATCTCGACTACTTTGGCAATGGCATTTAGAAGGGTAATCAGTCTGTAGTTTTGAGGAAAAGTCGGATCCTTTCCAGGCTCAAGAATTATGACGATAGTAGCTCCGTTCGACCTGGCACGAAAGTGACCCTATCATAGCAGTTGATGTGGTGGATATGGGGCAGATCCGCTGCAGGGTAGAAGTTTGAATTGGAGAATTGGAGGCCCCTTGCGGAGTGTGTATGGAGAATGTGCGTTTTTGTGTTTCGGAGAGCTTTCGCCGACCTCGAGAGTGATTAGTCTTGGACGTTGAGGTTGGAGATGTGTTGATCCCAAAAATTATTGGTGTGTTGTCAGAATAAGTGGCGGACTATTATGTTGTGTCGATTATGTGTGCCTGGTCCCGTATCCGGTGGAAGCGTCCTTTCGTCCTATTTCTATGGGTAAAAATCTGTCATATGTTGGGTGGGAGGGGGGCAAGTGTTTTAATTTCGCGAAGTATCTGCTCCGTGCTGGGCCACCACAGGTCCCTGCGGGTCGACGGGTAGGGTCGTTCGCGGAAGGGTAAGTTAGTATGGAGTGTGGGCAAGAGCGAAGTGAGCCTAAGGGAGAGAGCCCTGGAGGATGGGTGCGGTACTAGTACACCGGAGGAATATATAGATCTTGACTTGTTGATGCAGCAGGCATGCCGAGCCCGCTGCAAGTGGTGGACCACAGGCGCCGGAGGAGGCAGGAAACCGGTGTATAGTCAGCTCAAAACGTGAATGCTGGCATAGGGTATGCAGCGACGTCGAGGAGGACTCTTGGGGTACTCGATACAGGATTGTGACGAAGAAGGCATGAGGGGTGCCGATGAATTTGGATGAAACGTTGAGAATGACTGGGGACCTGTTTCCCCCAATTGAGGTGGTTGACATACCCCGTGTGGAGGGGGAAGAGGTGGCGGAAGTGTTAGAGGAGGAGATGGTCGCCGCTGGTAGCAGATTTAAGTGTGGGAAATTGTACGGCTTCGACGGCATGTGAACCGAGGTGGTTAAAATGGTGGCGGCCCAGAGGCCCCTGCTAGTGCGGCAGCATATCCAACACATTTTGTGTGGAGGTACCTTCCCAGAGAAGTGAATGTGCGGCAGAGTGGTCCGCCTGCCTAAACCAGGAGGACTGGGGTGAGATCAATGATAGGTATTCTATCTGGCGACCTCGAAGCTGGTCGAGTAGGTTGTGTTAGCCCGCCTCAGGGAAGTGGTCACGCTATCTGGGGACCAGTTCGGTTTCCAGGAGGGCAGGTCGACGGTGTACGCAGTGAAGCGTGTCTTCGGCCTGGCCCGACTGTCACACCATGATATTTGGCGCAGGAGGGAGCTTTGTCTCCTGGTAGCGCTTGACGTGAGGAACGCCGTCAACACCCTGAGGTGGGACAATATCATTCAGGCTTTGGACAGACAGGGGGTACCAGGGAACCTGAGGAACCTCGTAGGGTATTTACTTATGGGGGAGAAGCATAATTGTGGACGATGGGAAAAGCGAGGAGAGTGTGGAGGTGACGTGTGGGGTTCCAGAGGGTTCTGTCCTCGGACCTACTCTGTGGAACGTTGCGTACGACGAGGTCCTGCGCTTGGCAATGCCGGAGGGCGTGACCTTGGTTGCGTACGCAGATGACCTGTCGGTAATGGTCAGGCGCAGGACGCTGCATAATCTGGAGGGGAGGGCGGATGAGGCCCTGAGGAGGTTCGACACGTGGATGGGAGAGTGTGGAATGGACTTAGCCTCGGGTAAGACAGAGGCTGTCCTTCTCGAGGGGAGAAGGAGGGTGGCGAAGGACGCGGAGGTGCGTTTAGAGGGCATGAGGTCGGCGTAAAAAGGATACTGGGGTACTTAGGGTGTGCCTGGACAAAGGTTTAACCCTTGTCGAGCATGTGGGGCGGTCCACTGATAAGGCGACCAGGACCGTACAGTCGTTGCGAAGGCCTACCATCGGCGGGCCAGACGACAGTAAGAGACGGCTTTTGGCTAGTGTGGCACAGTCGGTGCTGCTTTATGCAAAACCGGCATAGGAATGCATTTTGGAAAATGAGAGGGCTTTAAGCAAGAAGAAAAGGGTGCAGAGAGTGATGGCCCTACGAGTGTGTAGCGCTTACAGGCCCGTCTCGCGAGAGGTGGTTCTTATAGTCGCTGGTATGATTCCGATTGAGAAGAAAGTTAGAGAAAGGGTGAGGACTTTCCGGGAAGGTCCAGGATGCAAGTGTGACGCCAGGAGAGAGACGGGGGCCCGATGGCAAGCTGCTTGGGAGAGTGGCGACGGCAACGGCTTCTGGACGGAACGAATGATTCCTGAGCTCTAGGAGTTAATGGAGAGGTGTTATGGCGAAGTGGGCTACCACCTCACGCAGTTTACGGTTAACGGTGGTTTCGGCACCTATTTACGAAAACGCAAGCGTAGAGTTTCGGATGCGTGTCTTTTGTGTGGGGAGACAGGAGACGACGTAAATCATGCCGTGTTGAACTGTGTGGTATGGACGAGGGATCGACAATGTGTCGAGAGGGCGGTTGGGGCGAGCATCACTGCCGACAACATGGTTGGTGTAACGCTCAATTGTGCATATGCGTGGAGAACGATAGGGGGCCTCGTAACGGAGGTCCTGCGTGCGAGGGATGTAGCCGAGATGCGGGCGTGGGTTTAATTGTGGTTGAACGCTGGCCAAACACCTAATCGTCCGGAATGGCGAAAGGGGGATGTTGGCCGGGGGAGGCGGGGCGCCGCCGGTGACATCTTCGGTCTTCCCGCGTGCCCAAGAACCATTTCGTTTTTTGGATCAATATCTTCCACAATCTGACGGGGGAAGTCGTTCACCTCCGGTGAGTTCCCCCGCCCAAACACTTTGTGGAGCCTTTCCTCTACGAACCGACCGCCGAGGCCAAGGCCCTCAGCCCGGTGAATAGACAGGATATATGTTTATTGCATGTATAGATGTCATGCGTGTGCATCCTTATGATGCCGAGGCTATGAAAAAAGTATCTACTCCGTGAAGAGATGGATTGCGACGAAGATTTTCTCAAGTCGTGCTACGGCTGAGTTTAATGAGTATTCTCTATTATGAAGGCTGTGACAATAGTACTATTGAGGATGCGATTATTTTTTCCCAGTGAACTTTTTTACGCGTAAGCTGGAAGTTGGGGATACCATCTGGATGGGTAAAGGTGAGTACTATAGGGTGAGGCGCAGTGCCATCTTCTTCTAAGATGTGTATCTGGTGTTGATGTGTTATGTTGTTGAGAATAGCGATGTCTGGTTCGTCGGAGAGATGAATTGAGTTGTCGGGGTAATGAGTTGGGGTTTGGGGTCCAATGATGACAGCGCAAAATTTTTTGGCAAATTGGTTAAACAAACAGCCGTAGGGATTGCAATGCCTGCTGCTCCAGTCCCTCTGTTTGGAATCGAGGTCTCCGGTAACGATGGACCTGTGATAACTGTTGAGTATAGGGTCCGTGTCGGTTCTTGTGATTTTGTTGCCTGGGGGATTGTACGAGAAGTCAGTAATAACATTTTTTTGTGTGTGTGTGTGCAAGAAGATGGATGTTGTGAATATTTCCCGCAGATCGGGATTTGGAACTGTGTTGTGAGGGATTGCTTTAGTGGCTAATATGGGGGTGGAGTAGTGAATGTTTGTTAGGTGGTCGGCTCTGTAGATGGAGAAATCTCTGAAAGGGATTTTGTGTTTGGGGGAGGGCGGCGTTTCCTAGATGGCGGCTATGTTTATGTTATACGTGTGGAGGATGTGTTTCAATTGTCCCCTGTTCAGGGGGAGACTATTGATATTCCAGGATACTATGATGAGGTTGGTGTAATTTGTCTGTTCCATTTCACGGGAGAAAATGTTTCAGGGTTTCCAACTCTTTGCAAAGATGGCTAACTATGGAGCTGATCTTTTGAAACGTCTGAAGTATATTTTGAAGAGATGTGGGTGGAGTTGAGGGTTCTTGAACAGCTTGAGAATACGTGTTAGTTTGATCAGTGTCGGGGGTAAGTGCGGCCATTATAGGGATCCTGTATGTTCCTTTCGCATGGGAGACAGAAGGTATACGAGGCGGTGCGTAGATAAGATTATTGAATATTTCCATCGTACTTCAGGACGGGCGGATTTCCTGCCTTCGACGATGCAGTGTTAGGGATTTTTTTGTAAAGTGGGGGGGGGGGGCGATTTGTTCCCTGAGGGATAGGCTTTCAAAGTCGGTTGGACATTTTTGAGGTTGGCTTTGAGGGAAGCTGTGGGGCTCTTGAGAGACAGTTTTGCCTTTTTCGGCGGATTCTGTGACGTTTATATCCTCCAGAGTGGAGAACTTGTTGGAAGTCATAGTGGTAAGGGGGGGGGGCTTTAGGGCGTTGTCTCTTAGGGAGCAAAGCTTGCTTCAGGGATCCCCTTGATTTCAAATAGAACGGTGAGACTTTGTACTTCGTCTTTGAGGTTGAAAATAGTTTTAGACGCTTCCATTGAGGAGAGGTGGAAAGAATTTGTCTATGACAAAAATAGAGGACATTTGTCCCTTCACTTGTCCTTCTTTGTCATAGCCAAATGTCTGTGGCAAACTATGGAGTGGTTTGAGAAGTGAAAGGGAAGTAAAAAGTAATTCTTACCTTCATGGCTGGTGGGCTCAAGCGGGTCCGGTTCAGGGAGAGGGAATCCTGTATGTGGGCACGAGGGTAAAGAAGGGACCTTCTTTAAGAAGGGCCTTTGGGCCCCTTTCGGGCCTTAAAGAAGGCCCGAAATCTTGTCCTCCCTTGCTTCCCTGGCCTAGAACCGTAGTAAACGCTTAACTGTACTGCGGTCGATATCTTTGTCTGAAGGACGGTGCGGTTTTTATTTTCCGTTCTAAAAAGAACGTCGAGCTGTTCCAAACGTCGTAGCTCATCGATTGTAGAGGTCGGATGAAAGACTGAACAATAGATAGCTATCGGAGATACGCAGAAACATTCGCTCCGGTTGAGGCACTGGCACTGACTTTAGTCCAAATTAGTGTCCTAGCTTATCGTTTTCAAAGAAATTTAGTGCAAGAGCGAATTTACCATGCTCTTTTTCAACACAGGATTGTAAATTGACACAGGCGGGAAATTGTATATACCTTAAGGGTTTTCATATTAATGTTATGACATGACTTTTGCGAAAAGTATAACGCAAGTGCGGGTTTTATTGTTGAACAGTGATCAATTTTTCATGAAATTTATTGTATTTAATCAAAAGAATATATCATAAAGACACAATTTTTCGGGCAGACTGTAGATATCTATTTAGAATATATGCTATGTAAAGTACATGTAAAATTTCTCTGTTGGACTTTTAGGAAAAGTAGAATAACTTTCGATGCCTCTGACCCGGTGACGTCATACATCTTTCAACTGTAGCGGGTGATAGGTATATATCACTGTAGATGAAGTTTCAAATCCACGCGCATTATTTGTGATGGTAATGTTGAACGGTGCTCTCCTACCGTTCTGTACCGAAAATCTGTATAGTTTACCAGCTGTTCTTTGAATTACGTCATTGTGAATCGCCTATGAATTGATTACTGAGCTGAGTGCATTTATTTACATGTAAAAACTAACGTCAAATTTTTTTCCATCATTATATGAAAACTTCGGGAAAAAATATCTGTCTGTTCATTGATGACGTGCATTGAAATCGATTTTACTTGCCTCTTGCCTATATAAGTCATTTTCTTCCTAATGAAATTATTGAAAACGATAGTTTTCAATGAATATTTCTACAAAACGCGAAGTGTAACTTTGTGTTGATCTGTTTCATCGATCTGATTCTGAGCATAGTGAAGATGTTTACTGGCACGTGACATCACGAAATCACGTTACTCTCGCTTGACGCGAGGTAGCAATCTTATTTTGTTCAAATTTCAATGTCAATTTTTTATTGACAATACACCTATTAGAACTAGTTAAGTATATGTAGACGTCACATTTAAACATTGAACAGTCTTAAACATTTATTGAACATAAACATACCTTTAAATGATTTTCAGAAAGTAGTCAATTACCGTATTTATTGGCATTATTAATATTCAAAATATACTATTAAATTGTATGAAAAATATTACTACTACGAATTTAATATGTTTTATTCATATTATTTCGCAATGCTGGAATTCAGAAAGAAAAAATAGGCAAAAATAAGGACGTATCCATAAATGTACATACTTCACGATGAAAAAATATTATGAGATCATATATTTTTCTGAAGGAATTAAAGGCACAACGAGAGAATTCAATAAAATAGTCGAAGGGGTAATATCTGCAACGATTCAATATGGCGTATAGAGAGTTCTTTTAAAACACTCGCAAAATACATTATTTACCCCTTTTCCCCTCGGTAAGTGAATTTCGGAATTTCTTAATATTTCCATTCGGGCCATTCGGGAGCCTAAGCTACAACCGTAAGTGTAACGGTGATAAGTGAAGTCCGGTATTAGGTACTTCTGAATAAATATCACAACCATAAATATCTCCCCTATTTTCCACCATACCAGGAAGCGAAATTCTAGAATATCGGATATCATAGATATCTAAAATATACTTAACTGATTAGACGCTTGGCTGTAGTAAATGATTTGGCCCACTTGTCCATCCGTTTGAGTACAATTTAATAATAAGTTAATAAATTTGAAGTGTATAATAAACAAGTATGCAATCAGCATTTATTAGTTACAGTAATGTATATCTGAGGTGTATAATCTTTTATACAAGTATCCCATTTTCCCTCCTAGAGAGGATATCACAAACGCTAATTGACAGTTTGCGAATGATGGAACGGTCGATTGTTGCGGACGAAATACATGCGCGTCGTAAAAGAAGAGGGATTTTTCGGCGTGGGGAACAAAAAGAGAGAGATGTCCAAAGAATTCGCTAATTGACAACCGTCATGGTTAACATGTGAGACTTGTTAACAAGAATTGCTCGTTCAATGCGATCGGTTTAATAGTAAAATGGATAAAACGTCCGTCGGAATGTCTGGTAGCGGAGACATCGCCGAAGGAAGACGAGTTTTTCTTTTATTTGCCGTCGGATTTGTAGAGAGAAATCGTCGGAGTAACTAAGAATTTCAAGTTTTCCTGGTGTTTTAAAACTGGCTTTGGTTGTTTCAGAAAGTATCATATCTGAATTTCCTGCCTCAAAAAAAAAAAAACTAAAAAATTGTGGTATAAGGCTGACAAATTGCACTAAGGATCTTGATTAACTTCTGGGAACAAATAATTTTAGCTGGGTCGCAGTAGCAGCATAAATGTTATATAGATATTTTAGACGCAGTTTTTAGAGAAAAAAGGACCCAGACGCTAGTAGAGGACCGTCAGGCATAAGACACAACTAATTTCGACGCCATTGATATGGTCGATAAGATTTCGACCAGGAACACTAAATCACTACATGTCTGTCTAAAATAACAATCTTATAACCTCCAAGCATCACCACGTCACCGTTAGAGCCAGAACAGGAACCCCAGTGGGAACCCCAAGCCTAAGCCCGAGCAGGGCCAGCCTGAGCTCGAACCTAAAATTTTAAAAGTGAAGGAGACCAGGAAATTTGCTGTCATTTTAAGCACAGAACAATCTCTGTATTTTTTATTTGGTAATTAAATTCTTAGATGTCGCTGGCCAAGAGCCAGTTGTTTCTGGATAGTTCAGTGAAGTTCCTTTTAATAGGGAATATTTTCCTGTGTCAGTTTCAATTCCTTTATAAAAACGTATTGGTATGATAAATACATTTTGAAGCATTAGATTCTTTTAAATCGAACAGGCACGTCGTCTGGCTTTTTCCTCTCGTCTATTCCACATCTCAGTGTTGTATAATCTACAATAATTGTTACCGACAATTACAGGAATCTTCGTAATTAGGACACCAACTATTATTAAAATTGCATTATCACTACATCCATAAGATAATTCCAACCCTGTTTCCCAAAAAAATTTCACACTACATAGTTAACACATTTTCTACGTTTAAATATACCAGTTAGATGCGATCGTACGAATCGAACACGCCTCTGAAATCCTGGCTCTTAATTGGCCAGCCGCTGTTGCTATTTTCAATGCAACGGAGTAAATGAGGGTTGCTTGGAGTAAAGTATGTCAAGTGATGTTTGATGACGCCATTGCGATTTTGTAACTTTTCGTTATTTGAAAAAAAATTAATAACTTCGATGGTACTTTATGCACTTCACGCTTCACTATGACCCTTCATGCACCAAGTATTTTGCAATTTAATTATTATTAAATAGGATACACTTTTAATAGGATATAGTTTAAATGCTTTTACATGGGTCAGGCGTTTAGCATTGGCTTACTTTCTTAAAAATTAATATTAATAGCAAATGAATGTGTAATATACTACTAATTCTATTACAAAAAGTATTAGAAAAAAATGGATTTTTCTTAATCAAATAATTCTTGTAATGAACAAAATACCCCGAGTTGCTCTCGACATATTACAATCAATTTAGAAGGGAACAGAAAAGAAATTTTATTCTGGGACATTGCCGCTTAAGAATAACACAAATAGTTACACCGAAATTACAACTTACGGTTAGCTTTCAACACAAGGTCAACAGTGGGAAACTTGTACTAAAATTGGATGGGTAATTGCAGTATCACAACAAGAGAGGATCCTTGAAATCACATAATGAGATTATGACGAATTAGATGTAGACCAAAGAGATATTGGGAAAGTTGGAATTTAAAAGTTACGAAAGATATGAGTATGTCAAATCGAAGTCGAATAGAGGTCAGAAGGGTGGGATCTGGTAGAACGTGTAGAGAAGAAAGATGTTGCAGAGGTTGGCACATGTAGGGAAGAGTTTTAGTTTGAATTATTTGGAATAAACAGAAGTCTAGTATTTTTTTTTCTCTAATTGGGATAGAGCCACATTAAAGCGGTGTAATAGAGAAATATGCGGGTATCTCTCGGAATACCGAAAATAACACGGATGAAGCAATTCATGAGACGTTTGAGTCTAGCGTCCAGATCTCGAGAGAGGCCGTCGTAAACCACACAACAGAAATCAATACGTGGGAAAATCAGAGAGGAAACAAGCAGTTTGCGGGTTTCGAAAGAGGTCACGGACATCTTCAAATACACAAGTTATAAATTTCGGCAAACTATGCGGTAATAGTTTATTCCTCAAGATGACTTATAATTTTGATATGCAAACTTTACGCGCCAATGTGATACAGCTAGTGTTGTAGAACAGCTCAATCGGTAGCTAATGAAGTGGGCTATATCTAGTTACAACGTTGTTAATTAAATTTCATTCCGTATAAATAAAAAGTAAATACATTAAACACAGTATACATAAAACCTAAATACTTTAAAATATTATATTGTTTCTCAGTTCTGTGGTTTATGATTTTTTTTCTCATTCACGATTGAAAAGTTGTAATTTTCGATTGTGATCTTAGTGTGAAAAGTCTTTACTTTTCGCAATAGTACGAAAAATATAAATAGATTCGACCTGATTCGACCAAAAGTAGCTGTCAGTTTGAGCGTTTTGTTTTAAACTTTTATTACTACCTTGGTTACAGTGATTTCTAAGATAGTTGGATTGTAACTTTGAATAGTTCAGAATCTGACGTATTTCAGGTATTTTTCGAAACATCTTAATTATTTGTGAATGAGAAAAAATCTGGTATGATACATATGGGAAAAGTGCGTTTATGACACTTGTTTTCATTACAGAACTCGCTACGCTCGTTCTGTAAACTTTCAAACGCGTACCTTAAACATACCCTTTTCATACTTGTATCATAAATACCTATATTTGTACAATATTCATGGCCGATTTTGCTTTCTTCGTCAGAATAATGCTTCATGCCTCTCTCTTGATTTATAATCGCATCGAAACATATGACTACGAACAGGTAATTCCATGAAATGTTATATACACACTGATTATACAGATCAGACTAGATTTATCCGGAGCCTCCGGTGACGACTCTTTTCCCGATCATCATCGGATTGTTAATCGTAACTAATGGCGTCAATAAATAATTCGCTGATCAAAATACTTCGATATAATTCAACAGCAGTCAAGGCTGTAAAATTATCCATCAAATTTGAGAAAATTATTAGTTTCGGGATGCACGATACCAACGGCACACAAAGCCCAATGATTATAATATTATAAAGATTTAACATTGGAGTATGTAGGCTGGGAAATCGAGTCAATTTCTTGTTGTTCAATTACCATTAAATATATAGAGAATCAGCTAAAAGGAACAAAGGAGAAACAGAAGAGAAAAGGTGGAGGAAACCCTTTATTAATATAGATGAGTACATAACCTAAATCTATACTCAAAGGAAAAGTTTTTACCCGTGAGAGGTTTCTTTTGGCTTATTTATCATGACAGAATAAACGGGATGAAACCTCTCCAGAGTGCACAGTCCACCTCGTATCTCTCGTCACTTAATCTGGAATATGGAAAATGGAATATTAGACCAGGGAAATAAGGGAAAAAGTACTCAGTTGGGGACACTCAACCAACCAGGTAACCAAGCAGTTATTCATGTAAAAGGGGTTTACGGGAGTAAAACCTATGCGTTGGCAACAAAAACTGTTGTGCTATTGTTGAATTAATAACAATTAAAGGTCGAAAAACGTGTTCTTTTTTGCATTCTTGTTTCCCTGAAAAAATCTTAGAATCCTATGAATAATTCAAAGGTAGCATCTTGTAGGGAATTGAAAAAGCTTCAAAATGACGGTTTATAAAACATGATTTATTATTTTGTTGCTGAGATAATTGTAAATAAAGGTAAAAATTTGCAATATTTTTAATTAACAGTAGCTATTGTAAAAATTAACATACAACTTTGAAATTACGTAAAGTGTTGTGTCTTATGGTACTTAATATGTGGTAAAAATTTCAAAAGGATTCATTGAATACTTTTTGTAAAATTGTAATTGTTTATCCCAGAAGACTTCTTTTTGCGTTATCATTATGCGCACAATAATGATGATACAATAATTCTACTGGTACCGAAAGAAAGAAGAAGAGTTATTTCATCAAACTTAACTATTTAATATCGGAAAAATCAATTACCACTATTGTTAAAAATTATCACAAAAACATGGTCATTTTTCGTGTATAAACAAATAGAATAACTTTATTGATGTTATTTACAGCAAAATGATTTTTACATATTTGAAAAGATGGTATTTTTACCTTTACTTTAAAACAAAAAAAAGTCCTAAATCAATTTGGGGCAAAGTTAGCAATTGTTTTTCTAAAATTCACAGCTAATTTGTTTATAATAATTAAGAAACCTAACTAACGCCATTTTAAAGATAAAGAGTCGAACTATTTGTAAAATAAATTTGGAAAGTATTGAACTTCAACATCGAGTTTGCTGAAGCTTCAAATATACAGCTCGACTGATGACGGCTCGGAGAAATAAAGCGGTAACTTCAAATCGACGCAACAAGTTACTAATAGGTATCGCTGGCAATTATTAACCGATTTTGATGATTCATTTTTTATTTGTGGTACCTCTTAGAGTACAATACAAATACGTAACCTGTTAATTAATTACCATTTAAATAAACAAAGTGATTTGTTTAAAACAAAATGTTACATAAATAAATTAGTTTGTTTAAACAATTTCCCAAATTGATTTTATGAGGTTTTCCCCTTTCTTTTCTTCTTGGAGAAACGGAAATAAAGCGAAAAAACGCCACGATCCGGAGGAGGAGAACAACGAAGAAGAAAACTTAAAGTGTCATGAGAAAGTGAATTACTTTAATCCTCTTCGGTATTCAGAGTTGTTAAAAATTGTTTTTTTATTGGTACGCTATTTTGCCTATTTAAAACATGCTTTGGTGTGCGTAAATCGGGCTTTTTCGCACGCGCGTGTTTTAAAGTCGCCATGGAAACGTATCAACAACGGCCATATCAACCAATAACAGAGCGTTTTTGGCCATAGCCGGACAAGCCGATTGGTTGCACGACGTGCGACGGGCCGTCACGAAGCGTCCCGAGTGTCATTCAAATTAATCATATTGGGTATGCATTTGGTTTTGGTATAAAAAATGGTACCAATAAAAAAAATCGCGTAAAGTATTCGTGGATAACTGCTCTTTCAAGCACTTGCTCTATTTCGAATACTCCGGCTACGCCGTCGTGCTCGAAAACTCGCGCGTGTTTGAAAGAGCTCAATATCCACTCATAAAGGAAGGGGAATCCTCGTAAAGGATTGAATTTGATTAACATTTTTCAACTTCATTTAGAAGAGCATATTGTGTCAAAAAAAATACGGATTTTATTTCAAAAATCAGCAGCTGTTAATTACGTACAATTATTATTGTTATATATAGGTACACATATAAATATTAAATTATGTATTACATAATATACACATCTATGTATCGGGTGTTTTTTTTAAATTTTACCTCATAGTAGGCTGTGGATAGTGTTTGTGAATGCGCCTTACTAAAAAATGTCAATATTGAAGTGGTTGACATAACCTAACTTTTTTAATAAAAATTGAAACTGCTCCAATCAGTTACTATAGTGTCTTGAAAAAGATAGCTTGGCTCGATTAATTAGGCGTAGATGAGTGAGACTAAAGAACATAAAAATCTAAATGCGAGAACCTCTATGAAAACAAACTTGACAACTCTTAACTCTCCCACGGAACGATAGTCTTCGAAGTGCTTGGAACGATTTGAATTTTGATAACAACATTTTTTAGTAAGGCGCATTCACAAACACTATACACAGCCTACTATGAGGTGAAATTTAAAAAAAAAACACCCGATACATAGATGTGTATATTATGTAATACATAATTTAATATTTATATGTGTACCTATATATAACAATAATAATTGTACGTAATTAACAGCTGCTGATTTTTGAAATAAAATCCGCATATTTTTTTGACACAATATGCTCTTCTAAATGAAGTTGAAAAATGTTAATCAAATTCAATCCTTTACCGTCATTTTTGTGTGAGCAAACAATTTTTAACAACTCTGAATACCGAAGAGGATTAAAGTAATTCACTTTCTCATGACACTAAGTTTTCTTCTTCGTTGTTCTCCTCCTCCGGATCGTGGCGTTTTTTCGCTTTATTTCCGTTTCTCCAAGAAGAAAAGAAAGGGGAAAACCTCATAAAATCAATTTGGGAAATTGTTTAAACAAACTAATTTATTTATGTAACATTTTGTTTTAAACAAATCACTTTGTTTATTTAAATGGTAATTAATTAACAGGTTACGTATTTGTATTGTACTCTAAGAGGTACCACAAATAAAAAATGAATCATCAAAATCGGTTAATAATTGCCAGCGATACCTATTAGTAACTTGTTGCGTCGATTTGAAGTTACCGCTTTATTTCTCCGAGCCGTCATCAGTCGAGCTGTATATTTGAAGCTTCAGCAAACTCGATGTTGAAGTTCAATACTTTCCAAATTTATTTTACAAATAGTTCGACTCTTTATCTTTAAAATGGCGTTAGTTAGGTTTCTTAATTATTATAAACAAATTAGCTGTGAATTTTAGAAAAACAATTGCTAACTTTGCCCCAAATTGATTTAGGACTTTTTTTTGTTTTAAAGTAAAGGTAAAAATACCATCTTTTCAAATATGTAAAAATCATTTTGCTGTAAATAACATCAATAAAGTTATTCTATTTGTTTATACACGAAAAATGACCATGTTTTTGTGATAATTTTTAACAATAGTGGTAATTGATTTTTCCGATATTAAATAGTTAAGTTTGATGAAATAACTCTTCTTCTTTCTTTCGGTACCAGTAGAATTATTGTATCATCATTATTGTGCGCATAATGATAACGCAAAAAGAAGTCTTCTGGGATAAACAATTACAATTTTACAAAAAGTATTCAATGAATCCTTTTGAAATTTTTACCACATATTAAGTACCATAAGACACAACACTTTACGTAATTTCAAAGTTGTATGTTAATTTTTACAATAGCTATTGTTAATTAAAAATATTGCAAATTTTTACCTTTATTTACAATTATCTCAGCAACAAAATAATAAATCATGTTTTATAAACCGTCATTTTGAAGCTTTTTCAATTCCCTACAAGATGCTACCTTTGAATTATTCATAGGATTCTAAGATTTTTTCAGGGAAACAAGAATGCAAAAAAGAACACGTTTTTCGACCTTTAATTGTTATTAATTCAACAATAGCACAAAAGTTTTGGTTGCCAACGCATAGGTTTTACTCCTGTAAACCCCTTTTACATGAATAACTGCTTGGTTACCTGGTTGGTTGAGTGTCGCGAAAAATATCTTATTTTCCTGGTCTATATTGTTCCCTACTGAATTGATCTGTCGAGACTTGCTGTGACAGGACAAGTCTGGACAGATCACTCAGAACTTAATATAGATTTCTTATTAGTCTTTCTTTGCTTCTCTTTCCTAAGATCGTATAATGGAAAGCATCCATCCCGAAGGGGTTATTCCTCAATCTCGTCTTTCGTCTGTCGTGGCAGGACAGACCATACAAACCTGGATGGTAGCGCCCATAGTTCTTATAAGAACATAACACCAAAAATTTGAATTGATCTTCCGAGATCCGTAGTAAAACCACAGGCAACGAGCTCAGAAGCACTGGGAGAGGGTCAATAAACCATCGGCTTCTGGGATTAGTTTATTTTTATTTTTGAGGTTATTGTTGTTCTTGTCGTTGTTGTTCTTGATTGATGGGCTTGGCTACTGAGGTCATTTACCCAGAGCCTTTTTTTGAGGGTATGTGGAATGACACATAAAGCAACACAGCACGAAACACAAAGAAATTTCCTTCATTAACGTGGTTCTTCTCGCAAATTCATCCTAACGAATATCTTTAGTCGATTCCATGGTTCTCATGGTTTCGTCCTATCTTTCGACTTTCGTTGTGGGTTGAGAGAGAAGACGGGGAAAACAAATGATTTGATCTCCCTACCGTTTCTAAGTAGTTGTGTCAATTAAACGGAATCGTCAAAAAATTCCTTTGTGGTCCGACAGATGTGTGTCGCCACATGTGTCGCAATAAAACAAGAAAGTGTTAATTCCGAATAGATGCACAGATTTTTAAGAAAAAATCTCACATTCGTTAAGCAATGGTGCTCAGGCTGCAGTCCCGATATACTCAAAAGTTTTAAGATAAACTAATTAGCCAAGTCTACCCTTTTGCTTATTCTTGATGATATATATGGGCTTATATTATATACCTACTTAATGGGTTCGCTGACAAGTTGTGGGCGGAAAAATACTCTTTTTACTTCGGAAGCTTTCGCAATATTTTATTACCTTATCAGCCCGAAACTTACGTATAGAAATATATATAGTTGTAATAATAAATAAACGACTTACAGTAGTCGACGTTATGCATGTCGCTACAAACATAACATTTAGGCATTACTTGCCGGCAATCGGTGTTAAATATAATTTATATTGATTTATGTCACACAGGATTCAAACGGAAGGTTTTAAAGTAGGCATTATATAAAACAAAAATTATTTTATGCTGTCATCATTGTTGAACAGCCAACAGTCAAACCTGCTGAACTTCGATTAAGACTCTAAACATATTCTAAATATTCGAGGGCGTTAAGAGAGATGATCATATCTTCCCTCCACCGACGGTAGATGAACTGGCATCGCACCAATATCAGACGAATATATATATATATATATATATATATATATATATATAGAACTTTGTAGTCACGGCTGAATTAGTTAATAAACTGCATCCCCGTTACTATTTAGTTTATATATATATATATATATATATATATATATTTGCAAAATTAATTTAATAAGCGTTTTGTACTGGCGAACTATCTAATCTTGCACAGGTATCCTCCAAACACCTGGATAAATGTCTTAGGAAAGGCGACGAAAAGGAGCTAATCGTTACTTCCCATTCACACTGGGATCGGCCTTAAGTGTTTCTAAATGCTTGATGCGAGTTTGTAGAACACGTTTCCTCACAAGAATACGTATTGCCCATTTAGAGATAATTTAAACCCGCTCTCTGTGACGACCTTTATAATAATTGCTTCTCCGTGATTCCCTCCCTCTGGTACCACCTCATGCATTTGTCCCTTTTTTGTCTTTTTATTATTATATAGTTGGTTGCACTGTCCCCTATATGGGCTGTATTCCAATTCATCAGCATTACTCTAGATTCAAATGTAATTTTACTGCAGTCGTTCTTTCACTTGTACCTTATTTTATGGATAATGGTGACCCTTATTAGACATGTTGTGAACTCTGTTCACCTAATCTTATCTTATGGGAGCTACTGACTATGTTGGTTGGGAATACTGTTTGGAAAAATCAAATTGTTAAATGGTGAAAAACGAATTTTTTATGTTGAAAATGATACTGAAGAATATAATAGAAGAATAATAACTGAATAATATTATAGATATAGACTTTCATTATAATTGCTGTTTTGTTATTTTCGTTGGTATCCATGACTATTATGCAAAAACCTACCCCAAATTTAATGAATAACAATTAACTAATTAATTTAATTTATAATAATAACTTGTATTAATAATTAATAAAGGATTTTCTTTTTAAGTATATGTGTTATGGACATTAGTTTTATTCCAACCTTTCTCTATTGAATACAAAGTATCATTTCAATCTAAACATCAATAAAACTCTTACTCGGAATTGTAGACGAGAAAATTTTATCGTACCTTGTTCCTCTACTTTTGTTTTCCCCCCTTTCTCTCTCTCTCTCTCTCTCTCTCTCTCTCTCTCTCTCTCTCTCTCTCTTTCTTTCTCTCTCTCTCTTCATTTCCTCCGGGAGATCTGGATGATTAACTTGAATTTATATATTTAATTAAAACAGATTTATTGTATATTGAGCGGGGTAAGTAAAAAATCCATTATAATCGCAGTGGGCATCTGACCCGTAATGGGAAGATCTTATAGATCACACCTGGTTTATTGCGGCCTATTGTGACTGGAGAGAAATTCTCTTCCTCGCTGTTAATTGGATCGGGGATGACTCAATCGTAAAATACCTTATATATGGGTAAACTGTGAGGACGTCGATGAAATTTATGAAGGAAAGGAAAAAAAATTCTGTTTATAAAATGATGTTTTTGAAAAAAAATATTTAACAGGAGCCATTCACAGATTGCCTCACTTGTATAGAGGAATGGTTTTTTTGCATCACTCACTTGTTCACTCAGGGAGCAGTGGAGTTCAAATCAGGTATCACGTGACGTTTAGAACGTTACCATTCGTTCAATTGATGATAACTAAATATTCTCAAAAATATTGGGTATTTTTATATTCATTTATATTTATATCAATATTTTGGGTATTCTTATATTTTTCGATCGTTGAATCGCTTCCCTTGGCCCAAATGTAAATCACTTATTTAATAAACACAATCTGAAATTGTAAATGGGGCTTCAATATATTCAAATCCTTGGAGAATATCTCGAAAACTGTCGAGTTTTCGGAAAAAGTCATAGGGACCATTTTTGTAGCTAATGAACTGATCTTCCTTTTGTATCTAAACAAAAATTCTCTAAATGCCATATTCTCGGAGATATTGGCTAAAAACGGATTTATTGGAACTTGAGGACCATTTTTTACCATGTTCCGGGACCCGGAGAATCTACAACTTTCTGTATTTCGAAAGACCCAGTTGAGACCTACAATTGCCCTCAGTTTCATCCTTTTGCAGAATTTATCCCAGGTTTGGGAGTTTATCGGCTTTCATTTACTGGACTAATATAGATATGAGATATGAGCGTATGTGAAAATAAAAAAACTGTAGCAAATAATCTTTGTAAGGGACAAAGTTGACATTATTTTTTCCCGAATTAAATCATATTTTAATATTATTTTCCATTTACCAGTTCCTAACTGTAACAACTTAGACTGTGCCATGCTTTAATTGGAAGTATTAGCAACTAAAACAACTAAAGTTCTAAAAATTTCGCCATAAATATCTTAAAGTTCATCTGGTATCATTACCTAATGAGTATACATTTCCCTGTAATACTCATGAAAATTAACAGTACTTAGTTAAAATTAATACTATCCAAAATGAGGTGCGCAGGTTTTAACAGCCGGAGTATCTATTTAGGTTCTACATTCTCTGTATGAGTTCTATTTTTATTGATTGTATGTAAATATCCGATGTAATTCTGAAACAATAATTATTGTCGAACGTAAAATATCACTGGCAAAGGAGTTCAATCACCTTGACATCCAAGACAAACGAGCTCAAAGTGCATGTACTCCATACTCCAAATCTGACCAGGAACTTCGTTCCTCTGTTGAAGAGAGCCAAACATCACTATTATGTTGAAACCAAATGGTCTGAATGACAGTGTTGATTAAGTTATCACGTCCAAAAATTCGAATAAAGCCATAAATCCAGAGGAACATTTAATTAAACGTAATAATTGTTACCATATAAGGGTGCTGCCTACACCAGCTAGAGCAAATTTCCTACTCGATGATATCATTATTCACTGAATTACTGACATTAAAGTTACTGTGTCACTACCATAGAAACTATTCATTATGTATTAACCTAACTAAACCACTAAACAATATCTGTGGTACTTACATAATACGTATTTACTATACATCACCGGCTAACCAGCCTATGAAATCATTGAAATCTAAAAAAACACGTATAATACACGACGCGCGACGTGAGTTATGCGAAGCTAGGCTATAACAACTGGCATACAGTAAAATGAGAGAGAGAGAGAGAGAGAGAGAGAGAGAGAGAGAGAGAGAGAGAGAGAGAGAGAGAGAGAGAGAGAGGATCCCAGTGAGTATCTGTCCCGGTCAAACACATTTAACGATGCATTCGTTAAACCGTTGTTAAACAGAGACACATACCCATCCCGATTCTGTCTTCACTTCCTCGCTTTCTTTCGCTTCCACTTATTAGTTATCACCATTTGTACGACTTGCCTATTCTAAATGTATCTCTATATACATATACATTGCTGTCAGTATTGATAATAAAGTTCTCTTCTTGTTCTTTTCATTTAGGTAGATTAACATGATATTTTTTTGTCATTGTACTGATGATGTTTGGAGTGTATTTTTAATAGTTCTCGCTCCTTGGCGTTAATAATCGTCAAAGTCGTGACCAGCTACAAAGGCGCATTGAAGCAGAATATTAAGAACACAACGCACCCCTTCTGAAGATGTCTGCCACAGTAGTACCTATACGAAACTTTAGACACAATATTCAGACTTATGCACTTAGACTACAGCCTAGCACCCAACATATTAAACACTAAATGGATTTGTAATCAAATTCTGAATAATCAGATGTTGATCATACTAGAAAGATATTAAAGTAGAGTCAGTAATCAACATGCAAACTAATTATATCATTTGTCAGAAATTTGAAACACTCCAAAGACGATTTAGCGTGTTTTACATATAACTTGGTTGGTAGCTAGAGTCTCAGCTCCCATATATTAAGCTTTGTGCTGATGTCTGTGGGGCGAACAGTTCTATTCCGTTCTGGTTTTATGCCTTCCTAACAGTGCCTTTTAATGTTTCAGATATTTTGTCATTCTTTGGGGGATGATAATGGTCACTTTCAACCTCCTGGGTTTCTTAATAACCACGACTTGACTATCTGAGCTGTCGATTGTTTACCTTTACTCATCATGTCTTTGAATTTTTCTTGTCACCGTTTGTAGTGTCAACATAGTAATCCTATGGCCACTGTATCATTTCCAAATTAAATGATATAGCAATCCGATTATATGCAACATAAAAATCTTAGAATATGCTCGAAAATGGTTTAAATAATACTTGGAATGTGTGTAGATGTGCCACATCAAATAGAAAAAAGTAAATTTTTTTATTTGTTTTATTTTAAGACCAGCTTACAAAAAATGAGCCATTTAATAACATTTCGACGATGATTAACAACTACTTAAAATTTTATGACCTTGGTAGAAGTAAACAGTCGAGTACTGTTTCAAATGATCAGTAAAAAAACTCTGTTTTCAATCACTAAAAATATTTTTCTAGGTGGAAAAGAACCGTTTCATGTCCATTGAGGCAACTGCAAATAGCAGGTATGTGGGAAACATGAATGCTAATCACAGATGCATTTGATTTAATACTTTACTCGTTAAATAATCCCTTTGACTAACACGCTGCCATAGTCTATGTATTATCGCCGTCACTTACTACATCTTTGTTGGTGTTGAAATGTTCATTGCAACGTAGTACACTACAACCTCTTTCATCTTCGAGTTACCAATAGTTAACGAAGTAATGGCACATTTGGCAGTTTTTCTCTATAGGTCTAAATCCGCACAGGTGTTTTAAAATCATTTTGTGGATGCCATTAGTTTAGTTACATTTTCAAACGTGGATCGTACTTCTTCAGTTAATAGAGGTATTGCATGACCAAAACACATCACATGAATTAAATCGGAATTAACTAGGTACTTTTGGGGGGCCTTTTCTGTAGCAGGGCTCAAACAGGGAACAGCTTCTGAGAAAAACATAAACACCCTTTTATCTGCAGAAGATTCAGGAAATATTATTTAATACACTTATTCACAAATCTAGCGTTCGTATAATAATGTGTAGGTATTATTAAGTTTTTACACGCCACCAAATAGGGAGAGGAAGCCTCAAATGTTAATGCACCAACAATTATACTCGCAATATAACGGAGGCAATTACGATAGGTGGAATTCAAATAATGCTATTCTTGAGTTCTTTGCGTATTTTTCCCAGAATATGTAGGTAAGCATGTTGGTGTGTAATTTTTATGCAATGTTGATTCATTTGGTACAATTTCATTTTAGCAATGTTTTCGGAGAAAATCTCTGCAGGGAAGATTTGTAGGTTAGTGGAGAGTAACACTACTTATAAGCAACGCTTCACTTAAATCCATGCTGAAGTGTTCTTTTTGTTTCTCTATGGACGTAGAATCACTGGTACTTTCGGCTGTTAACAGCTGTTGCTTTCTTTTGCAAACTTATGATATGAAGACTTGTGTATCCGAAGAATCCATCAGTCAACTAATGCTTCCTCATATATCTAGCGAGAGCCTGACGATGACAAAGAAGGGATGGGTATACAAGGGACCGGACAAACGGACATCTTAAGACCCCTCCAATCATGCACTTGAAGTCAGGCGGCTACGTATCCGACGATTAATCCAAGACGTACAGTTCTTCCATCCCTACATTGTCTTCTTTTCTTCATGCGCTGCGAGACACGTCTGTCTTGTCGAGGCCTTCGTTAAACAGCAGCGTCCGGACGAGGGACGAAATTACGGAATCTTTTTACTTTCAGATAGTATTTAGATATTTTAGGCTGTGTCGAGCGCATACGTAATGCGCTAGCTACAGCTACAATGTATTATACCATTACTATTGAATGTATATAAGAAATTAGCTCGAACAGGTCGATTCCAGTTTTAAAGATACACTTTTTTTACGAAATATATTGTAAGTTGCGTCATTAGGTGTAGTGTAGAGTAGTATAATGGCGTTACTGTATGCATTTTTAAATATAAACTGCCGCTTCCCCCCTTCATTTAGATCATCGAATTGCCGACATGTTCAAAAACATTTCTAAATGTTACATAACAATAATTTTCATAAATAAATGTTTGACAGTTCACTAAACTTAAAGAAAAACCAAGTTAACAGATATCCAGATGTTTATTAAAAATCAGAACTTCATAAATAGTAGCAATTTTTGCAACGGTTATTTATTTGTAAGTTTATTTAGAATAACTTCACTGAGTGAAAAAAAATTTAGGGTTTTACTTCAATAATTATAGGGGTTTTGGCTCTATTTCCGGGGCTCTGTAAAAATTATAAATATTGAAGGTACACTTTCGGGAATCGGAACTGTTTTTCAGTAAATTTGATGATCTTGTCGAAAATGTTTTATATTTTTCGAGATATTGGAAAAAAACAAAAGCCTCACTTTTTCCACTTCATTCTTTATAACTGTTGCAAATTCTTTGCGCCCCTTTTGGGACCTTTCCTTTAACTTTATTCATGACATTATAAATCGAATGACACCTTGATTATAATTTTCGGTGACTATACAAAATTATTGTGAAAACTGATACATGTTGACTACATTATAAGGCACACATATTTTAAAATAATATATTATTTTTGTCCTATTAAAAGAAAATGAAAGTACTTACGGTTCCTCTTTTTTTTTGCTGAATTGAGTTGAGGGTTGAGTATTTCAGCAGAGCAATTGGGAGGTGTAAGTAGTACACACCTCCTAAATGTGTTTACTTAATTTATTAAATAATATAGTAAATATACAGGGTGAGCATAAAGTGTGGAATATAAAGTATTGTGTGGAAGTGTAAAGTGTGGAATCGCACGGAGAGGTCGATTTTAGGTTTGAGATGAAGATTTTTTTTTGCAAAAAAAGCAATAAGTGACTGTTTTTTTTTTATTAAAACTCCCAATTTTTCTATAATTTAGATTTTAGGCGTTTTGGGGCAATATTGACCGACAGAAAGAGATTCTACCACTTTTTTGCGTAGATTCGGCCATATTTTTTAGTTGTTGAGTGCAATGAATCCAAATTTTCGTTGTTATCACCTACCAGGTACTGCAAAACTTCATAACCATAACCAATAAGAATTCTATGTAATCATTATTTGCAACTTGAAACAAGCTCTAAAATTGCGTTCCATAAAAATTGATAAATATATGTTTTGCTTAGAAAGTTGCAAAATAAAGAAAAAGAAAAATCAATAATGAATTTTTACAGAATTCTCTTCAAACTATGTTAAATACGCGGAAATGTGAGTCTCAAAATACTACGTGAACCCTCTACATTTCAGATCGATCCATCGAATAGTTTAAATTTTATTCCATTTCTTTATCCAAGAGACCATTTTTTGCAAATACATAAGTTAGACAATAATAAAGTTATACCGACTGTACAGATACCACAAGAAAGAAAGAGAGTTGAACTATGGATATGAATAGCAAAACCCAAGACAATCCCCTTTTTTTAATACATGCACAATTATTGTACAAAAATATTACCATTATTAATTATCAATCTATAAGAGTAACTGTTTTCCTATTGGTCGAAAAGAAATGTTTTTTCATGTTCAGAAAGTTGGCATTTTTAAACCAATTTCAAAAAAAAAGAAAATTTGTTCTAGGTCAATTTGGGCCAAAGTTAGCATTCCTTTTTAATTTGTTGGTAACTATTAAGAAATCTTAGAAGCGCCATTTTACAGTCAAAAGATCACATTTTTAAAAAACATCACTAGTTGTGGAATGTGATGGAGCAACTTAACAATTGAAGACATCAAAATAGGGAAAAGCCTCTTCAAACTCGATCACAATTCTACATATTTAGATCGAGTTAATGGAATTTAATATTTAATTTTTAATTGGTAGGTATGTACTCTTTGAGTACATTACAACTATACAGTAATTGGTTCATCATTTTTTAATAAATAAACAGTGTAATTTGTTTAAACAAACATAGTTTCTTTCTCCAAAGCATCAATATTTTGCTCTGATTTTTTTCGTTATCTTAAGAATAGATTATTTCCACTTCCATCAATAACTACTTTTTATAAAAAATGTATTGTCATTAACTTGTATACGAAAAGTAACCTAATCTATTTCAATTTCCTATAATTTTTTTATTTTAAAAATTTAATATTACCTTAAAACTTATCTCCTGGGTAATATTTTTTATATATAATAATTAAAACTTAAGTTGCATGTTACTGATTTTTTTTAAGTATATGACACTTTTGTTTGTATAGAAACATTTTGTATTTGTTAAATAAATATTGTAAAAACTGAAATGAAATATTAATATTTTGTATAGTGAAGTTTCAATATTATTTTTTTACCAATTATGCAATTATGTAATATATGAATGTTGTCTTGTGTTACATAAAATTACAAAGATATAAAATATTGATCGAGTTGGAAGGCGCTCTCTTATTTTGTGATAAATTTTTAAGTTCCCCCTCCACACTCTCCGACAAGTGATGATCTGTGAAACTGTGAATCTTTGACTTTAAAATGGCGCTAGTTAGATATCTTGTAAACACATTAATTATGAATTTAAAAGAAATACTAATTATGTCCCAAATTGACCTAGAACAATATTTCATTTTTTAAAATTCGTGTAAAAATTAATATGAATATGAAAAAATAATTATTTTCGAGCAGTAGGGAAAAAGGTATTCTTAAATATTGACAATAATTGATGTTAATATTTTTGTACCATAATTTTGTAATAGAAAGAACGATTTTTTTACGTGTTTTTATTTATATCGATAGTTCAGCTCTCTTTCTTTCTTATGATATGTGTACAGTTGGTGTATCTGTATTATTGTCTGACTCGCGTTATTGTAAAAAAATGGTTTTTGGATAAAGGATAAACAGATGGAATAAAATTTAAGCTATTTGATGGAACGAACTGAAATTTAGAGGGTTCACGTAGTACAATGAAACTCATATTTTGGCGCATTAAACATAATTTTGAGTGAATTCTTTCAAGTATCATTATTAATTATTATTTCTTCTTTATTTTGCAAGTTCATAAGCAAAACAGATATTTATCTTATCCACATTTTCTAAAACGCCATTTTAATGGTTGTTTCATGTTTCAAATATTGATTAGTTTGAAGTTATTAGTGGATATAAACTTTTGCAATAATAGGTGATAATAGCGGAAATTTTGATTTTTTGTGCTTAGTTGTTAATAAATAAAAAATATGACCGAATGTCATATTAATTGCTTCTAGTGCGCGTAATTGTATCAGAAGGCGGATAGGACACTATCCCTTCTCTGCCGACATAAGCTCCTACAAATAATTTTTCGCGCCATAAAAAAATGTCTGATGGAAAACATTGCAATAAAAATTATTATTTCCATAAATTATGTAATGTTTAAGCTTCATTTCATCCACTCTATTCATCGGCACTGTTGAAAACGCTAGTGTGTAGTTTAAAATAAAAATCAATTACTAGCTACATTACATTAGCTACATTATTTTTATATATATGACGGTGGGAGCGAATAAAAACACATTTAATTTAACATTTTCCGTACTATTCTCTTTTATATTGAAATACTTTGAGACCATAAAAATGTAGTGAAACACGGTTTCACGTATCCTGTGGTATAGCAAAACCTACCATGTTTCACATTGTCCTATGTTCCAAAATATGCGAGCGACACGCTTGTCGCATAATGCCTAATATAAAATTTACCGATTTCTTACCCGACTATGGGCCTCCGAAAAACACAACATATCGCTCGGTGCATCGTAACTCCGTCGTTCCACGCAAGGATCTCCACTTGCCGAATGATTTTGAATGCACTTTCCCTTAATTGAAATACTCCCTTATTATTACGTATTTCGTTTTGAGAATTGGAATATACCTGTTTTACATCACTAAGGTTTTCGCTATGTCGACTAAAATTTTTAAAACCCTTTCTAAAGGGTACTTGGGTCGGTTTTTTTTAAGTGAGAAAAAAATCCATAGGCAAGCGAAATTCTAGGACAACTTCTTAATATTTCACCGAAAACCGCATCCGTTTCTATTCATTTTTAAAAAAGTTACATCAATAAGCGATTTTCATGTGTGAAGAGGCCTCTTAACAGATAATCATGGGAGCACAAAAACAAACGCAGCAGGTCTAGGAATATCAAGTGTCAAGTCGAAGATTCAGTCGAGGGTAATTTTCGAAGCAGTCGAACGCTTAGAAGACTACCACATCGCCTCTAAAGATGTTTGCCGCAGAAGCAGACGAAACGTGTCTTCTGTGAGTAATTTATACTTTTACATGGGTAGGTTACCAACCCACCGCAAAAACGTATCAATTTTATCAAAACGTATTCAACGTTTTGGTACGACCAAAACATGGAAAATAGTGATGAAATAACGAGACATACTTACGAAAATCACAATATTGATCCCATAGATCTAGACGAAATAAATGAAGCACTGTACAAACTAAAAAATAGAAAATCAACTGGAATGGATGGCCTAAACTCAGAACTTTTTAAATGTGGAGGTTTTTTACTAAAACAAAGGCTATTACATCTATATAACCAATGTTGGAAGAACTGTAAAATCCCAAGGTGCTGGTTACAATCCAAAGTTGTATCACTTTTTAAGAAGGGAAAAAGAACATCGTGTGAAAATTATAGAGGACTGAGCATCAACGATGCAGGATATAAAATATATGCAGTTATACTGAACAACAGACTCAAACCAATAACAGAAGTATTGATACAGGAGGAACAGATGGGCTTTAGGAAGGGTCGCTCTTGTATAGATGGGGTGTACACAGTTCAACAAATTATACAAAAGCATAGAGAATTTAATAGAGAAACTCACTTAGCCTTTTTGGATTTTCACAAGGCGTGCGACAGAGTGATCCGGTCTAAATTATGGGAAATAATGGAAGTGAATTACCCGCACCATTTAACAACAGCAATAAAAAGCCTATACGATGGAACAAAGATAATAATCAATAGCAACGGACAACTAAGTAGACCAATAAGCACAAACCAAGGACTGAGACAGGGATGCAGTCTCTCCCCAACGCTGTTTAATATATACATAAATGACTTGATGCAAAAATGGAAACAACAAAACCAAAATGGAATACATATTAACAGTAAAACAACTCTGAATCATATCTTGTATGCTGATGACTTAGTAATATTCCAGGAAAGTGAAAATAACTTACAAAGATCAGTATATAGATACTCTAAGATGTATCTGTGAGGAATATAATTTTAAAATATCCATTGAAAAAAGTAAAACGATGGCTTTCGCCGGAAAAGACACGATTAGAACAAAGAAGTTATAGATAATAAGGACCTAGAACAAGTAACAGAGTTTGGCTATCTTGATTGTCTGGTTGTCACATAACATACAAATATGACAAGGATATCTTAAATAAAGTCAGTAAATTCCAAAATATATGTGGAACTATACACAGACACCTCAAACATAAAACGAGAAAAGAAACTAGAATGAAATTTTATAAGACAATGGCTACCCCAATAATAACCTACGGCTGTGAAACGTGGATAATTAAAAAAAAGACGAATCTAAAATACAAGCTGCAGAAATGAAATTCCTTCGAACAGTAAAAGGATGTACAAGATCAGACCAACTAAGAAACATTGACATACGGAACGAACTGGGTATCATTTCCATAAATGATAGAATCAGAAGGTGTTGTAGAAACTGGACAGAACATCTGCAACATATGAAAGACGATAGAATACCTAAGGCAATTTACCACTACAAACCAAGAGGAAAACGCAGCCGAGGACGCCCGAGGAAAAGATGGTCTCCGGAACAGGCTACAATAGCCTAATCCATGAAGGGAAGAAGAAGAAGAAGAAGAAGAAGCAGACGAAACGTCAGGTTACTTAAACCTTTCTGGACCACCAAATAGCTCGAAAAACGCTGCACATCTGATGATGACTGTTAAGCACTCGAAACCAGTCGCTCATTTCCAATAAATTTGTTGGCGAAGACTTAGTTAGTGTTTTTCTTCGGATCACATGACCACGGCCAACTTCGAGAACTTGGACAACCTTCTGTCATATGAAGACTTGTCTCGATTTGCTGGTATATTGAAACTTAGTGTACGAAACAATGTTCTCGCATACTAGACGACATTATAAATGTTGTTCTAATATTCCTCAAATTTTAGCCAAGTATATAAAATGTAGCGAAATTATTCATTATTAGTAAATTTAGGTAAAATATGAAATAACCAATTTAAATGGGCTAAATATGCACATGTAAGTGCATAATATCCGGCCTGTTGTGACTAATATCAAGCTTTAACTTCCTGTATAATCGTCATGTAGCCGATGTGTCACAGTTTACAGTGGAAAATTATCTAAAATCCGGCGTTTTCTCTTAAGGCGTCCGAAAAGACGTAAATTTGTTCACGTTGTGAAAAAGTGCATTTGTCCGGTCGTGAGGTTAGGCATACTGATACGATACTATCAATCAGAAATCTTTGTACTGAAAGAGAGTATTTCTCTGAAAATTTATTGGATGCCATGAAATATAAAATCACTTTCTCTACCCATGCCAGGTCGATATGGGGTGTTCAAATTCAACCCACGCGGGCGATAATTATGAGTTGTTTCCGACTTGCGAAATGAGAACAAGTGCTCTGAAAGTATGTACCGCCAGCAGGTGAAATTCAACCGCCTTCCAAGTTTCATCCAACCGCCGCCATCTTTCTTGTTTTAACTCGTGGTAGTTTTCTCTTTGGGAGACCGGGTTAGAAAACGATTCATAGCTCCCATCAATGATGCTGCACACCCTTATCAGTGCGATTCTGCTCTATCTCTGTTTAAGGTAAGAGAGTGCACTTATCCCAATAGTCCGCCCCGCTCTAGAGTATTCGGTTTAAAGAGGCAACCCTGTTTGGTAACCCCCGTCATTGAGGGCCTTTGGCGACTTCAAGCATTGGTGGCTTCTGGCGAATCCCGTTATTAAAGTACTCGATAGTAACTCCCTTCTAGGGTTGCTGACTACCCTATAAGACTACCCTACCATACATTAAATCGCTCTTACTCCAGGAGATAGGGTTCATCAAGAGTAAATTGTTGATTCCAGCCGCAAGTGATTCGTTCATACGAGGGTGGCCTTGCTCTTCCCTACTTCGTACTGGAACGCGAGATTCGGCAGTGGTAATTCGTTCATTTCTAGGGTGTTGTGTTAGATATTTCTTTGGCACCTCCATTCATTGGACCCCTTTGGCGATATTGGCAGTCTTAACATAAACCACTAACGGTGCCAGAGTCAGCTTTCACTCGCTTTCCGGCCACCTCCTAGAAAATTCTGCTTGCGTGCAAAACAATGTCGTGAACGACATTGCAGAAATTCGGAACGACAACACGCAGGAATTGGAACAATCGAAAATCAATTAAACCGTCGTGTTGCGAGTGAAAGAACGTGTCCGCTGCCCGTTTTGCTTTAGGGGAAGATGCTCGTCTTCAAGGTTCCGAGATTTCAGCACTTGCTACCCCTCCAGGCCCCTTGGGAACTCATGTCAGACCATTGTCAGAGAGAGTTAGTGTGGAGGATGCTATGACTGGAATCACAACAAGCCACCAATGACTGTAGTCGTCAACGGCCTAAAAAAACTGGAGTCGCCAAACGTGTTGTTCCTCTAGTCTAAACTCCTTAGAGGGGGACGGACTACTGGGATTGGTTCCCTCCTTCACCTGGAGCAGTACTACCGTCGCAGACACGCTTAAACTGCAGTGCCACCAGCAGTACGAGAATTTGAACCTCAAAACAAGTTATCCGCCAGACGTCTCGAGAAACTGCCGGATTGTGAGTTCAACCGACATGATATTTAACCCAGAACCCAGGAACCATTCCAAGCTAATTAAGCTATCTTATTTCCGAAAATCTTGTTCTAAACAAGTACTAACTTTAAACTATACCTTAAAATTTTAGGTACTTGGGAAAATTGAAACACGACAAAAAAATCAGAAGAAAATTCATCGTAAACGAACCAGCCTCAAAAACTTCTTTTCTCCAATATATAGGTACCCAGCACCCGGACCATAGCTCAGTTCTTCGCCTTGCTACTTTTGGTTAGCTATCGGCAAAGACGGTTCTGTTTTATACAATATAATAGAAATGTATTTGATATCGGTGGGAAAATTCGCAAAATGACTCGCCGACCCAAGACCAACAGGCATTGGGTTTCTAAAATCTTCACAATCTACACAATCTTATTCGATTTCTTATTTTATATTGTAAATTATTAAACTGTATTATAACTGTATATAACATTACAAATTTAATTTATAGACTGAAATAATAATACTAAGATATACTTCAAGTAAAACGTTGGCGACTCATTCATTTACATAAATTATTCATAAACTCACAATAATTTTTAACCGTCTATAAAGTTACGCAAAACAAAGCTAGCTCTCGACTGTCGGCACTCCCAGAGTGCAACGTGTCTGTTTTTTAAAATATTTACCAGTAAGAAGTTTATTTTGACCTTTAAACAGTGTATTTGAGTAATATTCTTTCGTATATATAAATGTATCAAAATAATGAGAATAGTCTTGGGAGCTCCTTTAAGGCACCAAACCATCAAGGGCCTGACGCTCCTGCATCACAACTATATCTATAAATCCGCTCATGTCTATACTTTCTCTGTTTCCTAGGCCGTGAAACTAAATTTGATAGTGGAGTGCAAATGCCACGGCGTCTCCGGCAGCTGCACGATGAAGACCTGCTGGAAAACGTTGCCTTCCTTCCGCCAAATCGGCGATAGCCTCATGAAGAAGTACTACAGAGCGAGGCCGGTGGCATCAACCTCTTACGTCGGCGTCGGGGCAGGCCAGAAAGGCCCTAAGAAGAAAAAAAAGAAGAAGATGGTGTTGGTGCTGAAGAAAGGCAAGGTGCCGGTGAAGAAACGGCCGAAGCGTTCCGAGCTCGTGTTTTTGCAGATGTCACCGAACTACTGCGAGAGGGACCTGGAGGCTGGATCCGCCGGGACGGTCGGCAGGACTTGCAACAGGACCTCTAGGGGTACGTTATTTTAATATCTTTCCTTAGAAAGCCCCTTAAATTTCGCCAGTTTTAAGCTCAGGTTACCAATTCATCCTTGTACTTTCATAGTAAATTCACTTTCTTTTTCAACTACCTGAGCTTCCACCACATCGGTACTAACAAGTTTGGCACATATTTATGCCTGTTCAAGTATTTAGATGCCTGTCTTCAAGTGATGGCGACCAAGGACCTTTCGTTCCCTATGGGTCAATATGGAAATGAAGGATTTCAAACTGAAAATGTCACAAAAAATTGTCCGGCAAAAACAGCCGACAAAAGTACAACTTTAATTCATTAAATTTTTAAGTCTGCCACTATTCTTATATAGAATTATTGAAACATACTTCGGCACTATAAAACATATAATATATTGTAGTTATCCTTATAAACAAGCCTTACATAGTTTCAATCAGAATTGGAGTAAAACTGACATCTCTAAGTAATAATACCTTGTATTCAATTTTTCCAAATAAATTGACGTTTATTGACGTCAAATCGAACTTATAAAGTCATTGTTTATTTTGTTTATGCAGGCAGCGGATTAATAGTTGTTTATTCAAAAAAATTCAAAATTGGATTTACTGCGCTAAACGTCAGTTTATATATGGCAAAATTGAATAAAACGTTGTAATACACTCGCGGATACAATGAACTTTTAACTCGCGATATTATCGCGCTTGCAGCTGCGCCGCGCGCGCGTTTAAACATATCGCTCGTTAAACGTTCATTTTATCCGCTTGTACAACGTGTTTCAAAATGATTGTCATCTAGTCGGCTGTGGAATTCCCATGTAAAATTTAAAAAAAACGCCTTGCGAAAATATGACTTTCTACTAGCTATACATAACCTCAAAATAACCTACTTAACCTCTTTTACCTTCTAGTTTTTCTCTGTCAAAAGAAAACGAATTCTGAGTATTTGTATATTTGTAGTATTTGTTTTGGCCCTGAAAAGGGCCGTTAATTACCAGCAGTACTGATTGCCAGTTTGACACTTGCACAGATCGCACAAATCACAAGACACTTGTTGTCAGAATTAGATAGGTTCAAATCAATAGAGCGCGGCACATCAAAAATTACATGCACAGAAGTTCCAACGCCAACTAGATGACAATCATTTTGAATCACATTGTATAAAAAATAACTATTAGGAGTCACTAACATTTTTCACTTTTCGCACTTTTGAGGAACATTGGTGAACATTAGTTTCTTATACAAGTACAAACGGACTCTGATATAAAATGAATAGATTTCTATACCACTTTAGCTAGCTTCTAAGTGCCTTTAGCTAAATAGCGAAAAAAGGAACGTTTAATATGTATAATATTCGATAATTTAGTTTTGCGTTTAAAAACTTTACTTCACCAGTTGGGAATCTATCGGGTAAAATCTCAATTTATGAAGGACCCCCGTATATGTAGTGGAGAACGATTTTTTTTAGATATAACTAGTACATAAAACATTGTTAAAGTATACCCAAAAAGTAAGTTTTCTATTCATGTACCGCATTAATAAACATTTAATTGAAGCCATGTTTCTCACAAAAAGAAATAAATTAGTTTCTGGAAATCGCTGAAAAAGTGTATAAGGAAGTATTAATACAAAAAGAATTAGAAACCACTGGTGAAGCGAAAAATGCCATAATGTAGAGGGTGTCCCATTTAAGATGTATTTCTTCTAAAATGTTCTCAAAATCCTCAATTTATCATTCAAAATTGCTCAGACGTTCCATTAGCATTTTTGGTATCAATATTCCAAATGAAACCACTCAACAACGTTTCTCCTACTTTCCTTGATATATGAGAGATCCTTTGGGGTTGCTTGGTTTTGTGAAGTCCGTCTTTGTTTCCAGGCACCGATGGTTGCGACCTGATGTGCTGCGGCAGAGGTTACAACACACACCAGTACATCAAGTCATTCCAGTGCAGATGTAAGTTCCACTGGTGTTGCAGGGTCGAGTGCGACAATTGCACCGAGAGGACTGAGGAGTATACTTGTAAATAGTGAGACTGTGAGAGGGAAGGGGGTACGTAGCGAAGGCAGGGAAATTGAAATACTCGTTGGATAAGGGCAGGATTTGGATAGAGCTATCTTTGTAACTTCAAACATCTATTACGAAGAAATTTTGAAAGGGCCAATGAAACATTCTGTATAGAATTCCCTGAAAATGATTTGTTTGCGAGATACACGGTTTGGAGGTTTCAACCCGATAAGAACTTTGATAAAGATGCGATTAGGTTTTCTTGCTTGAAATGGTGATAACATTGCAATCGGATTTATTTGTAGCAAAAGCTGAAAAAGGATAGGTGTATCACTATACGAAGAGCGATTTGGTGAAATTTAAGAGCATTTCTTTTGCAACGTGTCTTACTGTGTTACTGTCTTGAAATTCCATTTTGATGTGCATAAAGGAGGTCTACTATTTCCCTTATTCAACTTGTATACCTATAGCTCATTTCAAAAGTTAAACTTTAATATGGAATTGTTGAAATACCATACTGTACTTAACTTTAACATTTAACCACTGTTTTTGTTGTAATAACTTTTTCATAATAATTAGTTACCATGTTCAACACAGGGTTAGAACATTACGCTGTGTTTTGCGTTTTTTTCTCTATCTGTAGCTCTAGATTTATGTAAAAGTTCTAAGACGACGCCCTCTATATATCTACATATAGAGCCTGAATTGATTAGGTCTGAAGGTACCACTTTCTCCTTCCATGTGTTATCGTATAATGTGTTTGTATAGCGTTTAGGTAAGTGTAAGTTGCCTAAGCATAATAAAATAAACCGGCGTTAACGGCTAACAGTAAAATTTAGTATTTAGGTAATTTATTCTTCGCGCCTGTGTATCGAACACAATACCAATAATTAATTGTAAACGCTTATACTGCAGTAATAAAGTTTTATTATTTCGGTTGTGTTTTATTGCTATTATTATGATTATTATTATTATTATTATTATTATTATTATTATTACTATTATTATTATTATGATAATCATCTTGAACGACATTTCTTGATTCTCATTAAGATTTCTGCTGCTAACGCTTTTATGGATACAATAAATGCTTGTAGTTTTAGTAGGTAATGTATAGTGTACTAAAGACTTCAATGTAAGGTAGTTATGGCTTTAAGTTATGGTATATTAACCTGCCATCTATGGTTCAGTGCTTGAAATACTAGTTACTATAGTAGACACCTGTAATAAAAACCGAAAGTAGAATTTTAGGCCGTGTTTTTAAAGTGTACCAGCTGCTCGAACACAATGTGCTCGAACAGTCAACCGAACACTTGAGCACTTGCTCGATCAGTGACATTTAAAAACGGTATCTATGCAAGTCTAAGGTACAAGTTGGTAATGTTTTGACTTCTAACGATTTGTATACATCATACATCTTAACAACATACAAAACAAAATGATAAATCCTTATTTAATTACTCTTAATGTATTTGGATTTGATTAATATGAATTTTTTACTCAAGAACTCCAGTTTTACATTTGCTATTTAAGAAAACATTTCCATATTTTGGTCACCTCCATAATTTTAGTTTCTTTTGACCTATAATTTTTAGCTTAAATTCCAAACATTCAATTCGATGTCCATTTTTGTATCTATTCCTTGTTCTGTCGTTTCATACACCGATGCACCGTCTCACGACCCGGTGCATGAAAATTGTGTTCGAGCAGGTGTTCGAGCAACTTTGTTGATTTTAAATAGCTCGACTGTTTGCTCGAACTGCATTTTAAAACGCGATTTTCCTGTTCGAGTATTCGAACCGGTGTTCGAACACTTTAAAAACACGGCCATAATTTGGCACGTTTAGCTGACATAACGGGTGATCAGCACCGCAAACTGATTTTGGTTTGGCGACAAAAATCGTCTCAACGATATGGTAACAGTTTTGACAGAAATCAATGAGGCTGCTTCTTTTGGATGTTCTGTGGTTCTGTGCACTTACATAATTTTTGGATATGTGATTATTGTCGGTTCATATTATTTGGGTAGAAGTTAACTTGTTAAATCTTTGTAGAACCAATTGAACGAACAAACGATTTACTCGAAGACGACACCGATTGGAAAACTACTCAAATTGTTGTTGAAAGCCTAACTAGTGAAATCAAGTCTCAGTATTCCTCCTTGACAAGAACCACATAGAACGAGAATTATGTTAATAGCATTATCCCCAATTACTCACTAACATAATTAGTTTATCTCAATTTATCTCATTTCCGGATGTCTCAGCAAAATGTTACTGAATTGGGTACTTTAATTGCACTACTGCTACTAAAACCAAAGAATGAAAATATTTGAAAAAAAATTACTTTTAAGGGTTCGTTAGCAACAGTGCCTTAACGAACTCATATGTTTCCACGATGTCTGTCCGTCGACATTTTTTGGACGTCTCCCAAATGACTGAAGATTCCATTTAGACCGCTGTGTAGTTTAATCTGTTTCCTGCTATATTTTGTGTTGTATTATAGCCATCGTGTTCAGGTGTGTCGCTACCCCACAACACCAATTGAAGGTACCTTCGATAAATTCTACCGCTCGCTTCGATAGTTGTCTATGTTCGCTTGTTTCCAAGGAAATTTTCAATGCGTTTTGCCTTAGCCGAATTTCTTCCAGAGTGGAGCTCAGAAGCTCTTGTAGATTCTTCCTGATGGTACAGAAGTCGTGTATCGGTATGCTGTTGGTCCGCAGTTCTCTGTAAATGGTAGCGGGTCTGCATCTTGCAATTCGTCCTCGAACAAGGGACAATAATAACAAAAGGTTATACGTTAGTGGTTTGCTAGAATTTAAGGTAGTGCCTTCCAAGATGGCCTTAGAAAGTGTCTGACCATTTTGATGCCGCGATTCATCGTGATAATAAACTGCCACATATGTAACGTACAAACCAATAAACTATAAAGAAATACCTAAAACGAAACAAGCCATAATTCAACATTAAACATTTTATAAACATGTAGTCGCCGTATATGTTCATCATCTTCATTTTTCCTGTTTATTTCCTCGACTGGACAAGCCCGGTTGATATGAAATTTGACAGTGACGAGGATTGACAATAGGGTTTATTGGCTCATCTGGCTAGAAAGCGCTCTGTTTAACATCTCTTAGCTTAAAAATAATATTCCTTTCGTTTTTCACACCCATATTTTTCGGTACGGTACGGAGAGGTAGTAGAAAATAAGCGTATTTAAAGAATCGACTTTTTCTCATCAGTTTTCAAAATGATATTAAATATAAAGAAATTTTAGTAGTGGTAAATAATAAACAATTATTCAAACAGTAATAATTTATTCATTAATTGAATCACGAAAATGAAGGATTTTTCGACATTACACTGAACGAAGTGTGAAGTGGTCTCTAGAGAGAGTGGACTGTATAGATCTCTTTCGAAACTCGTGGGTGGCTGCTGAGATTAATCTTGTCTCCAGGTTGTAAGGCTGAAGACGTTCTTGTAGGTTGGAGATCAGGGCGTGACGTGATCTCTTGAAGTTCTTGAAGTTCTAATTGTGTGGAGAGAGGGCGTATCGTGCTCTCCGGTGTGGACCTGAGGGCGTAACGTGCAGGTCCGGGTTGAAGTTCTTGGAGTTAAAGGTTGTAGTATCTTGAAGATCTTGTAGAACTCTCAGGGCGTAACGTGAGAGCTTGTAGGTTAGGTTGAAGAATGAAGACCAACAACACACGTCCTTTTGAGCATACTAGGGTATACTGGTTTATTACCAAAAATTCACAAGCTTTTATACATCTTCAAATTACATTGGTTAAATGGCAAATTAAGTTTTGTTATCTTTCGGCGTCCTAGATTGTAATTTCTCTGACCTAGCTGTGTGCTTGACCTTACCGAGCGCGTTTATTATCATATTACGAGAACTGATGTTATGCTTACGCGCTTAATTATTGTTGTAAGATTTTGAAATTATCACTTTGATCCGCGCTTTTTCGTCCACCTAGGCTACTCAGTTGTTTTAATACCCTCTTTAATAGTTATTAATTACTTAATAATTGATTACTTTATAAGCACGTTCACTAAATTATTTCACTGACTTAATTTTTGATTATTTAATTTGCAAGTGGAAATTTTCACCTAAGATGTTTTTAATAACAAGTTGCTCTAGTTCTATTTAATGGTTATTAATCCCTAATTGACGATTATGTTCCTTAAATCCCTACAACCCTACTTAGCTCTCTTTTATGTTGATCGTAGGGTCAACAACACATACAAAAAAATTATTTCTTAACGTACAGCTTTTAACACGTAGGTAAACATATTTGTTAAAAGAATTAAAAGTAATTTTATTTTTTTTATTAAAATTTTTAATATAAAGCGATTAAAAGATTTATTGGTGAAAGTTAAATTAAAAATAAATGTTGTGAGTGACACCAATTAAATAATCTATAAAATTGTCTTCATCAAATACTTATACTAGTCGTTTTAATCGTTCGTTGAGATTTTTATATTTTTTCTTTTTAGGTTCTACTTGTCCAGCTAAGATTTGTTATATTCTTCAAAATAGTTCACAATATCTTCGGCTTCCGCCCGTGGCGAAAAATTATTCTTCTAAAAGTAATTCAAATGCTTGAGTCACACTAGTGTTTAGAGCAAACGCCAAGGCTGCAAGGAGTCTAATTTTGAAAGCAAAATCTGCATCTTGGATATACCGCTGTTGCAGGCCACTTTCTTGAATTTGTCGCTATATACATTAAGCCAAATGGAAAAAGCAACCACGTATCACGGTAGATGGAAATTGTTTTGTTATTGCGTTATTTAATTGCTAGTTCATAGTCAATTAAAATTGATTCTGGTGCCATTGAAGGATCAAGCGACTTTAGTTGACTTAAAAGTGCACTATAGATGAATTGGGTTTTGCTGGGTAATAAAGCATACAGTAAAGGAACAGCCGTATTATGTTCTAAGCCATATATAGTATACAGTTGATAAAACAACGAAGGTACCGTCTTGAATACTCCATTCATATACCAGTGCTTTGATGTGACTAGTCGATTAAAGAATTGGTTAGTAGCGAATATTGCTTCTTCAGTATCAGTGGCAACAATTTTAATGGTGTTTATTGCTGCCGCTACTTCTACGGAAGCTGCATTGACGATGTGGTTGTGTTCCCCTGATTCTTTAATCACAACGTTTCCTTTGTTAATAATACGAGCACGACACTTAATTTTATAGGAGTCTTGACATTTCCAATAAAATCTATTTTCCGCCGATTTGCCTTTAACAAATAAATAACCGCCGCGGTTTAATTTTCGATGTGCTTTTTCACTCTTCACAAACTGTAACTCCATGTCGATTATGCGAATTCGAAATGTAAACTAAAATTCTTAAATTCTTCACTTTCATTTTATACTGATCATTTGAATGCTGGAAAACATCCTTATTTCCCATAATCAGGTAAAAGTTTCAATTACTTTTAATATATTTACAGAACGTTGCACAGAAAACGTTTAACGCTCCATTAAATGCAGCTAATTGCAACAGATGAGATTAAAGTCACCTTTTATTTCTGCAAATATAAACCACGCAGGTAATACATAATAGGTACAAGGTAATAATAACTTTATTTTTCTTAAAAATTTATTTTGACCGCGGGATCCAGGTAATGGGGTCCAGGTACTCTCTTGGCAAAATATCTGCTTTAGTGCCTTTCGATTCTAATTCACATCGATAAATTGTTCCCTCAATGAATTGTTTATTTTAGGTATTATTCTTCCGACAACTTTTGCATTCGATTAACAAAGAGTGGCGGTGGAAAATATTGCAGGTCTTAAATGATTTCACTGTACCATAACAAAAATTATATCAACATAATCAGCGTGTAACGAAGAACCTACCTGATTGTGGGAATAACTTTACTTTCTTCTATTAACCGAGATATTTAATTATGAAATTTGCTCTTAAACGTAAACAAACTATAGACATCTTGGATTGAGTACTGCACGGAACGAGAGAATCCTTCACAGAAACGTTTCTGGGCCGACGACTGCGGTCGGGAAGGTTAGGTTTGTTTGGTTTGGTTAGATAAATGTATAAACAAGAATAAATAGTACATTATACTATACTAATATAATAAGACGGAGTATTGTCACACGAGTGCGTTAATAGAACGAGTGTGACAATACGCCTTATTAAACGAGTGTAATATACTATTTTATCTACTTTGCTTTATTAATTCATTAAATTTTGGCTGTTCAAGTTTTCGTATTACACTAGGGAATTTTGCGTGGGTTGGTTACACTGACGTCAATGACATTGACGTTTCGTATTTGAATTTGAAAATCTAGTAGTCCTAGGACATATTCAATAACTACTTACTTACGTGAGCAAAATGGAAGACAAGAATGTAGATTCATGAAATTTTAAAAGTTTTGTTTATTGGAATATTAATAATTTAACCTTGACGTCTACGCACGTCTACGTGACAGGCTGATGTACCAATTTAACAAAACTAAAAGTTAACAAAAGCAGTGTAATAATATGAATATTATTACACTACTTTCGATGTAATAATAAGATCATTAGTAACGCAAAGTAGATAAAAGTGATTTATTTCGGAGGGGCGCTAACTGTTTGGTGGCAACTCGTGTTACAACAGTTTGTATTGTCGGTTGCCTGCTTTAGGGGTGGCGTTTGTGGGCTGAAGCGGTGAGTGGCTAGAGCAGCGCGCTAGCTACCTGTCGTTTCTGTATATGACGTATATATATATATATATATATATATATATATATAATTATATTATATAAAGCTATGCTTCCCCTCCCGGTCATTCCCAGAGTGCCTAATTTCGTTTTTATTTCCATTGGGGGGGGGGGGGGGGGTTGGTCTATAGCCTCTGAAGCTCCCAAATTGCACAATTCAGCAATAACAATCGCAAACACGCGTTCGAAAAGTGGCTTCTCAATATGATCGGTTCCGTCTACAAAATTTATTAACCCCTCTCCCTAATTCTTAAACACCGTCATAAAGTGCGCAGAGACGAATTTTAGTCTGTTTACCGGGGTTGTCTAGCAACCGTAACGTCACCGCTTGATCTTCATGCTCGTTTATTAATTCGGTTTGTGGAAGTGGCGTAGCGGAATTATTTTGGAGTGTTATTTTTCGTTTTATTTGGTTGTGTTATTAATGTGGCGATTTTGGATTGTGTTGTGTTTAAACCTTGCTTTAAAGAAGAACATACAGAACTATTAAAGGTATGGTATAGCCCCAAGTAAATTTATTTGAATTTATTAGATCCCTATCCTTTAATTCAAACATACGCCACTGACAGAGAATATGTAAATACTGAGAAGCGACAGTATTGGCGGTTCCTTTGATGTTTCTTACCCCACTTCGATGACAGCAAATTTGCCAGTTAAACTACCAAATACACTAAGAAAAGTGCCGTTTATAATGTGCATCAGTGACCTACACGCAGAGAAATTTAAACCATTCAATACAGAGGCGTAACAAGACGGGTACACGGGGATCGTTTTAAACTAATGTAAAAATCAGTAAGTAGTTCATTTATCAATTTTTTGTTGGAATTTACCTCAATATGGAGATAAACGAGCTATATATGTCAGACAGGTTTTTTGCTAGACAGTTTTAGGTGTGTTAATAGTCAACGAAAACTGGAAAATTATCTACAGCTGTAACAAACTGTCAGAAATCTGCGAGAATGGTGTGCGATGTAGTTGTGCTCCGTAAATAAACTCACAATCAACATTTTAATACTCCTTTCAAAAAGGTTTCTATTAACAATATACTAGCTGTTGACGCTAGCGTCAACATTATTGAAGGGAATTTTAGGTGAAGAAATTATAATTTATTGTAAACGAATTTAGGCAACTTTTTACGTAATTTCATCATTGAAATTAACACGCGTTGTTTTACAAAACGGAAAATAGGATTGAACCGAACGTGTATAGGTGAACGAAATTGTTGGTGTAAGCACAACAAGGAGTCGTCGTAACGTGAGAATGACGCGTTCCGGTTAAGGTCAGCTCTGCAAAGCTAAGTCGTTGTAGAAAAACAAAGAGACGTACCATTGATCTAATGTAATTGAATGTGTATAAACGATCCCGAAAGTTTACAATAAATTAGTATACATAGTATGCACAAAACGACGTGTGTTGTTGATCTTGATTTACGTCACCCCAATCTATAAGCTCTGAGAGTTCTACGAGATCTTCAAACTACGAGAACATATAACTTCGAGATCTTCAAACCCGGATCTGCACGATACGCCCTCAGATCCCACCCCGGAGAAGTACGTCACGCCCTCTCTCCACACGACTAGAACTTCAACCCGGACCTGCACGTTACGCCCTCAGGTCCACACCGGAGAGCACGATACGCCCTCTCTCCAGATTTCGAGAACTTCAACCCCGGACCTGCACGTTACGCCCTCAGGTCCACACCGGAGAGCACGATACGCCCTCTCTCCACACAATTAGAACTTCAAGAACTTCAAGAGATCACGTCACGCCCTGATCTCCAACCTACAAGAATGTCTTCAGCCTTACAACCTGGAGACAAGATTAATCTCAGCAGCCACCCACGAGTTTCGAAAGAGATCTATACAGTCCACTCTCTCTAGAGACCACTTCACACTTCGTTCAGTGTAATGTCGAAAAATCCTTCATTTTCGTGATTCAATTAATGAATAAATTATTACTGTTTGAATAATTGTTTATTATTTACCACTACTAAAATTTCTTTATATTTAATATCATTTTGAAAACTGATGAGAAAAAGTCGATTCTTTAAATACGCTTATTTTCTACTACCTCTCCGTACCGTACCGAAAAATATGGGTGTGAAAAACGAAAGGAATATTATTTTTAAGCTAAGAGATGTTAAACAGAGCGCTTTCTAGCCAGATGAGCCAATAAACCCTATTGTCAATCCTCGTCACTGTCAAATTTCATATCAACCGGGCTTGTCCAGTCGAGGAAATAAACAGGAAAAATGAAGATGATGAACATATACGGCGACTACATGTTTATAAAATGTTTAATGTTGAATTATGGCTTGTTTCGTTTTAGGTATTTCTTTATAGTTTATTGGTTTGTACGTTACATATGTGGCAGTTTATTATCACGATGAATCGCGGCATCAAAATGGTCAGACACTTTCTAAGGCCATCTTGGAAGGCACTACCTTAAATTCTAGCAAACCACTAACGTATAACCTTTTGTTATTATTGTCCCTTGTTCGAGGACGAATTGCAAGATGCAGACCCGCTACCATTTACAGAGAACTGCGGACCAACAGCATACCGATACACGACTTCTGTACCATCAGGAAGAATTTACAAGAGCTCTACTCTGGAAGAAATTCGGCTAAGGCAGAACGCATTGAAAATTTCCTTGGAAACTAGCGAACATAGACAACTATACGTATAAAAAGTTGGCGACCCGCATCTAGCGGCCGGCAAATACGTCTATATTCGTATATTTTAATAAATAAAAAATTTTCATCCGTAGAAAAAGTTTGAAGACATACTTTTGAAAAATGTGGACAAGGATAACTGAATATTGTGGGTATCATTGATGTAAACAATTTTTTGAAACTGCTCGTCCACACGTCCGCTACAATGTTATTAATTAATTAACTAACAATTTATTAATAAATTAGTTGTGCTGAGAGTATCACATTTTTTTCCAAAAGCTTTGCTTATATACATGTATGAACTTCAAGGCCTTTCTTTAAAATATACCCACAAACATAATGAAAGGCATTTTTCGTAGTTATGTTTTCTTTATGATAGCTATTATCGGGAATGGCTATCGCTTTTGATTGATTTAGTACTTCAGAGGACATTTCTTCATGGTAAACACCGATTAGGTCCCCGCTTGTAGTATTCAATAACAGCTTATCCAACAGCACAGCAAAAATTAGACATTATGTGGGTCCAAGGTTGGTGTACAAAGGTATAAATGATGTAAACACTAAACACTGAAAAGTTTGAGTTGAGTGCGGTACGAATGTACCAAGAATATACGACGATACGACGTACGAATGAATTGGAAATTGGAATCGTGTCTCTGTTAGGTTTCAGTTTATATGATATGTCAAAATACAATTCGAATTGTCTCATCTCTGCGTTGACTTACAGTTTACAGGATCGGCAGGTCCGTCTTAGCGCGAGAGCCGTTAAAAGAAGCGGATCAAAAATTTCAAATTTAAACACTTAACTACTGCGACCTACGCCACTGCAAACAACTACAATGTCAATCACGTCACGATTCTGACAGATAAACTACCAATTTCACGCATGCACATAAAAAAATGATCCATGAAATTAGGGGTTTTGTTTGTCGCTTCTCAGTAGTTATATATTCTCTGGCACTGATGCTGGTAAAGAGAGATAGCTGTATGGTGTGACGTATACCTGGGCGAAGTTGATGACGGTGTTTCTTCTCTAAGTAACAGACCTCTAGTTTCAAATGAGATGATCCTACGTCATCGTGCGCAAAGAGACGAAAATGTGTCGAGGGTGTAAAAAAAGATACAGTTGTACTTGGTATTGAGAAAAACTGGACGTGTGCTGAGATGCATATGAGTAGAAATCTTGATCTACTTAATGACTGGTTTATTGATAATAGATATCAAAAAAACTGAGTATATTACCAGGGGCGGATGGGATCCCTCGAACCGGCGCGGGAAGTCAATTGAAACGGCGCCGCGTCGGTCCAGCAAAAATGTCAAGACATAGATATGTATTTTTTCATCCATCACTTATACCCGAGTTTAGATTCATTCCGGAGTGAATTCCTAGAAGCCATTAGTCCTCCGCGGGATGAAGAAGTGAGGGGAAAATAGAAACAGGGGCGTGTATGTTTCATTTTGTCTTCGAAATATAAATAATCGAAGTTATATCATTTAATGGAATGAAACAATGTTAGTTTGCAACTATAATATTGAAATAATTATAGCGCTACAAGCCTACCCGGCATGCGTTACAATGCCACATAAACTTTAAAAAAAGAAAGATAAATAAAATTTATAGATGACCCGCTGAACTTCGTATCACCTACATATATTTTTGAAAAATATGGTCAAGACGTAATACAAAATTTTTATCTGCATTAAATTAAATGCAACACAGTTATACACATAATCAATTTAAGGCTTCCTGATATACTATATTTTTTGTCTTTTTTTGCGGTGAGTAAATATATAAATATGATGATTTGACGACTCGCGAACACGCGACGTAATTGCCTATGCGTGAAACTGGGAAACTCCAAGTTGATTCCGCAAATTGTCCTTGTATTTGCAATTATATTATTGTATATTATCTTTTTAAATTTTTAATGAATAATTTATCAAAAACTACTCTGAAAGTAGGTATGAAATTTTTCTGTACAATATGCGTTGAACCAAACGACGTCATTTGAAAGCAATTATTATATTTTTGGATGTTGGCCAAGAAATGTTTAGTCATTTCCCACCCCAGAAACTAATGAGCGTAATGAATCTGGTGGTGGGAATCACCAACGGTGTATCCAGTTGATTCACCACTGTATTTAAACGCTTTACAATATTGACAAATGATTGTCACTTCTCCAATCGTTACGGATTGGTCGGCACACCTAATAATCTATTTCCGGGTCGTAGTGAAATGCTGCTCGTTCCAGGTTTACAGGAACACTGCGTCTGCGGAATCGCTCTATTTCATTCTGTCATGAAGTGCGCTTCATGTTTTGGATATTTGTTGCTCTTAGTACGTATGACCATCTTAGTGTTGATTCTGCCATGTCTTCTTCAGCTTGTCTAAGTAGTTTTTTAGTTTATTATTTTTACCTTTAGTTTGATTCGTCGGTAATCCTGTTCGGTCTGTTGTTTGGGTTTCTTCACTTCCGCTTTTGGGTCTTGTATTTGTACCTCATAGACTTGTTTCTTGGGTGTTTTATATTCCTCGTGTGACGTCAGGTACAACCGAATTGTCTTGTAGTTTTTCTCCATCCTTTTGAAATAGTGTGATTCTATATAATTGTGCTGAGCTTCATCTGCTTGTTTTATCTTGTCGTAGTTGAAGTTGTGAACTTTGAAAGTTAGTTCTCCGGAAAAAGTGGCTGTGACCTACTCAGGACTTTGCTTGTCTTGTTGACTTTCTGCCGTTGTGTTGGCGTCGAAGTTCTTGGAGCTGTAATCACTGGCGCCTTTTCCACCGGCTGCAGTGATTGGATGTGTCCGTCGTTTCGAATTTGTAGAATTTGTAGACTCGGTGTCCTGGTGAAGTTGCTTTGACTTACTCAGGACTCTTCTTGGTTACTTGACTTCCCGCTTTTGTGTTGGCGTCGAAGTTCTTGAAGTTTTTAAAGTTGAAATCACTGGCTGTTTTTCTTCCGGCTGCAGTAACTCGATGCGTCCGTTTTTTCGAACTTGTAGAATTTGTAGACTCGGTGTCCTGTTGATCTAAGTGCTGTTGTGTAAGATGTGCCCAAACTCGTTCGATTCGAAGCCTATCTACTTCATAATTATTTACTGTTGAACGCAATTCTGTCATACCTAAACGAATGTTATCGTTATTTGTTTCTCGCTGGTCGTCAGTCGTCAGTGCGATTTGCACGTGAGAACTCGTCGCACATTTGATTGACTTCGACGACGTCTTCTCCTTGGCATTTTAAAATCAATAAAGTCCTCACGCACTGACAAAATGATGATAGATTTTAATAATCAAAAAGGAGACGTTAACTACAATTCACACACACAGATTTTAATAATCGTCTTTTGACATTTATTTATTTGACAACCAACTGACACTACACTTTCATTTGTTTGATTATAAATGTCAAATTACAAAACGTACCGTTTTTAGTATTTCCCTTACTTATTATTTATGTTTCTCACCATAAAAACCTTCCCTGAACTTCCACAAATATTTCAAGATCAAAATTAGCAAAATCCGTCCTGCCGTTCTAGAGTTCAAGCCCAGACAAACGAACAGTATTTCATTTTTATATATATAAAGATTACAGAAATCAGATGACTGGAAGGAATATTGCCTAATGAAAAATAAAATCGAATATCACACGTGTACTGACTAGCGTGTATTTCGCCGGGCACCGACACTGTTCATCCGACACGTGTACATATTGTAACGGAGCATATTTTTCCGATAGCTAGAAGCCGTATCTCCCTCTGTTACCATTTGCGGAAAACCCGCAAATCGAATTAAAACGATGATTTTCTCCCAATGAGACACCTGAAACTTGAAGACCGAGTTTAAATAAAAGCCCACCAGCTGTCTCTTTAATTACGATCTGCAAACTACCGATTCTTAGTTATTATGGTGCTCTAAATATAAGCCAAAATCTCGAAATATTATCAAAAGTATTCCGACCGTTCTCCGCCGAAAAACGCAGGTGTTCCGACTCGTTCCGATCCATCCGACTGAAAAGTTGTCGTTCCGAACCGACCGACCGGGAAACCAGGAACCGACCGTTAAAGGTAAAGTGTCTGTTAGGGAATTTCGACAGCCCCTTCCCTACCGTCCTGTTGGGTTAAGCTATTGAATTGACCCTTCCCAGGGTGATACTCGGGAGGATCAATTTAGGCTGTTTGGGTAGGTGCTCCCCAGGGTGATACTCGGGGTGGCCTCTCTGAGTACGACCCCACCCGCTTCCCTGCCGTTCCCGTTGGATTAGGCCAACGAAGTGACTCTTCCCAGGGTGATACTCGGGAGGATCAATTCGGGCTGTTTGGGTTGGTGTTCCCCAGGGACCCCAGGGTGATACTCGGGGTGGCCTCCCTGAATAGGATACAACGAATTCCCGGTAGTCTCGACTACCCGCAGGGCCCCGTTCGCCCTATTATCGAATCGGCGCCTGGAGTACCGATTATGCCTGGTTTCCCTAACGTAACTCGCGACCGCTGCTTTTCTAATTAATTTCTAATTAATATTTCGAATTAAAATCCACCGAATTGCATAACCGTTCATTACTAAGTATAGTATATCCCGCTTGCTAGATTTTCACCTATAATGCTTGCCCCGCTCTCAACGCTTTGTAACACATGCTTAACCGTTGCACGTAACTAGTTCGTCTATTGCGAATAGGCATGTCACCTACTAGATTAGCTAGACCGCCCTGCACTACCCCCCCCCTTTATAACTGCACCGCGCATTGTTGCCCGGCCGCTGCGTAAGACCGAAACCACCCACGTATTTCCGATATACATAATTGCCGGATCTATCCGTTTTTCGTAGAATTAGGGAAGATTGTACATAGATGCCGCTTTTCTGTAGAAACCGTTAGATATGTAGTTATTGCACCGTTGCCAATGCTTCCATTTTGCTAACCTGTTGTCTATCTTTACTTTGATGCCGTTTTCTATAATAAATTAGTTTTATTTGTTTTCCGAATTGTGTGTTTTATTTTCACGGACTTCCTGGCATTCTCCTGAGTATAAACTAACCCGTGGCTTTAGGGAGTAAACCCTTAAAAATCTGGCGCCCGAGCAAAACCGTAAGACCGACTTTAAAACTCCGAAACTCCGCAAATAACGCCAATTCAACAAGTGACGTAACCTTCCAGCAGAGAGACGTCGTGCCGCCGATGACACTGCTGCATCGCCAGGTAAACCACGTCACAGTATTGTAAACAACTTTCTCCATATTGCCATTCTACGGGTTTCGACTTATGTTTTATAGAGCGGATTTTTAAATTTTGACAAACCCGCTTCTCTCTGTCTATCTCTTTACGTTGAAAATTTGTTAAAGCGGCGAATCGCTCGAAGTAGGGATGTGATTTTATGAGTTTTGCGTGTGCCTCTCGCAACTTGTTTTGGCGATGAGTCTCTCGTGAAGTAAAACGGATTTTGGTGTAGGTACGACAAATTGGAAAAAATATAAATAAAAAACCAAACTCCATGTTTAAAATAAATATCACAAAACTAAAAAAGATACTCTTAATCCAAAGTTTTGGAATCAAAATAACTTCTTTGAAAATAAAATGCTCGTTCTTCCCAATTCATCAATGACCGTCATTTTATATTATATTTAATATATCGCTTTCGCAACTTATTAGCATGAAAGCATCTAGTCGATTTTGACTGAGAGTACTCCTTAGCCTATTCTTCAAGTACTTCAGTTTGGAAAAACTTTTCTCGCAGGCTACTTCTGTAATTAGAATTGTCAGCAAATACTTACATGCTAATGCTAGCATGGGATAAGCTTCTTTGTACATATTCTATTTACAAATAATGGAATAGCAGCACAGTGAGCAATTTCTGCAACTCTTGTATTGTATATATATTATCACCATCGTCCTCGTTATCAGATGATTCCCTTTTAAAATGACAAGTATATAGTATTGTTCAATGTTGAGTTTAAGAGTATCTCAGTTGGCCATAAAATTCTCTACCTCATCTTGAAGATTCTCCGATGTGGCAAGGGGATTTATTTGCATTAGCTTTTCAGATAGTCTCCAAACTATTTCGAGGAATTTTGCCTTTCAATTCGTTAAAATTTCTAGGATATTGTTGATTTCGAAACTTTTGACCAACTGAAAGTTCCCTTAAAAAAGTTAAGCAAAACAATAAAAAGAGGAGAAAGTTCGCTAAAAAAAATATTGGGAAAGGGTTCTAGTTCTAAAATGATGCTCTGGCTCCAAATGTCAAGTTTTATTGAATACAATGAATCTAAACTCTAATTCACATAACACCTAAGCTGGATACTGGAAAGTTTTCTATATCGAAACTCATAATATGATTCTAAAGGAAAAATTCGATAGTTAAACACGTATCAGGTAATTAAAAAAGTAATAAAAAAAGTGAAATTAAAAGCATCACCTTTTTATAGGTTCCAGTTGTTTCTCTCGAGCAGTCACTTTGATGACTTCACTCTTAACCTCCTTAGACTGTGACTGAGTAATCGATAGAGATTGAGACACACCCACCTGTTTTGTGACACTGCAAAGATCCAGACAGGAAAGCATGAGAAATACATAGCCAAATACATAAGCAATTTGCTAATATTAAACATCTTTGAAAACCAAAATATGAATATCTAATTTGGTACGATATGATCTATGTCAATTTGTAGAACAGTTAAAATCCGAGTCTACTTTAGAAGTTTCCAAAGATGTCCTCCATAATTTTTTCCGTTTAATTATATTTGTGTATAAATACCTCTTGACTCACGTCCGAGGCTATATTTTTAAATACATTCGATAGCAATTTCGACTTTATACACCTTATATGCAAACAAAACGTGAGTAATATCGCCATAATCATAAATACCTCTTTGCGTTTAACATAGTGAATACATAAAACTGGGGCCTGACTGAGACCTGAGCGCAGATCGAGAGTGAGTTTTGCAGCTGAAAACGTAACAAGAAAACACATATTTTCCTCTAACTCTGCCTGTGGGTCCGAGCTTAGCAAGGTAGCAAGGTGCTAAAATGAAAAATGTACGAGGCAGTCCAAAGTCTCTTTAAACAAGGTGATTCACTAAAATTTAAATGAGATTTATGAAAGGCATTCAGGTGCTCATAGATAATTTATGCGTGTTAATGACACGGAAAGGATCACTGGATGAAAGGTTGTTTAGGTTCAAGTACATTAAAAATGGGCTTTTGTAGTTTTGATTTCTAGTAAAATGTAAGTTTTGGACAACTGTGCACTACCTCGTACACACATACACATACACGCCAGGCGTAATGAGTACACCCCACATATCACAAGGTACAAGCCACACACAATGGTTACTTTCAAAAATTTTAGTTTGAGCTCTTTTGAACCTCATACTTAAACATCTATAATATATATATATCACAGATACCAGAGCCAAAAGAACCCCTTTAAATCCAACCGCAAACCATATAAGGACAAATAATCCTAGTTTGCACAGATTATTTATCCTTCCCTTCAGAACATGAAAGGTCAAGGTTTAAAACTGACATATTTGATATCACTAACCTGCTTGCAAAATATCTGAAAAGGAAATAAAAAAGGAATGCCAAAAGGCGAAAATACCACCTACCTGCTCCCCTAACAGTCTTACTGGTCTAAAATTTAGTGCCTGTGGTGGTGACGGTGATGATGACGGTGACCTGAAAAGAATTTAGAATTTTGAATTGTTTGCCTATTGAACTGTAACTGTTAATCCAACTATCACATTTGTTCATTGATTCTAAGCAAATGATTAAGACCAACAAAACTGAGGCAAATATTTTGTTTCGAAAATTGATAATGGAAAATATTTGCAGCTCAAATGTAATTTCTACGTAGATAAATGAGCGTGAGAGAACATTATGACTATGTGATGAGCGAAAATACACATATAGTTAAATTTGTTTCAACAGATTGATAAGAGACAAAAGTACTTTGTTCCAACAGAATCGATTTCAAGTTACATATATGTATAACAGAGTGCAAACAGTACTTCAACGTGACATAACAATTTTGCATACCTACTAGTGAAAAAGAATGCCTGGGTTGGGATGTGTTCTCTCATTTTAATTTGTTTCAGATATGGCACGTTCCCACATTCCGATTAAAGAATGAGCCAATGTATTAAAAATTATGTTCAATCGGTTCAAATTCCTCTCCTTTTAGCTTTGATACACACAAGGTTAGTCTTTTAACTTTATTTAATTTATCCAACACATGACAGTTATGACTGTCATTATTAATGTAATTTTAGACAAGTAAACTATCAAATAACACACTAGTGAGTTATGGATTATAATTCACGTTCATATTTAAAGTAGTATTTTATTCATTTATTTATTTATTTATTGCCCGTGACAACCAAACAAAAAACCTACTTTAGCCCAAATGTAAAAAAGTCACTGTCAAGTCATTCTGATATTTATGGGATACTGAGACGCAAGTAGCTTTGATTTGATCACAAAGCTTATTAATTATTATCTCATAAAAACGATTTCTTCCACTTGTTGGATAAAACATTGTATGCCACTCGCGTGTTATGTTTCCTAAGTCACTTGAGAATTTATACCACTCGGCCTCGTGGTATAAATCTTCTCGCGTGACTTATTTTTAACATAACACACTAGTACCATAAATAACTAATATTTTAATGATGTTCTTAGAGAGCTATGTTTTCTGTCAAGCGAATGAAATGAAACCATTTACCCGATTCTCGATCTGAGCGGTGTTTCTTCTCTCTGTTCCTGAAGCCGTCCCTGTCTTCCCTCTCTCTCTCTCTATCCTTTGTTGTGGTCATTGTCGGCTCTCTCTCCCTCTTCTCGATCCTTTCAACCGTCCGGGACCTCTCTCTCTCGCGGCGCTCCCTCTCTTGCTCCCTGGATAACCTATGGTATACAATATGGTAAAGTAGTATAAAATATGGTGATATCAGGTCATAAACATACAAATTATGACAGGTATTAGGAATGAAGACTATACAATAAGTAGTTAGGACACGTAATAGCATCACCCTGGAAAAAACTGGTAGGTACAACTCAAAAATGTGATTTTGAGTTTTTATGTAAAAAGGTGACAATAAGCATATATTTTTACAAAAGTGTCATAAACTGGTCTTCCTCAGTTTGCCTGAAGTATATATGTGACAATTGTTTGTGACAGCCAATTTAAACTTGATATGTTATTAAAGTCAACCAAAAGCAATTCGGCCATTTCAAAATAAATGGCTCATGCTATACAACTAAAATTATACATACCTCCTGTCACGGTCTCTTTCCCTCTCCCGTCTTCTCTCCCTGTCCCTGTCCCTCTCCCTTTCGGGTCCCGCTCCAGCCGCTCCGGAGCCGAGGCCGCCGCCTCTCCGGAACTCCCTCTCCTCCCTTGCGGCCTTCACCTCAGCACTGACTTCGTCAACGGCCGCCTTTAGCCTTGCAAAACCCATGTGCTGTTTACCCATGAGGTGGTCGTCAATGCGCTGCTGAGCATCGCCAACAATTAGAAACGCACCGCACACCTCGCACACTTCCATCTGCTTCTCCTGTTGGGCAGCCAGTTCCGCCGTCGTACTCCAGTGACTGGGAACAGGAAAGTGAAAAGTAAAAATTTTAATTTCAACCCAAGTACAGAAACGAAAAGCAAAGGTAGTTTATGCTCGTCTCGCTTTCCGCCTTCTCTCTAGCGAAAATCAGATGCAATTTCTATGAGACGATTGTAAATAACACACCTCAAGAGGGACGATTGAGAACAACATGGTCATATCAGTCGTCGCAATTATAGATTTTTGGCGTGTTTTATTAGTGTCTAAATTTCCAACACCTAATTAATCCAATTGGTTGAATTCATTTCATTAATTTTCTAAACACTGATGCATCCATTGAAGGATATGTATGTCTTTGTATAAGAATATCTTGGAAGATTTCTTTATCACTTGCCAAGTACATTACATTAAGTTTATTTGCATAGGTTGATTGCAACTGATTTAGCACAATCAGTAACAATTCTTGTTCATCTCTTCCTCAATAAGAAATATCACCAAAAGTCATGTATCATCCATGAGATTAACAAAGCAAATAAACTATCGAGTTCATGCAGTATAGACAAAACATAGAAAGATGCGAGAATGTGATATTCTCGCGATAGGAAGTTGAACATATGACTAGAATGGCAGGGCTCTATTTATGCGGTTCTAGACATTTAAGTCGTCGCATATGACTTGTACCTTAAACCTTCCTGCTGGTGTAAGGAGTTTGTTTTATAACAAAGGAGATTATTGTCTTGTATGTGGGAATTTTTTAGCAACTGATTCATAATAGCTCATCATATCACACCATGCTAATTGTTTTCCTTCTGTGGTGTCCATTAAAGTCTTTTCTATTTCCGTTGTTCTCCTTAATTCCTCATTTGGAATATGGTCCATGAATGTCACCCCACAACACATTCTCCAAAGCTCATTTTCACAGCATTAATCCTTTTTTTCGTGTCTTCCGTGAAGATCCAGATTTCCGCTCCATAGGTGACAGAACTTCCTACTAATTGTTTGAATAGTCTGACTTTTCTATTTTTTTCTTAGTTGTGTACACCATAAAATTGAGTGTACCTGTTTGGTTAGTGCCTTTCCTCATCCGATTTTCCTCAATATGTCGTTGTTGTCTCTGCAATTGGCATGGAAATTAACACTCAAATATTTATATTCATTTGTTACTTTTGTAGTTCCAGCTGCTGTTTTAGTGTCTTGTCCATCCTGTCCCTATCACCATATATGGCGTCTAATTAGTATTTATTTCCAGACTCCAGATTGAATATTCATCTATACATTTTCTTAACATACACTTCATGCCATCTTTATCTTCAGCCATTACAACCTGGTCGTCAGAGAATAGTAGAGTATACAAATGTATTTCCTCTACGTCAACTCACACACTATAACATTTCCGGGTCCATTGTCTAAGTATACTCTAACCAGTAGCAATTGGAACACTGAATAAAATCTGATTTTACCGAGGACATTCGAAAAGAGACCGTTGTCTCTATACAAAACCATGGGACTTATCTTTTTGCTTATTCAGAAACGCACTGGTATTTTTAAAATGCAGGTGTTCAGTTGCCCAAGTGAAATTATATATGTGAATGTAATGGATATGTACAGATAAAGAACTAGAGGGTCCATTGGACCGCAATTTTTTTTATGACAGCAGCACTTCGTTTGTATCTTCTTCTTCTTCTAAGGTGCAGGTGTACAGTCGATCAGTGAAATCATGTACGAGGAGTACGTGAGACTCTACAGATACTGGATGGTCCACTGGACCATAACACAGCGACCATGTGTGCTTTCCTTGTGATGTCTTCTTCCGCATTTATATTCGAGAAAGCAGTGGTGTGTGAAGGTGTGCCATTTGTTTGTGCGATTTGGAAGTGAATTCATTGTTAGAGTTACTATCCGTGATGATATGCCCATGGAGGACAAGGCGGCATCGCTCTTCACTACTTAAAAAGCCATCAAGTGTTTTTGTTGCCGTTCCAGTTGGGACTGGACGAAGTATACCCTGTTATCCTAAATGATATTGTTACCTGCACGCCTATGACCTTGTCGGTCAGCTCATTAATATGCTTTTATCTTCTTTGGAAAACGAGTATAGACAAAAATTTCATTGTGAATGGAAAAATGCTCCAAACCTGTAAGTGGCATCTTATTAATTTTTGTATTAATTCAATATAATTTCCTTATAATACTCTTTCATTTTTAAATATTTGAGTTACATGTTACAAAAAATACCATGTCACTCAGCATTTAACTAGTGGTATTCACTCGAAAAATCTTAAAATCAATAATAGGAGTAGTCAGCCATTATTAAGGTCAGTTTTGAGCGATGGCCCTAATAATGCAGGTCCATATAAATCAGCGTTTTAATCGCAAGATGTATTTAGGAATCCTGGGGTGAAAAATGGATTGACTTTCATTAGAAATAAATATTCACATTTACCAGATGCAATTAATCAATTGGAGGAAAGCTGTTTCAGTCTATCGAAGTCAGCGGAGCTCTTTAATGTGACTAAAACAAAAATCGACGCGTTTATGGCGACGTAGTTGAAAAAATTGCAACAAGGTTAAATTCAGTAATATTGAACAATCCAGGATTTGCAATAATTATGGATATTGCAAAAATACATCAGGATATTGCTACTGAATCAACACCACTAGAAATCAAAGAAACTTCGGCTTTAAAATTTATCCTGGGATTTTTTTTGTCATTTAAGTTGCCTTTTTTTGTTATTTGAATTGCCATTTATGCAGATAAATTGTGCCTTCTTTATTAAATTTTATGCCTTTTCCCTTAATTTTTAATGTCTAACTATCCGCTCTTTAATAATGACAATATCAAACACTTACTAATTTTCTATTTGCCTCCTGAGGTTATCTCTCTCCTCTTTGAGTTGATCGCAGAGTTTCATGAGACCCTGTGCCTGCTCTACATTGCCATCAGTGCCGGCCTGCTCAGCCTCCGCCTCGAGCCCATTGATCCTCTCATTTAATATGTTGATCTGTTCCTGATTCTTCTGAGACTGTGTGGAAGTCACGGCGGGCTGATCATTTTTGGCGTTGAGAGCGAGCCGCTGTTTCCCCTTCACTATTTTCCGCTCGACGTCATTCATCATTGAGACGCAGAAACGCAGAAAGTCCTCCTGGTACTGGAGCTTGCGGTGGTGTGTTGGGCTCGTCTGCTGGAAGAGCTTACGGACCTCCTCGTCGTGGACCTTTGGGCAGGCACCGAGGTCCGCACGGGTGTTTACGAACAGATCATGTGGGCAGAACTTCGCTAAGAAGTACTTACAGTACTAAAATATAGAAAACAACACAATTTGTAAGTGACAGAATTGAAGGCGACTACTTACCTCAGGATCCTCCCAGTTGAGTTCTTTGACTTTTTCGTTGGGGGCGACGTTCCTGTTGCGGCCCATCAGCTCGTCGAGGAGCTGGGCAGCCGCCAGTACTGCCATCCTCACTTAAAATCTATGGGAGCACCTCATAAAACATTCTAGGTTATGTAGACAAAGGCAACCAAGAACGGTAAAAGAAAAATATGCGTTGAAAGTACAAATTAGTACTTCGCGAAGGCGAGCGACTTGGTTTCGCCTGTTTAGAGAGGTTTACAACGGAAAAAATATTACTTTTGATGAGGTACACAATTAATGAGAGTTAAAAAAAAACAACAGAACGGAAGAAATCCATAGACAGCATAGACTCGTAAGACTCGACACTCGACACTCGACTCCACCACGGAACGTCAAATCACAAACAAAACATTATATTAATTATATTGTGATATTAATAAGAAGGGCAAGTACCATAGAGATAAAAGAGAGAGGAGGTAACAAATGTGGTTGGAAGAAATAGACCAAAGCCCAGACTAAAGTGGCTTCTGCATATCGCCGACTTCAAATAGTCCAAGAGCTAGCGACATAAAACAGTATCGATAAGGTACACGACATTTGAGTTCATAACTGATTGTAAAAACATGAACTCAACACCAAATGGCTGTTCTGCCGATTTGCATAGGCCGGATATGTAAATGGCGAAAAACCGATAAAGTACACGGGTGAAATTTTGTTCAGGCATTGTCTAGACTTTGACTAAGAGCGGTGTAACAATGGCAGAAAGTTAGCAGGTCGGAAAACCCTCGGCAGAAATGATTCAAAGTCGCGGAAAATTACCATGACAAAAAACGATAAGGTACACGTGAAAAACTTTTTCCGTACATTCTTTGGTCCTCAAGGAAGAGCGGTGCGATAGTGGCAGAAAATTAGCAGGTCGGAAAACCCTCGGCAGAAGGTCATGAAAAACGCCCTGTAACTTTCAGTTTCTTCTCGAAGAAACCTTATCGGTTTTTCAGGCATGTTTTCCAATGTGGAAAACTGGCCGCCATTTACATATCCGGCCTATGCAAACCGGCAGAATAGCCATTTGGTGTTGGGTTATTATTTATAATCAGTTATGAACTCAAAATGTGTACCTTATCGATGCTGTTTTATGTAGCTAGCTCTCCGACTAAAACAATCGCAAACACGCGTTCGAAAAGTGGCTTCTCAATATGGCCGGTTCTTTTTACAAAATTTATTACCCCCTCTCCCTAATTGTTACCTCCTCTCTCTTTTATCTCTATGGCAAGTACCGTGTTATACGCGACGAAAATGTGACGTCAAAATTTGGTAACCATGATAACTGTTTTCACACATTTTTTTTCTTATGGGAGATTAACAAATCTATGTAAACGAAATTTCTTAATTATCAGCTGTAAAAAAAATAAGAAACATTGAAATATATGTACATTTCTTGTAAGTATAATATAAAAGAACATATGTTTATGTTACGTCATGGAGGAAGGAAGAAAAAAGTGATTTATTTCGGAGCTGACACTTCACTTTTTTTTCAAAACTGAAAATTCACAAAAGTAGAGGGCCCTTCGCAGAAGATCAGTCAAGATAATGATAACGGCAATCGATAAGGATTGAATAGTAAGGGAAACGTACGAGATTAAAAAAAAAACGTTAACCAGTTTTTGAGATAATCCAAAAAAACCTTAGAAAACCTAAAAATTACGAGTAAAATGCCCTTTGCCCTTAAGAGGGCTCACGACAGGCAAGCGGAGCGGGCTATTGAAATTAATAACACGGCGTTCTTTACACTTCTTCGACTTTTTTCGACTTCGACGTTCCGTTCGAATGCAGAGGTGACATTTAGGAATTGAGCCGCGTGAGGGCGACTCTTCGCGGATGAAAAAAAATGCATTTTACGCGCAAATGGTTAATTGCACTTCATTGTATAAACTGTTAAGATAACTACAGTTTACTCTTGACTAAAAATTAAGTTTTCAGTTAACCCCAAAGAGGATAATTTTCCTAGTAGTTCAGTGAAAACCGCATCAAAATATGTCAATTTTTAAAGGAATTGCGTGTAAAGACGTTTCCGACTGGGACGTGAGCCCTCTTAACTGATTTTGACAAAATTCATGCAGTCTCGAGTTTTCACAAGACCCAGCCTACATATAAAATTTCAACTTTCCACTATTTATGTCCGTATCCACCAATAGCACCCTTAACCATTTGTTAAGTAACTATGGATTAACACTAACTATACCACGTTTGGAAATAATAGGAGTAATGACATTTGGCTATGGATCCCTTTTTTGAAGAAATTTTAGAACGTTTTGTGTGGAACAAACGCATAAATTCCTGTGCCGCACATACAGATCGTGAACTTATCGCACAAGCCATCCGGCGTTGTCAAATACCGACCTTTCGTTTTCTGGAATCATAAAGTTGGTTCGAAACATTTAAAAATCATCTTTTGAAATGCATTTTCCAGTCGGTTAACTGAGCTAAGAAGATTGCTTACAACGGCAACAATGCACCAATCCTTTCGCCAAGGTTCGTTGTAGATTCTGTAAGCCAATAATAATATTAATAATCAATCAAAAAGGTAACGCGCTGGTCAAGTACCTCATGGTGGCGTGGAAACCTTGACAAAATATGAATATGTATTATTCTTATTGATTTGTATTTGTATCTTCTTATTTGTAAAAATGTTTTAGTAATTTTTTTAAAAATTCCTTTAGTCATGACTCTATTTTTACGCACGCCTATGGAATCCATATAAGTACCCACGAAACATCAAAAGCTGACTGTCAGTCACTCCTATTATTTCCAAACGGGGTGTAAAAGTTTACATTAATACCGTATCCGCCATTACTTTTTGTTGTGTAGTTAGGAAAGTCCCTGTTATTTCCAAGCCATATTCTGGCAACCCCGCCACAAATGTAAAGTTTCGTTTAAATGCAAAATTAATTAGAGATTTACGTGTGGATTTACGACGTTCATGAAAGTTTTACGAATTCCGAATTTGTGTAGGTGTGCTGACATAAATCCAAAGAGGTACTTTAAAAAAAGTTACATGTGGTTTTAAAGAAAGATGGATTTTGGACCAGTTTTCAAGTTACACAATGTTTTCAGCCGAAGTCAATACTCGATACAGTCAATGTGGGTACAGTCTATGACCCCTATTACCCTAGGAAATCTTGCTATACCCGAGTTTCGATTCATCCCGGAGTGAATTCCTAGAAGCCATTAGTCCTCCGCGGGATGAAGAAGTGAGGGGAAAGTAGAAACAGGGGCGTGTGTGTTTCATTTTGTCTTCGAAATATAAATAATTAGTTAGAAGAAGTTATATCATTTATGCCCGGTTTCTGAAAGCATAGATATGGAACCAATAAGGCTATTGGTTCCATAAAGTACCAAAAACCGTTTCTGAAACGTTCGACAAGGGTTATCGATTCAATAAGTGCTCACACAAGTTATCGGATCATTACGGTGCGATAAATTATGTGACGCAGGCGCACTGTCGAGTGTGAAACGTCAACCAGCATCATTTTAGGTTAGAATATTATTCCCGATCTGTCAAGCGTAGTGTGCAGGTCAGGAGTTGCCATAAGTGACACGTAAAATAGTTGTGAAAATTAGCGACACATATGAATTATTCAAGTGGAAACAGCACTTCTTCAAATGAAGAAGTTATTGAATTCCTGAATGCCGCCGAAGTACGGCGGCAGTTCAGACAACGGGCCAATCCCTATGGAAAATACGACGAAGTAGAATTTCGGGATAGATATCGTTTGTCAAAAGATACTGTTGAAGCCGTAATTAATATAATAAGAGACGATATTGCACCAGTGACATTTCGGAATAAATCGTTAACAGCTGGGATCAACTTTTAATTACATTGCGGTTTTATGCTACAGGTATGAGTGAACTTATTAAACTATTATTTGTTTTAGTATCATTAGTACATTGTAGGATCATTTCAACAACAACAACACAGGCGGTGTGGCGGCGGTCTTAGTGTTCTTCTAAGACCGCTGCCACACCTCTGAAGATGTCTGCCGCAGATGTAGACGAAATGTCAGGCTCAAGAAACCTGCATGGACCACGGCCTAACAGCCCGGGAATCTACTTTTACACTAACTTATTTGTTTCAAAATTAATTAGACCATTATACAATCTAAGAAAATCATGACCTAATATACCATCTGTTTAACTGTTCACACGGTAATTTAATAAATACATAAAATTTTTGTTTAAATACTTTATATCCTAATCTTAAAACTAAGTAAGTAATGGTATCCTAAAGAACGAATACATCCTCCAATACCTTTTCTTTCAATTGGTTGATGTATTATTACGCTCTCACTCAATAATTCACTCTTAATGTCACTCAAAGAAGCTGCCGTATCTAGCAAAAATTTCAAATTGTCTCCTTTCACTTCGAAAGTTACCCAACTCATACACACATTTGGACTCGTATATATATGATTAGTTATATAAAATAGTTCGTGCTACATGAGCCTCTGGGCTTTTGACCATCCTCTATATTATTCGCATTGACGTAGTGCACATTATGCCACTCTCGCCTGTCTGTACCTTGTCTATGTATATAAAGTTGGCGGACCACCCTCCTCAGGCCGGCAAAACAAAATAGTGGAGATTTTGTGCCTTTTTTGTAGCGAGAAAACGAATTTTGTACCTTTTGACCAGCCGGAGCTAGAAAAGGTGGGCTAACTTAAACTTAAGTTAGCGGCCACCGTTATAACTCATACACGGATTGTAATAGGATGCTCTGATTTGCGCAGGAATTTGTGTCTTTAGAAGTACTTGAAAGTCCCGGGGTCAAAAAAATTTTGGACACATTTGGCCAATTTTGGTCAAAAATGACAAGATGTTCAATCATCACTCGCGGTTTAATTTCATGATATGGTAGCAATCTTGAGAATCATTTGGCACTGGAAAACCTTCTATTAATCGGCCGAAAAAGCTGGCAAAAGTGGCCAGAAATGTGTAAAAATTCGAAAATGATTTATTTCAGCCAAAACGTGGGAAATTCTGTGTATATGTCGACAGGTCGAACATGTGGTACACAGAGAGTTCAGAAACGTTAGCAGTGGGTCAATAAAAAATATCCAGAAATGGCCAAACATTCTAAAATGACTTATTTCAGCCAACACGTGCTAAATCGCGTATATACCTGAATAGTTCGAAAATGCGGGCCCTGAGAATTTCAGCAACAATGTTGAGGATTTAGGAGACTCTGTCAGCCACTGAGAGTCACTTTACACAGAGGGCCTGTGGAGCTACAAATTCTAAAATGACTTATTTCGGCCAAAACGTGCTAAATGCTGTATATACTTCAATAGTTCGAAAATGTGGGCCCCAGAATTTTTAGACACACTGTCGGAGGATCCAATGGACCCTTCTAGCCACTGAAATTCGCCCGAGAGTGCGGGCCTGTGAAGCTAAAAATTTTAAAGTGACTAATTTCGACCAAAACGTGCTAAATCCTGTATATACGTCGACAGTTCGAAAATGTGGAACCCGGAATTTTCAGACATATTGTCGGAGGATCCAGTGGATTCTTCTAGCCACTGGAATTCACCTGAAACTGCAGGCCTGTGAAGCTACAAATTCTAAAATGACTTATTTCGGCCAAAACGTGCTAAATCACGTATATGATTTCCATAGTTCGAAAATGTGAATGCGAATATGAAAATATGAAAAAAAAGATCCATTTTTCAAGTGTGGAGTTCTTTCTTCTTCCCTCCCGCTTCCAAATCTCGTTACCCCAGTTCTCTTCTTAACTCTGCCAATTTTAATTCGTGTAACTTCTTCATGATCCGAACTTCTGACACCACTGTAGGGTTTATTCTAATTTATTTTTACAGTCCTTAGCACTATCTAATTTATTTAATGTATTCCTTAACTAATTAATTTATGTTATACACTTAACGCACTAATTTATTTGCACAAATATCACTAGTCTGCTTATCGCACTTTTTAACTCAAGGCGGCTCCTGCCTGCCTGCCACCGAAATGGCTCGTAATTTATATCCCCTAATGATGTTTTTTCCAGAAGCTTCCGGTTTATTCCTTCTTTAAATTGGACGCTCTCGATTATTCGAGAAGAGAGTTTATATGGTCGCGCTCACTGAATTCTGCGATAAGCCGATTATGAGAAAGGATCGTTTAATCGAAGCGGTCCCCTTTGAACCGCGCTGACTTCGTCAGATAAGCGAGAGCACGCTTCACACTGATGTTTACATTTCGCGTCACATGTGATAACTACAGCTAAGATGTTAGTGATATGGGGTAAATATGATATACATATTATTTGCAGCCTTTTTCCTACAGGGAAAATTTTGCTGAAGATGAACACTAGATGTCCAGAATATGTACAAATACTCATAAATACTTTTTCTTTAAGATCGACCTTGGAATGTTTCTTTGGATGAGTTGAGACTTCGAGACATCTGACTATACTTCATCTCCCTAACTTTGAGTACGGACTTCTTCCGAAAAAAACATGTGGTGTTCTATTTTTTATCAAATTTCCTCTTTGCTGTTCTAAGCGTTAAAATTTTTCGACCTTAATACAAATTTTTAATGTATCATCAGGAAAGCATATCAATTCATCACTTGAGTTTTTTGTTATCAATGAATGTAGAAAATTATTTTTATTTCCGAATAGATTAAAATAATCGTTTAAAATAATTTTCACTGTTAAAATTTTTTGGACGTGCCTCTTTATGAATCCAGCAATATACACTACTATTGGTGGAGTACATTGAATTAGCACATTTGCATTTCTAATATATTTATGTTCTGCAAATATACTTTGCAAATCAAAATCTCCAAAATCCAGGAAGCTGTAAAATTGAATTGTTTATTTCGTCAATTGAAGAAACTGATGTTTTAGAACCACTAGAACATTCTAAAGTATGAATTTGTTCTAAAGGAACGCAATTGCTCTAGCGGCAGTGTTTGAGTTTTTTTGCTTGGCGTATGATGAAGTGATTTATTTAGAAATTATTGAAAAAATTAAAGTATGACGCTTTTTAATAAAAAAGTTAAATTGCTCATATTTCACCCATATTTTCGCCAATCTCGGAGGTAGAGGAAAAAATTTCTTCTGCAGTAGCAATTGGTTAGAATCTCCCTACAAATCAGTTTTTTTGTACAACCTGATCGGACAATTTTTCACCCAAAAAATCCTGGAAAAAGCTCCAAAAATTAACCTTTGTGTATAAATTCATAATTCCGACAAATTTAGAGCTGGAAAAACTATCTTACGGAAAATTATAGATAATAATTTGTAATTTTAATGTGCAGAAGGTGGTTTCTATCTGAAGCGTATTTTTTGCACAACGTGTTAAAAACAATTTTTAACACTTTTTTTGCTAAATGCGTGACTTTATAGAAATTTTATGGGAATTTTTCCCAATTCTGCAAGCGGTATTTTAAAGCAGAAATCAAGATCTTTGACACGTAGAAAGTGGGAAATGTAACAAAAAAGCCCAGAAAATTTATAAAAATACTCTAAATCGCATACGAGGCAGTCTTAGGCAGCTGCGATTTCGGGCGTTTGGATAAATTTTCAGATCCTGTTTTGTATATTTCCCATTTCCTACGTGAAGACCTAAGATATACGTTTTAAATAATTTCATTTTTACTTTGAAATGCGGCTTGCGGAATTGGGAAAAATTAATTTTGCATAAATTCGCGCATATTTCAAACATAAATAATGTAAAATGGTTTATAACATGACTGTACACAAACTACGCATTTAATAAAGTTATTAATCAAATTAATAGTCACTTGTTATACAAGCGGATACAATGAACGTTTAACGAGCGATAGGTTTAAACGCGCGCGCGGCACAGCCGCAAACGCGTTAATATCGCGAGTTAAATGTTAATTTTATCCGCGAGTGTATTACAACGTTTTATTCAATTTTGGCATATAATATGGCAAAATTGAATCAATTAAATTTATTTTTTAATTAGTTACATAACCTTTGTTTTGTGAAATTCAACCATAGCCATAAGTATGGGTTGTTCGTTTGCCATCAATAATTAAATATTTGTGGAAAGCAACAACAGATTATTTTACATGTTTATCACACATCATCAGTAGAATAATAGGGCCGGTTCTGACCCCCGAAAACCTACCTAACCTAACTTATGCCGCCATTTTCAGAATTTAAATTTCGCGTCACCACCCTGGCGATGCGCGCGCACCCTCGCGCCCGGCCCTTCACCTGGGGCTACCCCCAACCCCCACCCACCACCCACCAGGTCCCGCACCTGGGGCTACCCCCCACCCCCCGCCACCCGCTAGGTCACCCACTAGGTCCCCCACTAGGTCCCCCACTAGGTCCCCCACCAGACCCCCTCCCCCTCACCCACCCCTAAGGCCCAAATCTCGACCTCCACAGGGACGTCGTTCGCGCCAAATTTTGATAGGTTCGCGCCGAACCACGAAACATCACGGCAAAACACAGAACAGAAAAAACCCACTATGAGTTGAAAAATTACCCCATCTTAATATGCAACCAACAGTACCGGTAGGTAGATATCTTTCTTTCCCCGAGGGTGATTTTACAGGATTCTTCGAACAGCGTAGAAATACCAATCAATAATCGTGTACACCGTCTCGGGCCTATAACAAGGAAGAGACAAAGCCATGACGCTAAATCGATTGATTACCACACCTTAATCGGCAGTAGTACGCTAGGTAGATTTCTTTCTCCCAAGGATGGTTTCCACTTTACACCGCCGCGGGTGGGATTCCCAATCGATACACGCGACCAATCGATCCCTCACAGCGAGATACACACACACACAGGGGAGAAACAGTAATGTAATCGGATATCAGGGGAGGATTAAATTTAGTATTTCACTGGGTTAATTCGATGTGAACGGAATGCGGTCATACGGGGTGTTACATTTACAGGGTGATACGCATAAAATAAATGTATTAAACGGAATATTTGCTAGATATTTCGTCTAATACAACTATCGAAACTAGGATTTGAACCAAGGACCTTGAGATCCACAGCCTCCTGCTCTTCCAATTGAGCTAAGTTTTTGGTGTACTCAGATATGTTATAATAGGTATATTTTAAAGAAAAACAATGTATTTCACAGACTTTTTATTTAATTGACAGTATCGCAACCAACAAATTCACAATGCCAACAATTCATCACAAGTTGGGAGAGGTTTATTTGACCATTCTTGTGGAATACCAAACAGAATAACTAGTTGTAAATAACATTTTTCACAGTTTACTATACAAATAAGGTTATACATTATACATCGGGAAATGTTATGTCGCCTTTTGAACCTATCGCTGTGGGTTCGTTGGATTCCCCCAATTTTCAGGTTTTTCTAGGTTGTGGAGAAAATGAATAGGTACTTTGAGATCGTGTAGCATTTCAATGAAGCACCTAATGCAACCTACCTACCCACAAATAATTTTCACTTCCTCAATGTTTCAACGAAGGATGTCAGTAGGGTTATCGCCCAAACAATAAGAAAATTTATGTAGTTCCATTTCTTATGTGTTGTAATACGTGTATGATGAAACGTACTGAGAGAATGACGGCAATATACCAAACTAATCCACAAACTAAAGAACTCGTGTAGTTATTGATTATGTTATTGTTGGGTGTGGTGGTGGTTATGGTAAAGGGATTTGTAACATTTTTCCACTCACTCTCACTAAGCGTACGATTGTCATAAACGATCCTCAACTTGTATTGTGTGGTGTTTTTAGGTACATTTATTTTGAGAGCAGGTAAATGAGAAATTACACAATTTCCATCTTCTTCCAAGCGTCAGGTCCATTCTCGTTATTTCGATCAAAACAAATAAATACATCACATGCGTTCGAAGGGCGATTAATATAAAATACCCCATTAATAAAAGCACTTAGTAAAACATAAGTCGATGCTACCAGCACCATGGTTGAAATGATACTAAATTATGATTTTAAAATATGATTATTAGTAATATTTAGGTATTGAACTTATACAATATTTACACCAATATTTTATAAAATATGCATTTTCTAGGCTACAATTCAAGTTATTATTTTCATGTAACATACAATGATAAGATTTGAAAACTCTTTTCATTTCATTAAAATTCGGGGAATTCTCATCAGTCGATAAGTCGATAATTAGATTTCCTATTAACTTCTGTAACCATTCCTTCTTCTGCGAACCTCTGACGAATACGGTGGTATTCAATGGCACACAAGCTCGGAGAAACGATGTGATTTCTTCATATTCTAGGACGTTCTCCTGCTGCTGCTTGTCTATCCCACTGTTCCAATCGAGTCCATGTATATGTCTTTTTAACCATTCCACTTGGTTCCGGAAACTGAGGGTGTACACTTGTAATGGTGATGGTAATTTAATAAATCTATGAACCCATTCGTCTCTATCGATGTTTACTATGGCTATTTCTTTACACCAGAAACTACTGGGACCATACTGAAAACCTTGGATATCGATGACGACGACGGTAGTAGGAATCATTTTGAGGGTGTGTGTGAGTCGAGGCGAGAAATGAAACTGAAGCGGTGGTGTATAAATGATATCCTTTTATTCGTTTTTAGCTAGGGGGCACTGCAGCACTATTTGGTAGTATAATGGGATGGTAGTAGCTTTCAGTGTCCAAAAAGCAATCCTATCTCCTTTACTTATATTCTCACCGACGATTTTTTTTTCGTCGAGACTCATTTTTTCATCATTAATGTCAACATGCACCCCTTTGGGATAAACTTCTACAGCTTCCACTTTACCATCGACAGGAGCGTTGTAAACAGTTTTTGCATTGTCTAATACGTAAAAGTAAAGGTTGTTGAGAGGAACTTGGTCACCTTTTCCTTGAATAGTAATTAAAAGTTTGCTGTGATGTTCCAACGGCGAACAAATGTAAAAAGGGGAAGAGAGTCTGGATGCTCCGACGATCTCATCACGATCAACAGGTGGACGTTCATCTATGGCTGAAGTGTGCGGGGTCAACATGTGTCTTCCAAATTTATCGAGAGACATCTTTGTTGTTGTTGTTACGAATGCTTACGTATGATTAAAATCCATCCATCGGGGTTAGGTGTTTTTGTAAACTTAAGAGATTTTTCTGACAATTTCACTAAGCGGTAGGTGTTCCATGATACAATCGTGAACTAGGATGCAGTATGCTCTGGTGTTGGCGGGGAAACCTGATCTAGCTTCAATTTCCAATTTTACATCCACCGTCGAAGATTTAATGCTTTCGTCACGATTTGCACAATCCAGTACGAATATGGTGTAAGATTTAAATTCGGTAAATGTTAATAAAGGCTGTTTTTGGTATGTAGGACTATTTGTAAATTTCGGATAAAATTCTGTGTAGTTGTGGTAAGCCTCCGAATAATCATTTTTCTGGAAATCGAGATTAGGCCGCTCGTATGGGTAATATTGTCCGTTTAAGAACACTATGATATTCGAGATGTCACAATGATCTAAGCGGGTTACGTCTGCAGACTCCTTATCTTTTCTATCTGTCTGAAAGGCTACAAGCACATAACGAGGGCATTCCACCATAGTACTCGTTTTTACACTCCAAATTTCTTTCGTCGAACCTGCATTGAGGGCCGGCAACTCGTGTAGCTCCCATTTTCTATATGGGATAAGTATAGCAGCATCGTTACGAATAGATTGTGTTAGTTGGAGTTTCAATTCATCGTTAGGCGTTACATGCGGCACTTTTAATTCAATGCTGTCGATCTTAAGAGTCACTTGGGTAGTCGCATCTCCACCCGCAACTATTATGCAATTCTTATCGTTGCGAGCTCGTGTTAGACGAATGTTTTGTCTACCGCACATAACCTTGTGGTAATCACTAAAAATACCGAACAGATGCCAAAGAGGGATTCTCAGATAAAACAGACCATCGAATTGTAGGGGTGTGTTTCGTAAGGACCATCCTCCCATAATTAGATGTTTAACGTCGTCATCGTTGTAACACAAATAACCTCGTATTAGACTCACTATACCAGGGTCCTTTACATGTTCCATTTCTATTCCGTTTAACTGATAAGATACCGAGTCAAAAAGGAATGTTCCCGCGTTATGTACTAAAGTGACGTTTCCGGCTCCGGTGTTTGTTAGTTTGCCTTTGATGACTAATGCTGCCTCATCCATGAGAAGCCAAACGTCGGTTCGATTGATGGTGATTTCCACGACATCGTTGTTCTCAACCGATTTAACGTAGGGTAGATATGTTCGAACTCCCTTGTCAATAATCGAATTATCTTCGATGGGTTTTCTGTAGAGGTCGAAAATTTGGTTGGACAACATATCCGATCGATTTGAGAAATTCACTATTTTGAATGGTTAATTTGCCGCGTAACTCTCGCTTAGAGACTGGCGCTTCCCCCAAATGGTTAGTGCTTTTATAGGCGCCACCCCCGTGTTGAGCTATCACAAGGACCATCTCTTGAGCTCTAATCGAATGAGAACTTCCTCACCACTAAAATCGACTAAATTACACTCTTGATTTAAAACTTCTAGAGTAATATGTGTTATCGTGTTATTTTCAATTACCGGCAGATATATCAAATTCTGGGGTGTTTCGTCGATAGCAAAACCTGGATTCACTTTGGTGGCGAATTCGTAAATGGTGTGAGATGGATTTCCGTTGTAGTATGACCCTCCTGTAATGTTGCAGTCTATGTGAATAGTTCGCACTTGAACTATATTAACAGGCAGACTTGATTTGTGTACCGTACCGGCTGTCAAAAGTGTATTTGAGAATCCCAAGAGTTCGGCTAGAGTGTCTTTCTCTGTGAAAGCAATGTCGTAATCACGATGGTAAATCTCACACTTTAGCGTGTTATTATTGGGTCGCAGGAAAAATCTCTTACTCCCTTCGTGGTGGGGGTCTAGAAACTCCTTGAGATACCTGTAAATATCGGTTACATCATAAGCACCCCGAGGTATCGGGATGGAATGCGGTTGTCCCTTGTCCAAATAATAAAAATTTGTGCCTGCTTCCACGTTGGGGATACTGTTGTAGGAATGGAATCCGATGAGCGCGAGGCCGTATTGTGACTGTGGGTCCAGCGGAATGGGATTCGCAAAGTCAATAGAGAGCGTGGAAGATCGACATTTTAACGTAAAAATGTTACTCATGACTGACACTTCACACCCCCAAATCACCAATTTTTATATAGAAATTCGATGCAGAGATGTCCACAGTTATTGGAATTAAAATTTTGATGTCGAGTTTGATTGTAGACGATTCGCACGTTTTTACCGAAATAATCCTCAGCCAATTCACGAGGCGGTTTCAGATCACCGAAACTATCGAAATACTGCACTAAGTGGCCACGCTTCCGGTATGCGACCCAATGTGTTCCCTCGTTGGCATTCGAATCAAGATTAACTATAGCACTCTCGTTCAGCTTTGGTCTTTTAGGTAGAGTGTCTCGCATAAAAACACCCCGAAAGTATGGTATATGTAATTTTTTAACGTATTTAACAATTTCGTTATCGTATAGAGCTCGCTTGGGTAACTTCAATGGAAGTTTTTTTTTGTTTGTTTAAGATACAACCCAAATCCTCCTTTCACATTCTTCCTGAGATAAAGTCCAGATCCCGTTTTACCAATTTCCTGCTCCATGACCTGATTATGTCGTTGTTCTTCTTCCAACTTTTTCTTTGCGTTGCCAGCATCGATTATGGTCTTAGTTAGGGCAGAAACTCCCCCCATTACGCCTCCGATCGACGAAAGTCCTGCCAGAATCGGAAGAAGAAGCGGTAAAAATCCTCCAGATTTTGGGATGGGAATGATCCGTGGGACTCGAATATTTTTACGGCCACCCGCTTTCCTAAGCGCTGCACGAGCAGCGCGTAAAGCAAGGAGAGAATGTTTTCGCACATTATTATTTCCCTCTAACGGTAAAGTTTTTAACGATCGCTTCAGGGCTCGTGACGTGGGTCTCACAAGTGCTCCCGTGAACGAAAGACCCCCCATTCCGAGCTTTCTTTTCACTTTCATCCCTGTGGTTACAAACCAAGCGGCTACTTTCTCACCAACTTTAGCGTCTTTCGCCTTCACTCTTTCCCAAGCGCGATTCTCTAACTCGTAGTCTGCTTTGTGTCTATCCTTCAACGTGGAATACTTGGAGTAAGCGATGTCGTGCTGCTTACAGGCCTCATCTAAAGGGTTTATACCCACGTCACCTCTAGCCAAACGCTTTTCTAACTTCGTACCTGGTCCACAAAATGAATAGTTTGGGATATGAAGCTCGAACGGTAATTTATTAACGAGTGTATTAACAATCCCCCTACCACTATGCTGTTCGAAAGTTAACATCATACTACTGAGGTGGGGGGGACGCGTGCGCTATATATACACATGCATACGTTTAGTTGTTAATCAAAATGAGGGTTGCAGTACAAGGTGTTACATTACCCATAGAAAATCTAGATTTTATCGGGGGGGAGCAAGAGGGGGGAACATCAAAACATGGCGAATTGTTACCACCATGTTTTCGCGCAGCCATGTGTGGGCCTTCAGGGTGTGACAAGACAAACGCTATACTCGCTTTACTTTTCAATCCAAACGGCTTACGTTTTGAGAACGTATACGTCTACTCCAAGTCTCTGTACCAACCGAAATATCGTTTGTTGGAGAAAGTGTTGGGGAATGTACGAGGAATGGGTTATTTTGCGTTTAGTGACAGCGGGGATATAGAAGACCCGAAGGATGCTCGAAAAAACTCTATATTTATCTTTGATGATATCGCATGCGATAAACAGGATAAAGTCCGAGCTTACTTCTCCATGGGTCGCCACCGGGGAACCGATGTTGTTTACTTATGTCAGACGTATACCAAGGTGCCGAAACAGCTTGTTCGCGACAACTGCAACGTAATCGTGTTGTTTAAACAAGATGATATTAATTTAAAACATGTATATGACGAACACGTAAGTCCAGACATGACATATGATACTTTTAAGCGTATGTGTGCAGAGTGTTGGCGGGAGAAATTCGGTATGTTGGTGATAGCCAAGGATTTTGATATAAATAAGGGGCGGTATCGCAAAGGTTTCGATAAGTACATAATCCACCATCATCATGAAGCCACCATTAAGTAGCTCCGAGGTGAGACTTAAAAGAAAAATTCAGAGATTAAGTAGAGATGTACGAAAAAAGTATCTCGCTTTAAAGTTGGGTCGGTTCGAAGAGGATGAAACTTTAAATAAACTTTTTACTCCAATCGTCCAACCACTCACACAATTAGTCGAGAAACAACACCAGCAACAGCAACAGCAGCAGCAACAACAACTAAAACCAGAAAAGAAAGAATTACTGCAAATAAAGAAGGAGGATGAGGAATTACCATCACCTACATCGAAATTAGACGAAACACAATTTTTACCACTTCATGAAATCACACAAACCTATAATGAGGAGGAGGGAGAGGAAGATGAACAATATGATGAGATTTCCAAAAATTATAATGAGATGTCCATTGATGAGATTCAACGCGAAATTAAGGACACAAGTGATATTAGTGTGATACACGATTACATATCTCAGTATCCTGAGATCAGCCAACGGTACATTATTAGTTATTTTAATGGTTCTCCACATTTAGACGAAGCCCGAGGTCCAAAGTATGACCCTGCTAAATCGAAATGGTACCTCGGAAGGGCCACACTAGATTTCGATAAGCTTAGTGGGGATATTATAGTGGACGGTGAGCAGTATAACGGTTCCGACGGTCTGTACAGTCTGATTTTTCACAGAGCGCCAGAACACTATTCACAAAACGACCTTGAAAATTATAAACGAATTTTGGATGCATCAAATTTATTCCGAAGGGGTTACAGCAAAATTGGTAAAATAGCAGCCAGTGGAAGTATTAAATATACACATATTGTTAAACCTTTATTAAGTACGAGTACAAGAAAGTTGCTCGATTTTTCCGATTCAACCCTTGAACACAGTGGTGGAAAAATATACAATACTAAACCTATCGAATATGTATATTGGAATGATGTCAATGAATTAGTCGATAGATTGAGATTGCTGGTAGCATCGAAACAAGCTGGAAATACATCGCAAGACAACGAGATATCTTCAATTGTAGAAGAACTTCGCGAGTCTCGAGTTATATATTAGAGAAATCTCCAGATGCCTCAGCAGCAGCAGTCCAAAGAGAAAATACAGCTCGTCAATGAATTACACAAACCGATAAGAAAACATTTTCCTCGACGACGTACCATCCTGAAAGGAATAGATGATTTATGGCAAGCCGATCTCGGTCAAATGGATATGTATGCGGGCCAAAACAAAAAGTTTAAGTACATATTGGTCGTGATCGATTGTTTTTCCAAATTCGTATGGACTCGGGCACTGAAAACGAAATCTGGGCAAGAAGTTAGCGGTGCTTTTGCTGACATTCTCGGAAGTAGTGGTGGTAGACACCCGAAAAACCTTCAAACAGATCAAGGAAAAGAATTTTTCAATTCACATTTTCGACAGTTAATGAAAAAGTATGACATTAATCACTATCACACGTATACTCATCTGAAAGCCGCCATTGCCGAACGAATGATTCGTACCCTAAAAGAGAAGCTATACAAATATTTCAGCTTAAACGGAACCTACAGATGGATCGATATTTTACCTGATATCGTGAAAAATTACAATGAACGACAACATCGTACTACTCGCATGAGACCCTGTGACGTAGGCGTAGACAATGAAAAGAAATTGCTTAGTGGTGTATATAGTCATATTAAGAGCACGACTCCACGAAAATTTAATGTTGGCGATGTGGTTCGAATAAGTAAAGTAAAACATGTGTTTGAAAAGGGTTACACAGCGAATTGGAGCACAGAACATTTTAAAATTTCCAAAATCCAAATAACTAACCCAACCACATATCTCTTGGAAGATATGGAGGGTCGACCAATAGAGGGGGGATTTTACGAGCAGGAACTGCAGAAAACAAAACAACCAGACGTTTATCTTGTCGAAAAAGTTTTACGAAAAAAAGGAAATAAAGTCTATGTGAAATGGCTCGGTTTCGATAACTCTTACAATAGTTGGATAGATGCGTCAAATCGATTATAACAACAAGCATAAATTTGATGGCTCTGTGGGTGTACACCCTTAAAAGAACTAGTAACCCGATTTTCACCTTCAGTTTTCCGTAGAAATGAAGCGTCACGTTTCCGATACCACTACTGATCGAGGTGTATTACGGGATGTGCTACAAATGAATCATGAAACTGTGCCACCGTCGGTGTCATCAAACGTTGAAAAGAAGAGACGGAGGAGGGCGACGGCGACGAAAAAAAATCAGACGCCGCCTTACATGTTTGTGGTAAAAGATTTGGAAGGTATTCAATTAGATGTATGTAACAGTGCTGTTGAAAGAAAATCGATGAAGGGTGAAATCGAAACAGATTTCCCCACCACCGACACTTCCCCCGCTCCTTCTATAGTAGAAAACCAATTTCCACCAGTGTCTGAGAAGCCAGCGACGAGTAAAGAATGAATAAACCTCCTAAACGTAAACCGTCCCCCACATCGCTCAACCCAAAGAATAAGAAGAAGAAGAGAGAAGACCAACCGCCGCCGCCGCCGCCGCCGCCGCCGCCGCCTCCCCCGCCCCCCGCAGAATTCCAAGTACCATCCATAGATGTGGAGGAATTGGAAAAAATTTTAATAGAAGCAGCTAATACATCGATCCAATCACCCATCACCGCCCACTCAGGCTCACATGACCCGAACAGCAGGTTTTGTTTGAATTCAACATTTTCTTGTGACGAGGGCGGATTCTCGTTGGAAGTGGGCCTGTTACCTTCGAGAAATTTCGGTGTTCACATCAAAATAAGGATAAATGATACGACTTTCATGCTGTTCACCTGTGATGAGTGGGGGAAGTTCATGGACCATTTGTGTTGGTTGGCGAAGTATTTCGAGTGTGAAATATCCGATTTGAGATTCGTGTGCGCGAACACCATCGTGATTTCTAATGTTACCAATACAGACATCAAAATGGTTTCCATAGTGAAAGATGCTGTAGAATTGTATTTAACTGTGAATAATGTAAGGGAAATTTGTCGAATGTACGAATCGTTTGTAGCAAAGAAAATCGAACACTTGAAAATGTTAGACTTTGTAAAATATTATAGAAATTTTTTAAATATTATATCAAAGCTCATTACTACTAGTACTTATAATGTTGATGAGGTAATTTTTGCTTTTTGTGACATCTCCAATTCCTTAGAAAGTTACTGTATTAGAGAATGTATGTATTACGATAGAAATATATTATTAACCGAGTTAAATGAAAGACTAATAAAGGATAAAGGATTTCGAAAGAGTAAATAAAGCAAACAATTTATTTGAAAGCATGTGTGTGTTTTTATTTAATCATAAGTAAGCCAGATACAAACACATTCCTTAAAAGTAGGCCGCTGCACCTGTGTGTAACAGATATTGTCAGTGTATAGAGGTATCAGGTTTCACGCGATCGATCGCCTTTAAACCTAGTCGAGTGGAAACGACCGATGCAAACGGTCTCTTTCCATACGAGTAATTTGAAGCAACAAAATATAAAATACTTATGAAGGAATAACAATTATAATGTTTATTAAAATGTTTTTCTACATTCCTCCAAAATTACAATGCTAGCTAGATATTTTAATGGTTGTTACGTATTAGATAATACAAAAACGATTTACACGAACCGGTTTACATGTTCACACACATGGTCTTTATACAACTCTGACATTTTCTGCATGCGTGCGTGTTTCTAGGAGAGAGAGAAAGCCCACCGAAAATCAGGAAAAATCACTTAGTAATTTGGTAATGGCCATAAGGCAATGTGTTATAGGTATTCGGTATCAAATGCCGTTTATCGTCAAAGGGGCTTAGCCCAATTTTTGTTTGTTCGACACTAAATACTTGGTGTGCAAAGGAACGGATAGTACACTGTTTAATCATTAGCTCTTTAAAATTTTTTAAACAATTCTCATAATCATTAAACGTCAATTTATTTTTGACTACGTTATACTTCACACCTTTGGATTTTTTCGTAACCCGACCGCTCAACAGCTTAAAAGTGTACATTTTCGACCGGAGACCAATAAAATGTGTAATGATTTTACCGTTCGTTTCATCTTTCATTAGACCCGGAACTTTTTTATTTACCAATGGCATACCGTATACGTTATCTGGTTCATAATCGGAAGTATCGAATTTTGACAAATCAGATTTAATGACTTCCTCGTACGCATCTTCGCACCACAACTCATAGATGAAGCTGTCGGTGTCTGTGTACAAAAGTTTACATTTATCAGTTCTCCCACCGATTTTCGGTAACATGTATTGATAATGAAACTCATACATGTACAATTTTGAAATATCTAAAATTGATATGCCTATATACAAAGGTTTATTAAATATCAATTCTGCTTTTTTTAATTCAATAATCAACAGATTTTCATCCAAAACCAGTCTACTGTGAAATAGGGGGGATGCAATGAAATTTTTAGCTCCATACCGCCCTTCCCATGTTTTGGCAATTTTCAAAATACGGTGTTTTCGTATATTTTCCATCGTTTTTCCGAATACCGCGTTATTAAAGAGTTTATAAAGATTTTTGAGAAAGGACGTTGTGGCATTAGCTCTAAGGTTACTATTCAAATCTATATAGGGTTTCAACCAGGTGCTTTGTCGAAATTTTAAAACCTTATGTATTTTAGTTAGGACTAGACCGTTCGCTAGAGCCTGTTTTAAATTTCTATAATGTAAAATATACTCTTTCTTATTATACAAAGTAGCCATTAACTTGGAGAATTTTGAGCCCGGGGGCAAGCGATGCTCGGCAGCGAAGGGGAAATCTTTATGTAGATCATGTAATTCCTGAGGATATTCCAAGTCCACTTGCACAATATATCCTTCTGGACTATCATCTGGAATGGATGTTACATTGAAATTATCGATGTCTTCCACCCACTCGAAACCACCCTCTGGAAGGGGCTCTTTCATTGCTGAGCCGTACAAATTGTTAACATCGAAATAAAGGATATATTTGGATGGACTAGAAGCATTATAAGTGTCCATATACTTATTGTTCGCTTCGGAAAAGCGATTGGAACATACGGAAATTCCACCGCGTATGGCGCGCTCTATAAACATTATTTGATCAACATCACGTAACAACTCTAATTTACATTGTGTGAATTTAAGCATGCAATCCCACGTGTATCCCGGCATCGTATAATACCATGCCGGATCTAATTTGTGGGTGGCAATACAATTTTTTCTGAAATTTTCAAACACATCTGCCAAAAGCAAGACGTCAGTTTTCAAATAGATGTCCGAATATTCACCCAAATTTTGAATGTTGAACGCTCTCCAAACCTCTTGAGCATGTGCATACTTCTCAGGACTAATGCTTTCATCCGTTAATCTGTTGTGAAAATGGTCAATGGATGGCAATTCTGTTTCGTTTAACTTATCGGGGTGGGAAATATAATCGTAACAAAATACACCTTTTCTCGTTAACAAATTAAATTTCTCGTCTTCGACACACTCAAATTCACTTCTTACAATTACCAGACTATCTTTTTCCATGATTGAGACCAATTCATCGAGAGATGCGCCCAAAAATCGAATTGAATCTATAAAACGGAATTTTATTTTCGTTTCCTTGTCATATTGTGTAAATGAAATATACCGTTCCTTATTATTCGGTAGGATGCTTAATCTGCCCGATTTGGCCAAATCCCTAATTAAAAAATGTGAATCATAGCCCCCCAGATTATGAAACACTATAGGGATGATAAAGAGCTTCTTAAATGAGAGGTTACATTGCGCATGCGCGTACCCACGTGCATCCCCAGTAAAGTGATTATGGTCTAAAACAACCTTATCCTTGGGTCCAAAGGGTTTCTCGCAAATGTGGCAGCTAATTTTCCTTAATTGTAAGCTAGATTTGATATTTACAGGAATAATTTTCTTCATTTTTGACTCTACTAATTTTGCCACCTTTTTCAATTCCATCGTAAACCAATCTATGCAACCTGTTTCACGACAGCTCGCATAATATGATATTGAATTGTCGTAGGTACATTTTAAATAGTAACCGGCAGAATAAACCATATGTTTTTGGTATTTTCTAGTAGCTGCTGCAACAAAACCATCATCAAGCCCCTCCAAAAAGCTTTCAAAATCTGCATAAATTATGAAAGGTGCAGTTTGTTTAAAAATAAAATTTCTAAATTCGACATAGTCATATGGGGGAAACGATATTTTATATTCATTGGTAGTAGCACAAAGTTTCACATGAGCATCAAACTTTTCTTGTTTCTGAAAGTAGTTCAAGCATCTCTCACAAATGAATTTCTTATGCTCGTTCTTATTTAGCTGTGCCGAAACTAATCTAGACAAATGTTTAATATAGCAGTAATGATATTTAATTTCTGCATCTTCTTCATTATCAGCTTCAACATCCCCCTCATTGAATTTTGGATAATATATATTTTGAATTAACAACAAATTTACATGTTTCTCTACCTTCTTTTTTGTTAATCTAACCGGAACTACAGAATAACTGTTTTTCTTTTGCAGTTCTAGACCATAAACGTTAACAGATATGTCATTAGCACTCTCAAATTTGGAAATTTGGTTTAGCGGCATCGGAGCCTCTAAGTTTTCTGTAATCAACACAGATTTATAGTGTGGATATGATGTTGTTAAATTTTTTTTATGGCTTCTTGATGGAAATATACCACAAACGACAGACCAATAGAAACATGCGTTATCATTAGTGTTGCGAACATTGATAACTGCTTTTTTGTTTTCAATTTCCACAGGTAGCTTAATGAAAGATTTGCCGTTACCCATTTCATATTTGTTAATATTAAATTCTATAAAAATTACACGGCTCAGGGCCCAGCCGGAAAGGCGTTCTTGAAATTCAGACAATTTGTTGGAAATTTTATCCTGTATGTGAAGTAGAAACCAGGTGCGTACATCCGTTCCTTCATCAAGTATACTGTTCCTGGTATTAAAATATTTATATTCCAAAATATCCTGATCATTAGATTGTTTTATGAATTCTCCACAAAAGTTAGCATTCACTTTGACTACCTTGAATTTCTTTAAAATAGTTTTAATTTTCTCTTGAAATAATGTTTCAGAATCTGCCAAAAATGGGACTATACACTTATGGGCCAAATTAATAACAACACCCGTCCTAATTCTACCCTTGAAACATGAAGTAACATCTTCCCATTTCACCCTATACTCTAATTGATTAGAAAATCCAGCTCCATGAATTGTTCTCAAGTATGTCTTTTTAAAATATTGTAAATGCTCTATTATCGTTTGTATTTTACGAATTTTGCTTTTAGAATAACTTTTTCTTCTCTCGCAGTACACGGCTACATAATGTAATATGTCTTTGAATAGGTTTCACCCACACATTAAAATGGCTGCCCCTGTACTCTTTCAATTTCTGAATGAGTATAGCGCATTTCTTAATAATGGTGGCTACGTTCATTTTTTGGTCTCTCTCTGTCTCCTTTTACACAAAATACACACACACACACACACACACACACACACACACACACACACACACACTCACCTTTATACTTTGGTAATTTCAAATGTTATTAATGGATTTCGTTGGCCAACATCCTTGGTTCCTGTATACCGAACACAATATTTCCCGGTGTTGAATTGTAGGGTGTGTGGTTCAAATTCTGCGGTAACCCTCTTTGGTAAAAACACCCTCCCTTAAGTCAACTCCAGAAGAACACAGCGTCCAAATTGTGTGTCTACAACCTGGGCTGAAAATATTTTCTGCGGAACGTCCTGTGGTAAATCTTGTAATTTAAAATAGGGCTTAGTATCACCGCCTGCAAGTTGGTTTAGTTTTGTTAAATCCATCTACAAAACATACAAACATTCACAACTCGTATAATTACACATAGGATATACTCACTTTTCACACGAAACGTTGACTAGTCCACAAAACTTTGAGTACCAGCAGCAGGAGATTCTCTTCGAAACGATACTTCTAAACAGGAAAGAGGGTCTCCGTGTATTCTTACAACACAAATTGGAAATGTTGAAAATGCTGTAGAAATAGTGTAAAGTAAATGTTAAATTTGAATACTAATATGTCAATAAACAAGACTGAACAAACTTCTATTTACCTTACACTTCTAACGATCACGAAGACAGACACAGGTTGACTGATTTGTTGAGGAACTTCTGCTCATTCGAGATATACGCTCTCCTTTTATATGCTGATTACATGTCCGAGAATTAGTCTCAAATTACGTACGTACGTACTGGGTATAATGACCTGTTTTAGAATTTAGAACACATGAAGCCGAACAAGTGCCCCTCGGTTCGGTTCGACTTGAGGGTGAAGGAACTTTGTTTAATCCACATGAAGCCCCACAAGTGCCCCCTCCTTTCGGTTCAACTTGAAGGTGAAGGAACTTTGTTTAATCCACATGAAGCCCCACAAGTGCCCCTCCGTTCGTTCGACTTGCAGGTGAAGGACCTTTGTTTAATCCACATGAAGCCCCACAAGTGCCCCTCCGTTCGGTTCGACTTGCAGGTGAAGGAACTTTGTTTAATCCACATGAAGCCCCACAAGTGCCCCTCCGTTCGGTTCGACTTAAAGGTGAAGGAACTTTGTTTACCCCGCATGAAGTCGCACAAGTGCCCCTCAGTTCGGTGTACCCTAATTAGGTCACGGATTTCGGCGCGAACCTATCAAAATTTGGCGCGAACGACGTCCCTGTGGAGGTCGAGATTTGGGCCTTAGGGGTGGGTGAGGGGGAGGGGGTCTGGTGGGGGACCTAGTGGGGGACCTAGTGGGGGACCTAGTGGGTGACCTAGCGGGTGGCGGGGGGTGGGGGGTAGCCCCAGGTGCGGGACCTGGTGGGTGGTGGGTGGGGGTTGGGGGTAGCCCCAGGTGAAGGGCCGGGCGCGAGGGTGCGCGCGCATCGCCAGGGTGGTGACGCGAAATTTAAATTCTGAAAATGGCGGCATAAGTTAGGTTAGGTAGGTTTTCGGGGGTCAGAACCGGCCCTATTATTCTACTATCATCTTTCATAAATCTCTCGATTGCCGATTAGTTAGTTCTAGCAGACCAATTAGAGCTTACAAACTAAGTAAATAATGTGACGTCATCGTGGCACAACTGAGCATTTACTACTTGGTTGTGATCGGTCATCCTCCTTATCCAAAAATGCTAATCCCAAGGATCAAATTTAAAGGATCCCCATTTCAAATAAGTGGGGTTTTGTTTCAATATCAAATTGTTACATAATCGATTTAGTGTAGTAGGTATAGGTTGGAACAGAGAGCAAGTATACGAATGAAACAGTTCCAAGTTGTTCAAGTAATTAGTAGAACATCCTGAACCACTGGATCGATTGGAAGGATGGAGACTATTAAAGGGATCTTTTTCTTCTTCTTCAGCCGTTACTCGTCCACTCCTGAACACAGGCCTTTCCTAGCTCCTTCCATTGATCTCTGTCCTGAGCTTTCTGGTACCAATTTACACCTGCTATAGTCCTTATATCATCTGCCCACCGTAGTGGAGGTCGGCCTCTAGTCCGTTTCGTTTCCCTTGGTCCCCATTGCACTATTTTTGGTGTCCATCTCTCGTCCTTCTGTCTTGCTACATGACCCGCCCACTGCCACTTCAGTTCTGCGATTTTCTCGATTATATCTTTAATCTTGGTTCTTCTCCGGATTTCATCATTTCTTATCTTGTTTCTTAGACTGATACCAAGCATTGACCTTTCCATTGCCCTCTCCATTACTCGGAATCTGTTGGCACTTGTTTGGGTGATAGCAATCGTTTCCATTCCGTATGTCACAACAGGTAGAACGCAGGCGTTGAAAACTTAACGTCGTAGGTTTATGGGAATATCGGTATTTCTCAATATGTACGAGAGTTTTCCAAATGCAGCCCAAGAGAGTTGTATTCGTCTTGATATCTCCCTCGATCTGTTTTCTTTCCTTAGTGAGATAATAAGACCAATTGTATTCTTCTACATTTTCGATAGCGGTGTTGTCTAAATAGACATGTGTGTTTTCTGGGCTCATTATTTTTGTTTTTGTAATGTTCATTTTTAGACCTACCTTTTGCGACCCTTCGTTTAACTCTTGAAGCATTGACTCGATCTCTTTGATGTCGTCTGATACTAACACAATATCATCCGCAAATCGAAGGTTGTTTAGGTATGATCCGTCGATTTTGATCCCCTTGTTTTCCCACTCTAGTTTTTTTAAAACATCTTCGAGAGCTAAAGTAAATAACTTTGGCGAAATTGTATCACCCCGTCGTACTCCTCGTTTAACCTTAATGTTATTGGTTTTAGTTTCGTCATCGATGTTTACATGTAGGGAGGCATTTTTATAGATGTTTTCAATTATTGTAGTGTACCTGGAATCGATACGTGCGTTGTCCAAGGATATCAATATATAACAGATTGTAATTGAGTCGAAAGCCTTGTGAAAATCAATGAATGCTACATGAATTGGTACGTTATACTCTGCAGACTTTTCTATGAATGTTCTGACTGCATGCAAGTGATCAATTGTGGAAAAGCCTCTTCGAAAACCAGCCTGTTCTACAGGTTGATAGGAGTCAAACTTTGATGTTAATCTGTTGGTTATAACTTTTGTGAAGATGTTGTATAGGTGAGGCAATAAACTTATAGGTCTGTAGTTCTCTATGTTGGTTGAATCTCCTTTTTTAAATAACAGTATGACTTCCGCTTGGAGCCAGCCTTCTGGTACTTTGCCCTCATGAAGACATTTATTAAAGAGCTTTTGGATACATCTTTCTAATACAGGTCCACCAAATTTGAGCATTTCGGTTGTTATCGTATCTTCGCCAGGACACTTACCGTTTTTCATTTGTCTTAGTGCCTTTTTTATTTCCTAGCTTATCTGGCAAATCTTCTGAGCCGATATTCAAAATTTTTCGGGTTCTTTTTATTGGGGTTGTCATCGTGGACAAATAAAGTGTGGTGTAGAATTTTTCTACAGTTTTTGCTATCTCTCTTTTCTTTGTTATAATTTTGTTGTTTTCATTTTTATTTTTATGAATTGTGTTTTCTCTTGTGACAATCTTGACCTTAACACCTTCATACTCCCATTTTGTTCAATTGTTTCCTGTATTAGTTTGGTGTTTTCAGTTCTTATGTCTTTTCGTATATGTTTTTTTATTCTTTTGTTTAACTCTTTATATTGTTCTGTGTGTCTTTGCAGCTTTTTTCTGTTGTTTATAAGATTTAAGGTGTTGATTGATAATATATTATTAGCTGGAGCTTTGCTTCTAGAGCACAGCTTTTTTACGCTGGTAAGGATACTTGATTCAGTTTTTTGGGCTATTTGGTCCACGCTTAGATCGGTATCAGAGTTGATAGGTTGTAGTCTGATTTCTAGCTCCTTTTGGTATTTTTGTTTGTTTGTTTCAAGTTCTTGTGCAGTAGCAAACAATGGTCGTTTAATAATTTTATTTCTTTCGTTCTGTAGGTCGAAGATAAAATGGGCTTGGACGAGTCTATGGTCACTACCAGTGTGTATTTTATTTATTACCGAGACGTCCCTACATGTTGTTCTTGTATTTGATATAATAAAATCTATTTCATTTTCCGTAGCACCGTCTGGGATTCTCCACGTCCATTTTCTTTGTGTGGCCTTCTTAGAAAATGTGTTGAGGCAATATGAATTTTTCTTTGCTAGGAAGTTGAGTAATATTTCGCCTCTGTCATTTCTGTTTCCTATTCCAAAGTTGCCTACGTTTTCTGGATCTCCTTGTTTTTTTGCCATAGTTTCGCATTGAAGTCGCTAGTAGTGACTAGAAATTTTGCTTTCTCCATCTTTATCTCTTGGGATATATTCTCGTATACCTGTTCTGCCTCTTCGTCGTCTGACGAGCTCGTTCGTACGTATACGTGTATTATTGCAAAGTGTGTCTTTTATTAAGTTCCACAGTAATGTAAATAACACTGTCAGATACTGCTCGTAACTAGGCGTTTAATATTTTTGTTGATTAAGAGTGCGACCCCTCCTAGATGGTATTTTGTATCATTGTTATTTTAAAATAAAATGTGTCCCGATCCTATCGTGGTCACATTCTGTCCAGGTAAACGTGTCTCGCACAGACCAATAACGTGGCACTTGATATTTTTTAATTCTTCTTCTAGTTCTATCAGATGTTCATCAGTTCTCATAGTTCGGATGTTATATGTTGCAATGAATAGAGGTGTTTTATTTAACGATCTAGCTGAATTTTTGCTCCCCCCAGATTCCATGGAGTTGACTTTGTTTACAGTGTGAGATTCTGAGCTTATGGCTCTACTCACCTGGGGACTATCCTTCGTTTTAAAACTCAGCATGTTTAGGAAATAGGAAGATTTGGCAATTAAAACGCCACGCTTGCCGAGCGGGTTAGCAAGTAGTCTAAGGAAACACATTTCCTTGATTCCGTTGAAACGGTTATACCGCCGTGACTCGGTCTCCAGAGCCTCGTTAGTTATCCAGCAGGGTGCACCGGATAACTAGTTATCGCACGAGCAGGTGAGGTTGACGTTTGGGTTGGCATACCGGATTATTAAAGGGATAGTAAGAGAAAAATAATACTTCTTAAGTTTTATTTGTTACAACACTATTAAGTTTTACATGTTTTTGACCTATGGACCTAAGAACAGTAGAAACGAAGAGTATTCTGCGATGAAGACAGAAAAAAGGCACAGGAGAAGAAACAATTTATTATACATTTTTTTTCTTTTTCATTTCTAACACAGCTTTGTAGATTTTCTCGCTTCATACCGTACAGTTTCGTTAAAAAGTGCTCGAGTTTCTTTTTCCACAAATTTCGAGCTTGGCATCAGTTCTATTTAAAAGCTTTGTATACTCTACGTTGTTTTTTGTTGTTAGAAAACGATTAAAATATCACAGATTCGTAAACAAATTGACTTTCGGTGTTTTATTTATAAAAATCAATTTGTTCTGACTAACTCATACAGAAACTATCGACATCAAAAAGAGAAACCTCTTGATTAATTTTCTGTGTAAGATAGTCTCGACTTTTATATTTATTACTCTTTTTTAATTTATTCGATAATTTCTGATAAAAGATATAATGCACTACATAAATTTACACTCGAGAGGAAAGACCCTTTGAATAAATTCTTACTACTTCGCTGAAAAGCGAAGATGCCATCATTTAACAACGATATAACTTATGCGTGAAAAGGAAAAAAAAAGATTTGTGGTAACAAATCGTCGACATTTTTATCGATTAAACTCTTACACTATAAATTATTTAACAGTAATAGTAATTCCTAGGGCAGACAATTCCTTCTAATAATTTGACAGTTAAGACAGTTTTATACCTTCTATGTTATTTGTTTAAATTCTACAAGAAGAAAGTATATATGAAAGGCGAAAGTCAGATTGTCAATTCAAAATTGTTTCCCATGAAAACACGAAGAGTGTTTTTGTCTCGAAGACAAAAGTCGAAACGCAAAATCGTACTGAATAGACCCTGTAAGTTCCAATTACCTACTAGAGATTCGTCTAAAATGCGACTGCAGCATGATGTGCTTCCCTTAAGAACAGATTCTGAGATTATTCACACTTCCACACTGCATCTTGAAACCGAAACAATACCTACAATATCAACCTTTAAATTTGTTTCTTTTAAGAGTAATTTACTCTACTGTATTTAGTCTATCTAATAGTATACATTAAATACTTTTAATCATTACTTCACAGATTCGATAATTTTATAGCCTAAATACAACATTCTAATAATACTTTCAATTACTTTTATAACATTTGTACCGAGTTTATTTCATTAAATCCTTATCAAATATATTCCTCCGGAAACACCGCCTTTACAACCAAAATATACTCCCAACTAAGCTGCAAGGAAGTTTTACAATTAAGTGTATAAAAACGAAATCCAAAAATATTTTTGCTAAAAGATTCTGCCTTAACTTTTCTATATGTTTTATATCTAAGAGTAGCTCTGAGGTGAGAAAAGCATAATCAAAATTCGTGAGGTGTTTTCGGACTACCGTGGCCTTTGAGGATAAACCAGAAAAAGAAATGCATAAAATCATATTTAAGTTGATAATATGAAAAACCAAACAGCTTAGAGTGTGAAACCGAATCGATATAATTTTTTATCGAAACGATAAAAAAATGAAAAAAAAATCAAGGAAAAATCGTTGCAATTTTTACAAAACTTTCGTAGTTGGTTATGTGCAAACCACCTGCTAATTGTTTTATAAAATATTTATAATATAAACTTCCTCCATAGTTCCAATTGGTAAACATAAAAATATCACAGCAATATTCAAAATTTTCTTCCAGATTTAACCTTTATTTTCTGTGTAACCTTCTGCCATTTTTCAAGAAAACCATTTTATTACGAGTGATTTAAATTTAGTAAATAACACATAACACAACTCGCTTATTTTCACCGACACCTTCAAATTCTTTCTACTTTAGTCAGCAGTGGGCATTCGCAAGAGAACATGTATATCCTCGGAGTTTTTCCATCTTTTTCTGTCTTATGCTACTCTAATCTATCCTTTTCCTGCAGTTCCCAGTATGTCATTATACCATTTCAGTAAAAGCATCTCTTGGTCCTCCTTTTTGTCTTGATGGTTTCCACTCTGTTGTTAATATTGTCCATTTCCAGGACTCATTCGGGATATATGTCCTGCCTGTTATCACTTTCCCTTCAATGTAATTTGACTGACATTCTCAATTTTTTTTCGCTGTCGAATCGACTGGTTCGTCTTCTTGCCATTTAGAGTGACGTTTAAAGTTATTTTTTTCATTTTATTCTGAGTAACTTGCACCTTCTGTAATGTTTCGGTGGAGCCCATGTTTCAGTTAATTACATTAGTAAAAACAGGAATGGCATAATCTGGTAGTACATCAGTTTTCATTCGTGTTGTGCGTTTATGTAGACATTGTTTATGTATATGTGTATAGTGGGTTGCCAAGCTAGTGGAATGTGTAACGAGGTTGGTAACCGTCAAGGCCTATCAACTTTAAATAGGTTGCCTCAAGCGATCCTGACCTACCACAAAAGCGCGAGACCGATCTACGTCACACGGCGACCGGCGATGCAAAAAATATGTACTTTGAAAAACTCAAAACTGTTGTCAATTACAAACGAAAACGCCAGCCAAACGCCAAACTGTCAGAGTAATACAGAACATAGGTTAAATCACAAAGTTAGATTAAAATGGATTAAACACAGGTAATAAAACTCAGACCTGGGTCGCCAGTCTACATCACGAACTCCGCCTCCCCCGCACGACCCCCTCGCCCGGGAGCTGTTCAATGAGGTAACCTAATTAAAGTTGATAGGCCTTGGGTAACCGTTAGGTTATGGCTATGGTTATGGTTAGGTTTGGCGATGTCAATGACAGGACAAAAAGTTTTGCTTAGTGCTTTGTGCGCAGGAGAGTTGATCCTGTTGATTGGCAGGAGTCATCCATGTTTTTGTAACTTAAAAGATTGATTAAAGCATCCTGATTAAGTGAGACTGTTGCTACATCCTCCCACATTTATGAATTTTGTTTCTCAGGATATAGCTCAATATAATGAGCTACGTCCTAAATGAGGGAGATGCTATTCCTATTCTTCTCATTAGTTTTACATGTGGCATGTTTTCATATAAGGATATCGTTTGTCCCCACTTGCCCCAGGTATGTGAACTTATCAATCAATTCGATATTTTCATTATTCATTTTCAGTTCTTTGTTTAGTTGATTTTGTCAATAGTTTCGTTTCTTCCATATTTGTTGTTCGTTAGTTTTAATTTTTCTTTGAGCTCTTGTAATACATCTTTTACGTTCTGTAGATTGTTGGTTATTAAAACAATGTCATCAGCGAATGTGAGATTGTTCAGTTTTTTCCTTTAATCTTTATGCCTTTATTGTTCCTTCATTTCCCTGATAACATCTTCAAGTACTATAAACGTAAATAAATTTGGTGAGTTGAAGCCGCCCTCTCGTATGCCTCATATATTTGGATTTTTTTCGTCGTCATTGTGTATTATCACAGTGCTAGTTGATCCTTGCACATATTCTGAATTATTTTAATGCATCGCGAATCTATTCTACAGTTGTGATGTCAAGTAATTATGACCAAAATTTCTCTAAGTTTCAATTTAGTCAAAGGATTGGTTAAAGTCGACAAATGGCATGGAATAGTTCCGTGTTAAACTCTTTTGTCTTTTCTCAATGGGGGTGTTCGGTTTTTGTGACCTATTGTTTTTTCCCATAAATCGATAGAGGGGAACGTGGTGTATCCATCAAGACTATTTTGACGCCATGAAATTAAAAGGGCGCTTCAAATTTCGAATTTGAAAACGTAATGACTCACCCGGTCATTTTTTGAATATTTTCGTATATCGTCATTACTACTGTGATTTAGGTCTATAATTATTACCTCGTTGAAAACCACAGTAAATGTGCACCTAAAAGTGCAGATATTACTCTCGCCAGGAAATATATTTACGATGAATGCAAACAAAAGGAAACGAATTTCTCCAAAACGCTAACGGACACAAGGGTAACATGCGAAAGAGTGAATAAATAACAAAGTTAGGAGTTGCAAGCGCTTTGAATTGTTCCGTCATAATATGCAGCATTGCCAGCTCATATACAAAATCAAATTTTCTAGAGAATTAACCGTTTCCAAATTCCAAATTTAAAGCGCCCTTTTAATTTCAGTCCGTCAAAATGGTCTCGTTGGATACATCACGTTCCCCTCTATCGATTCATGGGAAAAACACATAGGTCAGAAAAACCGGACACCTCCATTATGACACAAATGGTTTGGTTTCCGTTCCACCGTTCGTAACAAAACCATTTGTAACTTCAAATGCACTACTCTTCAAGGAACTAGAGAAAAAAAAATTACAACCTTTTACCTGACGTCTATGTTGTATTCGTCATGACATGACCAACGGTTCGTCAGATATATTTTAAGAAAATACTAAAATCTCTTTACCATATGAAGAGCTGTACTAATCGAAGAAGCGACAGTAGATATTGCATGTGAATGAAATGACGTGCAGTAATAGTTTAGTTTAATATTTATGATCTTATTATTTTGATATTTAAGGTGCATCCTTCAAATTTAGGGGCAGTTTCATTTTGTGATTTTAAACGATTACATCCAAGCCTGGCATTTGGTAAAAATACTGCTATAGGTGCACAAAATCTGGCACGATATTAAGGTTAGTGACTGCATTACATTTTCTACATCTGAGGTAGACATGAAATACTTTACTAGGCGCATAATTTTGTATTGTTTTACACTTTCAACGCGCAGGGGTAGAAAATCGGTAAAGAGATTTTATCGGAAATGTGAAAATTGATATACTAAATATACAAAATTTGCAATGCCAGAATTATTTTTTAATTCTTTCACTACCAGTTGTAGAAATGTATAATAATACTAACTGTAAGAAGTAAATGAGTAATTAATCAATAAACAAATACATTTTAAATTTCGCACCTCTGAAATTCGGAGAATTCTTGCGCTGCTTAGATTTTTGCATATAATTAGGAGTGTGTTAATATTCTGTTTTAAAAGTTTAAAATGTTGTCTTAAACCTATTTAAAAGCAGGATATTTCTCCTGGATTTGAATGAATCAAGTATTATAAATAGAATTTTTGAAGACTCCACGCGGAACCTAGCGTTGCTCAGGTTGCAACATATCATTCGTGTGAGATTCGACAACTTTTTCATTAAGTCCACTCTTCCACGAAATGACAAAAAATTAAAAGAGAATTGTTTAGGAAGTAAGCGAGTTTCTACCAAACGTAAACAGCAAAAGCTACACGAACCGTACAGAAGAAAATGGAAAGCTTTCAAAATTCGTCACAGTTTTTGGATGTGATTTACAAGAAATCCAGAGCAAAATTCCAATGTAAAACTTAACATAATGAAACAAAAAATGATGTTAGCACTATTCCACCTGTAGCAGGAATGAAATTTTTTAACTTTGTACTCTGCTTCGGATTTTATTGTCCAAATAAATGTAGCATTTCATACTGCACGACAGTAATTCGTCTCAAATTTCTGAATTGCCAGGCATCTTTCATCTTCAAATCCTTTGCTAATTTTGAGCAAGCTCTTATCTTATCTGTTGTCTTTTGTAAAAGTATATACGTGCAATTGCGAGTGCTTGTTGGTTTTCCATGAAACTACTCTAAAGAAGTCTCACTTACAACTGATGGTTGCTCTAGAGCGACACGGAACTAAGACTAGCCACAGCATTTTGAGTCTCAGGGGCAATCCGCTGGACACGAGAGACCTTGGTTTGTATTAAACAGACTAAGTGCTTAGAGCAATCTTGATATTTAAGTATCGTGATTACAATCAACTGAACATATAACCTTCGATTAAGAAAGTACATTTCATTTCTAGTCTTTAAATCTTTTCTCCTTCATTCTTTGGAAATGGGATTTTGAACGAATTTCTATTATTTTTGTGTTTTCTTTTTCGACATGAAAGAGATTCAACAAGGAACCAATGGAAATTTTAATCTCTAAATACTAAACTTTTGCTTCCTCATTTGTGAATAGAATTATAAAAATATTAGTAATGAAGTTGCAAGTGTTCCAGTTTGAAAGCAGCAAAATTTCTGCTAAAACTTAATTACTTTCAATTTAATTTCAAAATGTCCCTTAAAATGTCATTTAAAAACAATGTTCTTTTGTTCGATAATTCAGACAAGAGGTAGTAAATCATGTAATAAGTTGAGATGTATCTCTATAGAATTTATTTTTAATATTTAGGTATCCTATATCATTGTTTCAAAATTCATAACGATTAAATTACACTTAGGCATACAAATCAAACATATTTAAGAATTCTAAATCAATGTTTCATAATTCATGACGCTTAAATTGCTGTTATATACAGAAATTCAAAGCTCAATATAATCAGACACCCGCCACTGTAACTAAGGGTAGCCGGTAAATTCTTCGAAAATAATTCTTCGAAAACAATTCTACGAAAACATTTCTTCGAAGGAACAATTCTTCGAAAACAAATTTTCGAAGGAACAATTCTTTGAAAATATTTCTTTGAAAGAACAATTTTTACACTTACTTCACATTACTTTACAGTTTTTGTGGAGCTGTGTGATGAACAGACATTTCCAGATGAGGCACTACTTCGAAGATACATGGAAAGGGCGTCCATAAAGAAGAAGAAGACGACAAGCGCCTACATTCCCACATGCACTGTGGAATGTCTACTATTCTGTAAGAATGGGAATAGCAAAAATTAACAATGCTGTGGAAGGTTGACATAGAAGCTTAGAAAGTCAACTCTCGGCCAGCTACCCTAGTATATGGATGTTTTTGGATGGAATTCGGAAAGAACAAACAGTCTCTACAAGATCTTCAAATAGAGCAATACACCGCAGGAGTACTAATATCGCAGCATCGAAAAAATACAAAGACAGCGCAGAAAGATTAGGACGACTCGTTGAATCATTCGGAAAATTTATTAGTGCTTAGAAGATACAAGAAAAATAGCATATAACATTAATGATTAATTTTGGAAATGTAATGAAAAATAGGTAACAAATATATTGGGATATTTTTGAAAATTTTGAGTTTTTTAATGTTGTTTCGAACAAATAATTTCGATAATTTGTTCTTCCGAAGAATAATAAAATTGATCTTTCGAAGAAATTCTTTCGAGGAATTGTTCTTTCGAAGTATTGTCTTCCGATGAAATGTTTTCGAAGAACTGTTTTCGGGGAAATGGTTTCGAAGAATTGTTTTCGAATAATTTACCTAGATCCGTAAATATAATAGTAGCACATGTAATTTTCAAACATTTGTCGATTGCACCCCTGTATTTACCATTTGTTTAATAGTCCAGGTATGGAAGTGCAACTGCACATGCTTAGTTATCAAAATAAGATCGGCTAAGATAATGGTATAACAAAAATGATACACCATAATCAGAAAACTATTGCAGCTCATTTTATACTTCTGCAATATCTCCCTAAGGTCGACGTCACTAGTCAAAACTAACATTCTTTGAGGATATATATGTGTAAGTGACTATCTGGCTATTCTTTAATGGTATGCTTATCACATTTTTTCAATAAAAATTAGTGATGTGACACCTGCTTTAATAATTCGAACAAGGACCCTGTCCGCGTGGTTTTAATAGTTTTGGCAAAAATAACATAAATTATGTAATTGGATTTTCAAAAGAATTTTGGAAATCGCGCAATGATGATGGTTGGACAGTTTTCATTGCCGTTTCGTCACCTCCGAGCGGGTTTTCAACAATTCCTAATAATCAACAACGTCCAAAATACTAAAATTACTTGCCTAATTCACCTATCAGATATGTAAAAATAAAAAGTAGGAAAACGATTCTTCTCACCTATTTACAAAATTCACAGACTAGGATACAAAAATAGATTTTAGCTGCTTTCATCGCCGTTGTTATCGACCAGAGTGTCCTCGCTGTCGTCTTTTATGACTTCGTAGATATCATACTGGTCGATCTGCCTGAGGTTCTCGTCGAGCTTCCTCCGCTCGGTTATGATCCTCTGCACGCTCTCCAAGCTGTCGTGTTTTGGCAATTGCGGTTGAGGCTGTGCCTGAGGCGAAGGAGCCGACACGACGACTCGTTCAGCCTCGACCTGCCTTGGTACGGTCAGGAACGGCGTCTCCTCACCCACGTCTGTACTGAGCTGCCTCTGGAACAGATGTTTCGTGCTGCCGAATGGCCTCACCGCCAAGCATAGATTTCTGATCGGCTCGGAAAGTTTAGACGGATCGACGGTCGTGTTCGTTTCCCTCAGGCCGTCTATGGTCGCGATCTCGCACTCCTCGATGCTGTATATATCTGAGGCGGACTCGTCGATGCTTTTGATGTGTTCGAGGCTCGGTAACGCGATCGGCTGATGGCTATGTAACGTCTGGCGGCGATGCTGGATCGGCCTGTGTTCTATCGTAATCTTCGTGCCTGGAGGGTTGTAAGTGAAATTCGATGGCAGCGACAACACCTAGGGAAATAAAATAATGAAAGAAAGGAAAACATTTATTGGGCATTAGAAAACTAGACAACTTTTTACTATATATTCTTAAAGGTGTCGGGAACATCATATGAGTTTTTTCCATTCATTATTTTTGCTTTAATTGTTTTTTTATTTGATAAGTACGTTGCAAACAGCAGCTGTCCGGAATATCTTTCAAAATAAAATTTTGTCTAAAAAGCCTAGTTATCGCAACACGCTTGGCAAGTGTAACATCATTTAAACTATATCAGATAAAAAGTGTTTAGTCTAATTATGAAGTAGGTAGTACCTTTAATTTACAAAATGCATCATTAGATGCTTTCAGATCAAAACGTGTACCAGAAAGATTATCAGAAAAAAAGAGAAAAAGAAAACAACAAATTTTAGAGATAAATCAGATATTTGATAATTTTGTGAATAAATCGGTTTGGTAAACATCCTGTGTCGTAGATAATATTCTTGGTCTATAAAGGATCGCAATGAAGCGTTAAGTGGGTCAAGTACCGCCGAAGACACATTTTTTCCAAATAACAAAAATGTTACAAAAAATCAATGGCGCCATCAAACATAACTTCACAAACTTCTTAATAAAGCAACCCTCATTTATTGGGCTGCATTCAAGTTAGGCAGCGGGACAATTTCGAACCGCGATTTCATATCCGAGTTCCATTGATATGACAGCATCAGATTGGGTTAATTAGGTAACGTGAAAATGCAGTCACACCTTCTATCTAGTTCCAATTCGTCTCCCATAGATGTTTTCCAATATATTTTCAATATGAACATGATTACCCATTATAAGACTTCTGACCTTGCACCGTGAATGTGGTTGAGAAACCTGACTCATTTTTGATGTGGCGCCAAAATAAATTATTTGAAAAATTTTACCATGGTATATTTCCTGATATGTAAGGCATTAAGTCAAGTAATGGTGAAACCAGTATGAGCGATAAGTGTGAAAGTTTCTGTTTCATTTCTACATCACACTTCGATAGACACCGATTCAATTTTCTTTGTGTTACGGGAACTACGTACTTGGTACCTTATACCTTATAGTATATAGTGTATAGTATATAGTATATAGTGGTACCTTATAGAGCGCTGGAATAATGTGTATACTATTTTGCTATAATAATAAAATCTCCCTGACGTTATAATCCTTGACTTCTTAACGCTTGCCTTCTTACGAATGTCAGAAAGGCTTCGGGATGATTTTCCGTTATTGTAGCACTTCATGATCTTGTTCTTAGTCGCATATTATCAAGTCTCTGCTTTCGTTGATTTTCTGTTTTCGTTCCTTCCTTCGTATTTAATATCCTCTCTTTTTGATCGTATATGTAGACTTTAGTAATTCACTATTTTTTCACCAGGTGATAGCCACCTGGAAAGTATTGCACTTTTTTGTTTTGGATTTATCAAAAAACGAAACTATAACCTGTCAAATAGCTAGAGTTTTGAAATTCCCGTTCAATTCTGCCGCGAGATCAGAATATCTTGAGAACACTGTGTCTATAGTTGTTCCATATCTCGTTATTGGCTGAGCTGGATTATTGTTCATGGTTAATTGGAATGAATTGTACAGTTCATCAATTAAAGTTTGACCTTCTTCAGTTGCAAAGTTTATTGAAATCACCAACCAAAATAAGTGGGAGATTATAACGATGTTCATGACATAACCCACCCACTGGAATAGCGTTGGATTATATTCCGCTAAAGATGATCTTAGAAATTTTATTACATCCTTCATTGATTTTTTACCAGTAATGCATACAACTGCCATTACTATTTCTCGACCATCATCTGTTTTACAAATAGTTGAACATATATCTCCATGATCAACTCTAGCGACTATTGCACGACTGTAGGAATTTCATTCTGTCGGTCATCGCCATACAAGTGAGTTTAAATAATACACTACATAAAAATACAATAAAACACAAAAAAACATCAAATACTAAAAAACTATAATGAAAAGGAGAGTCTCGCCGAAAAATAAATAATGTCGGAAACCTTACCTTCGGCGAACGATATTATTTCTTGAACATTGGGCATTCAGGAATATTCGATACCTTTCCTAGAAACAACTAGACCTTTCGACGCGCTTCCCGAAACGAAAAGCGAGGAGATAAAATGCAGGCCCACAGCTGAGTCGGGAGAAGACAAGACAAAAGAACAGAGAAAGCAATGAAATACATGGAATGACAAAGTCATTAAGGCAATTGAGGGCAGAGGAAAGAAACTGCTACGGATAAACTTCAAGGAAAGAAGCCATTGGCAAATAATTGGAAGTAGTGGAAAATTCTACAGATAGACCATGATAAAAATCCAACTTCACACGTGTTACACCTATATAGCATTGAAAAGTAAGTAACACCCTCAATAAATATAAATTTGGATTTCGAAAGTTATCGAGTTATTCCGATAAAGTTCAGCTCGTCATAAATGATACTGAATTTCCACTCTTACTTTTGTTAGAGGTTTCTGTTGCCTCTGGCACTCCTGATCGAGTTGTAGTGCAAGGCACAGCTCGCGTCTCTCGTTGATCTCCTGCTTCTCAGCAAACTCCCTTTCGAGCTGGGCGTCCATATCTTGCTCGTCCTCCAGGTGTTTATGGGACTCCTCTAAGTGCTTCATCAACACCTACAAAATTAACACCGGATAATAAATGTAGTAAAAAGATAGGCGCTTTACTTACCGCCACGACGACATTAACCAGCACGAACTGCGCCATCAGCACAAAGATAACGAAGAAGATCGGCGCGATAATTTTGGATGTACAGCAGTTGGTGATACACTCGTCGCTCGAGTCGCACTTCTCGTCGTTAAGAGTGTCTTTCATAATGCCATTCCAATTATCGCCAGTCGCCACTCTGAATAGGGTCAAGAAGGCCATGCCGAAGTTTTCGAAATGAGCATGTTCCCCCAAACCTTACAAGAAAGTTGTCAATAAACTCGGACATATTGGAATACATCACAATATAATGGTTTCCAGTACATCTTTATAAAATTGTGTATACCTGTGTTAGTATAATGCAATGTTTTAAATAGTAAGTTGTGACGTCACCATTAGCGGTTCAGAGAAACTTGAAAGTAGAGTATCCCTAATATAATAATAGGGGGCAAAAATCCTTCTAGTATTGGAAATGAACAAACTGCTTCTTTTATTAGAAGTTATTAGAAACTAGTTATTATAAACATGTGATCAGTGCCACTATCCTGGAACGTTCGACTAACTCCCACGAACAAATTTCATTCGTGTGAAAAATTATTTGTGTGCGACTCCACATTTTGGAATCTCGAACGTTCGAGTCCGTAAACGAACAAATGAAGCAGTCGTTGCTACTCGAACGTGCGGAAAAAGCATAGAAGTCTTATGGAAATATGGGTGTCGGTGGAAATTGTTTTAGGTGTGTTTGTGTGTTGCCTCTTGCTAAAGTCACTAGATATACAAAGTACCGCAATCCATTGACCCCACGTGTAAGAGAGAGATAGAAACATTCCGAACCAAAATGGCGGCTACTTTTAGGGATTTTAGTAGGAATTTTATTTTCTACACTAAACAGTTGTCGAATTTGTGACAATTATTGACAAATTACATCACATCATAACAACATTTTTCCAAGCGGCAACGCGTGGTGTGTGGTGACGCGGTAATTTCTAATAGAGGGGAAATTTTTAAATTTTCGATTGAGATTTGCTTATAAAAATGGTGTGGTGTTGTTGTGAAATCTTTGTGATATTTTAAATACAATACGTAAACAATTTCCAGCCCCTAAACATGCTTTAAGTTGCCACAATATTTGTAACAAAATAGTTTAAATATTTCTGAGGAGCCGTTTATATTTTTTATTAAAAACCATTGGTACAAATAATACGAATACGAATGTTCAAAGTAGCCGTAGTATTGCCATGCGTGCACTATTGAAAAATATAAATTTGTAACGCATACACTTGGTTTTATTAGACAGTGTTTAGGCCGGGTATAACTTTGCAAATTCCTTTGAATATAGGCAAGTAAAAAAATGATAGGTTTGTTCCAGTAAACAGAAAACTATGTTACGAACATGTTTCTACTCACTCAGATTTAAAAAAAAATAGTGTTAATTCTTTACTGTTTTTGATTCTGTCTACCTAAGGATATTACCTACTCTATTTCAATTTTAGTTACTTTTATCACTTGTCTTTGTTCTTTAAATTGAAAAAATGGGTAGATGAAGGAGGATGCAACAAATTTTCATATATTTAGCTTTCAAGTTTTCATTGTAAGTACTGAAATAATAGAATAATATTACATATCATTTAGTAGGTAATGATAATATTCACGGAGTGCTGCTGACAGTTTAAGAAAATATGCCAACATAAACTTCATTTAGAACAACTTAATTTTTGTAAGAAATATCACCTACGTAACTTTTCCATTCATTCCCTTCACCCCTTCAAGAATTATTCAAGTTCGCATACTTGAATAACGCGCTATTTCCCCCGCTACAAACCGAACCAAAATGGCGGACGATTGCGGTACTTTGTATATCTAGTGACTTTATCTCTTGCCTCTCTCTTAAGTCTTGGGAGGTGTGGTATATTAGTTGTATATTAGTATATGGTAATCTCGCGTCTCGGATAGTTGTTATAGTTAAAACAAGTTGAAAGCATCATTAAAGGGATACGGTATTAAGAATTTGAGTGATTTCCTTCCATTTCCTTCGAACATCTCATTTGGTACTTTTATGACACAGTTTGCCGGTTCTAACATAATCATTATCTCTAATGAAATTGAATAGGATGTCTTTTTGGGTTTCTGTTATTTTCGAGCTCGCCATTCCGAACTTTCCGAATGAAAAATATTTGCTAAACCTGCCAAACGCCAAACAAAGAAACACACTACACATTTCTTGTTTAGTGTTCTGTGTGAAACTCGAAAATGCAGCATTCCAATAAAAAAGCCCCAGAAATCTCTCACACAAATAAAATTACTCACACGAATGAGCTTTGTTCGTGGGAGTTAGTCGAACGTTCAAGAATAGCGGCCCAGGTATGAAACTGTCCTATAAGACTTACTGTCCTATAAGTGATGTAGGCTTATTCTAAAGGTGAAAATTTTGTTATTTTACAGGTGCAGAATTTAGCGTTTAGTCAGGACATATTTGCAGCATGTTATTAAATAAATGTAAATTAATAACAACTATTCACTATTTCATTTAATTTTTCGTTTAATATGTTAGATTTTTGCTCTGTGAATTCCCTGTTGGTAATAAAATTATACCGTTTTTATTTAATTCTACCGTTTTGTAATGCGAAACTATTCGTTCTGTATCGATGTGCTTTTGATTAGAAATTTTCCAAATATGTATTTACCTTGACATGCCATTTTTTCGCAGTCCAATCTGCCAAATAGTTCGACGCCCAACGCAGCAAAAATAAAGAACAGAAGGAAGAACAGCAGCCCGAGGTTGCCGACCTGTGGCAGCGCCTGCATCACCGTATCCAGCAGCGCCCGTATTCCCTTCGCCATCTTCAGTAGCTTCAGTACTCTGGCTATTCTCATTACCCTGAGAACCTGAAATCGACCTTATTTTACTGAAACCAAATTATCTGATGCTACATTTAAAAAAATGTGATCACGCATTTCTTTCACCCACCACACCCTCTAGTTCGCTTCGTCCCCTTCCACGGGCGGCGATAACAAACAAAATACTATTATTTATCATTTTATAAAGCATTCTCGTGCACAAACCTTTCTACGATACGGAATCAACTTGACAAAATACAGGAGAAAGGTAAGTCCCATAGAGTTTTCAGAATTTCATATCTATATTGAAGTATTTAATTTTCTACTTATGTTTACCCTGATTATGGTGGGGTTGATGGGAATGATCTTCAGGTCCTGTACAATTTCCTCGATGAGGATTCCGACGACAGACAATATGACAATGGCGACGTCGAGCAAGTTCCACTTGTCCTTAACGTACATCCTGAAGCCCAATGCGATGAGCTTCATTGTACTCTCCAGTATGAAGACGGCAGTGAAAAAGTAATTGAAAATCCTGAGGGCATACTCCCAGTAGTCGGGCATGTGGTAACGTTCGGTCGCCATCGTGATTACGTTGAGACCGATCACGAGGGCTATCGCGAGGTCGAAGTACTTGGAGGTGACAATTTTGTGGATGTCGAGACGCCATGGGGCATAATTGATGTAGTAGGGCGGTTCGTTCATCTCTGAAAATAATTGGAATATAGAGACGACAGTTTCTACATAGAAACTAACCCTGACATGAAAAAGTCAGGTTCGATGCGCACTTACTCCTTCGCCTCTTCTCCATCTGGAGTGCCCTTTTCGCAGCTTTCCTGATCCTTTCCTCCTTTTCCTGCTCCTCCCTGCACCTGTGGAAGTTCTCCACGACGACGCCGACAAACATGTTCAACACGAAGAAGCCGACGAGAAGAATAAACGAAATGAAGTACAGCAGCCTCCATTCGGAATAATTTACAATAGGCTGTACCGAAAAGGAAAAAGTAAATAATATATCGATAAAAATGAGTTTGTATCATCAACTACTTGATAATGAAAGCTGAGTCATAAGCTTATTACATTTGTTGTGTTCTCCGGTGCAATAAAATGTACAATTTGTTTTTAAGTGTAGGCTTAATTACTGCATTGAGAAAAAATGAAGAATAAACATCGTTTAACATAAATAAAATGCGAATCTTAACATTGATTTTCTCTCTATAGTGGCTTTATGTTTTAGGCGCTCTGCAATCGGGACTCGACCTAGCAACGAAAATGTGAATGATGCTCCGAATTAATAAATCAAAGGTTTCAAGGGAGTGGTAAAAAAGATGTTTTTTTTATTGAATATATAAGCAACTGAAATTCAACACATGCTGAAATGTCAACGGGGATCCTTCACCAAGGCAGGAATTTCATACGCACCTTTCCAGATATTTTTATTAAATGTGTGTATATAGGATTGATAGCTCTCAAAACGGCTAATCGCATGGTATGGCGGCCTTATTTGAGGAAATGAAAGCCAAAATGAAATGAACAAAAAATTGGTAAGTTTGGTTTTTCATTATTCCAAAAATTATTTAAAAATAGTGCGTGTCGGTTCGTCTGCGCACATTGGAAGCGAAGCTGCTTAAGCTATTAAAAACGAGTAAGCCTATGTAGCAAATTTAACCAAAGGAAAACACCAAGTCTTATCCAACTGCTTTATTAAAGATGAGCGACCGGTTTCGGCTTCATAGAAGCCATCTTCAGGCTCGCAAACAAGTTGTTTTGTTTTAGGGCTCCTGTTGTTCGAAGTGTGCGGCGTCACACATAGAAAACAAATACGTTGACATACACAGTTAATATAAATAAAACTTAGATATTAACACACATTAAACAAGATTAACTACATAAAGTTTTTTTTAGGACGTGGATCAAGCCCTGAAGGCGTGAGCTTCCTCATACTTGAGAGGTTGGGAAGTAACTTACTGTTTGTTTGTTTGCGAGCCTGAAGATGGCTTCTATGAGGCCGAAACCGGTCGCTCATCTTTAATAAAGCAGTTGGTTAAGACTTGGTGTTTTCCTTTGGTTAAATTACCATGATCAACTTTGTGAAGCTGGACAACCTTCGGTCTATTAAGCAAGGCTAGCACGAATGAATCGTGATTAGCTAGTGAACGATCTGGCAAGAGGAGATAGAACAGAGAAGAAGAGGAGACTGCTGGAGCGCGTATCCGACAGCATGGCGCTAGAGATTTCAAGAGCGTTGTGACGAAAGCCTGCGATAAGAACATTCGCCAAACTGATGCGGTGAAGTTGTTTGGATTTGTGTTTTTGTTTTATAAAGCCTACGAAATCGATCGTGGCGAAAGCACAATAATGAGTAAAGGTGGAATTTCTGTTAGTTTTGTTTTTAGATTTGTTTTGGAAGGATCAACAAGTGCTGTCACAGCAAATTTCTCAAAAAACATTGTTAATGAAATGATTATGTGAAATTGTTAAATATTCCAGTTTTTTTAAAAGTTGTTATAAACTCACCCACAAAAAAAAAACAACACGCTAAACAAGCCAAACGTTGAATATAAATTACAACGAGGTAATGAGAATTACCTATGTAAATCATTTATCAATTATGGTTATGTAAATCAAAATGAGAGGATTAGCGGAGATTCGTATAAATCAAGATAGTATTAAAAAACAGTAAAACTTTTAACTCCATTAAAACATCAATTCAAATCACATGGTTCACTAATATTTCTCATAAGTATCCTGAAGGGGCTATACTTAGGTAAACATTAGAATATTGACAAAAGTCTAACTAATTTGTTTTCGGAATATGCTGAAATGGGTTTTTAGATTTGTATGCAAATTATAACAGTAGAGCTTAATTACAAGAATTGAGCTTGATCTTATTTAAAAAAAGACTATATTACCTATTCATCGGAATATTTTCTCAGATTTTGTTATAAATATTCGATATTAGAATGAATGCTCTAGAGTCTAGGTTAACAAAAGGCGGATTTACTGATATTTCGAAAAACCGAAAAACGACAAGAGTAAAGTGCCATTTGTAAACGATATAGTAGAAATTGTTATTAAACTTTAGTATAAAAATTTATAAGTAGAATAAATATTAAAGGTTTAAGTAACCTCTTGGAGCCAATTGTGAGAAAACAAAAGAAAGTTGACAAGAGTAAACTACCCATTTGCCCTCGCCGATTTGTGATTTTCACTTTCGAGAGGTAGTACTACCACAAAAATACAAACATACTAGTGTTGCCCACGAGACGAGACGAGACGAGACTTTGAAAAATCTCGTCTTGTCTCGCAAAGAAAGTGGAAAGTCTCGTCTCGAGTCTCGTCTCGCAATAAAAGTCTCGTCTCGTCTCATGTCTCGCGCGAGAATCTCGCAAAAGTCTCGCAAGTCTCGCAAATTTTTTATGTTCCCTATCTAAATAAAATCAGTACATTTTTTTTATTTTAAAGAACAAAAAGATAGTATTCTAACAAGATAAATAGAAAAAAACCGAAAATCAATCATATATACATGAAATACAAAAAATAATAAAATCACTTCTAATTTTGATTTCAACGAACAAAAACAAAATACCGAGAAAAAAACATAATCATTATATAAAAACAGTATAATAGATTATATCGCCCCAATATCTCAGTTATTATCTCATTATCTCAATAATACGATTCTTTTCTCAAACTTCGGTGGTAATAATTATTGTATGTTGGGGAATAGGAAAATGAATAAATTATGATCTTATTTTAAAAAAATGTTTGTCGTAACTTATTGTGATAACACAGGCTGCTCCGTATTATGCGGCTTTAAAAAAATGTTTCAATAACATTCACGATATTTAGAATAATTAATTAATATTTGCCATTTTTATCTGCGATATTTCGAGACTTTTGCGAGACTCTCGTGCGAGATTCGAGACGAGACTTTCAAAAGTCTCGTCTTGTCTCGCAAGGAAAATTTAAAGTATCGTCTCGAGTCTCGTCTCGAAAACGATACGAGACGAGACGAGATTCTCGCAAACGAGAATATCGTGGGCATCACTAAAACATACACACCCACCACCCAGAGATTTGTTCGAAAACATGTTTTTTTTTAAATCAGGGGACCCTAAAACATCTAGAAATATTAACAACTCAAAATCGAAAAAGCGACCCGATTTCAATAATTATTTCTCAAATATGAGCTCCATCCATGTAACTCTGCAACAAATGGTGTATTCACTGGGTAAACTGCCCCAAAATATTCTATTTTTTGATGAAAACACATGATATTATGGTGTTTTATAGAAAGGGCCCCAGAAAGGGTTTTCAAAATTTCAATTGACGTTCTGACAATCTTAGGACAAATCAATAAAACGGGTATATTTAAATTATGAAATCGATATACATAAAATTAACGGAATATTTTAAATAACGACAAGTGCAAATCCACGCGGCGAACGGTGGAGTTAAGGTGCACCGAGCGATATGCTGTGTTCGTCGGTGGCCCATAATTGAGAAAGAAATAGGTAACTTTTATAATAGAGAACAGCAATTTAGTAACTTAATCCCGTCGGTTACTTTTTTTTTTAATAGAACTATGTAAGACATGGTAGATTTTGCTAAGTATGTCACAAAGTATATATGAAATCCTGGTTGACTACATTTTATCCGCTCTCAAAGTATTTCAACCTAAAAAGTATGTTAAGAAAAAATTTTTAAATTAAATATGTTCTTTATCGTCACAACCGAAATATCTATAATAGTAATAAAACTAAGAAAGTACTATTTTTTTAGTGTAAAGAACACATGCTAGCACTTTCAAAAGTGCCAATGGATTTACAAAAAAAAAAAAATATTTTTATTCTACTTCTTTTTTTAACTTTTTTGTATGTATACAGTGAAATAACTGAATCCCAAGCGTTACCAAAGTTTTCGAAATATTTAGTTTTATTTCCATTTGTTGCGTTTGCATGTATATAAAGTTGGCGGACAACCCTCTCAGGCCGGCAAAACAAAATAGTGGAGATTTTGTGTCTTTTTTGTAGCTTTTTTGTAGCTAGAAAACGAATTTTGTAGCTATTGAATAGCCGGAGCTACAAAAGGTGGGCTAACTTAATATTAAGTTAGCGGCCACCGCTATAACTCATACACGGAATGTAATAGGATGGTTTGCGCAGGAATGTGTGTCTTTAGAAGTACTTGAAAGTCACTGGGCCAAAACAGTTTTTGGCCACATTTGGCAAATTTTGGCCAAAAATGACAAGATGTTCAATCATCACTCGCGGTTCAATTTCATGATATAGTAGCGATCTTAAAAATCATTTGGCATTGAAAACCTTCTGTTAATTGGCCGAAAAAACGGACAAAAATTGCCACAAATGGCAAAAAATACGAAATTTTTTTATTTCAGCCACAACACGGGAAATCCTGTATATACGCCAACAGGTTGAACATGTGGTACACAGAGAGCTCAGAAAAGCTATCAGGGGGTCAACAAAAAATACCCAGAAATGGCCAAAAATTCTAAAATGACTTATTTCGGCCAAAACGTGCTAAATCCTGTATATACCTGAATTGTTTGAAAATGCGGACCATGGGAATTCCAGCAACAATGTGGAGGATTTAGGAGACTCTGCTAGACACTATAAGTCACTTTGTACAGCGGGCCTGTGGAGCTACAAATTCTAAAATGACTTATTTCGGCCAAAAAGTGATAACTCCTGTATATACTTCGACAGTTCTTAAATGTGGGCCCCGGTATTTTTAGACACACTGTCTAAGGATTCAATGGATCCTTTTAGACACTGGAATTCACCTAAGACTGCGGGCCTGTGGAGCTACAAATTGTAAAATGACTTATTTCGGCCAAAACGTGATAACTCCTCTATATACTTCGACAGTTCGAAAATGTGGGCCCCGAATTTTTAGACACACTCTCTAAGGATCCAATGGATTCTTCTAGCCACTGGAATTCATCTAAGACTGTGGGCCTGTGGAGCTACAAATTGTAAAATGACTTATTTCGGCCAAAACGTGATAACTCCTGTATATACTTCGACAGTTCGAAAATGTGGGCCAGGGAATTTTCAGACACACTGTCTAAGGATCCAGTGGATCCATCTAGCCACTGGAATTCTACTGAAACTGCGGGCCTGTGGAGCTACAAATTCTAAAATGACTTATTTCGGCCAAAACGTGATAACTCCAGTATATACTTCGACAGTTCTTAAATGTGGGCCCCGGAATTTTTAGACACACTGTCTAAGGATCCAATGGATCCTTCTAGCCACTGGAATTCACCTAAGACTGCGGGCCTGTGTAGCTACAAATTGTAAAATGACCTATTTCGGCCAAAACGTGATAACTCCTGTATATACTTTGACAGTTCTAAAATGTGGGCCCCGGAATTTTTTTGACACACTGTATAAGGATCAATTGGCTAGAAGGATCCATTGGATCTTTAGACAGTGTGTCTGAAAATTCTGGGGCCCACATTTTCGAACTGTCGAAGTATATACATGAGTTATCACGTTTTGGCCGAAATAAGTCATTTTACAATTTGTAGCTCCACAGGCTCGCAGTCTTAGATGAAGTCCAGTGGCTAGAAGAATCCATTGGATCCTTAGAGAGTGTGTCTTTAAATTCGGGGCCCACATTTTCGAACTGTCTAAGTATATAGAGGAGTTATCACGTTTTGGCCGAAATAAGTCATTTTAGAATTTGTAGCTCCACAGGCCCGCAGTTTCAGTAGAATTCCAGTGGCTAGAAAGATCCAATGGGTACTTCGGCAGTGTGTCTGAAAATTCCGGAACCCACACTTTCGAACTGTTGAAGTATATACAGCATTTAGCACGTTTTATCCGAAATTAGTTCTTTTAGAATTTGTTGCTCCACAGGCCCGCTGTACAAAGTGACCTTTAGTGTCTAACAGAGTCTCCTAAATCCTCCAAATTGTCACTGGAATTCCCATGGTCCGCATTTTCGAACAATTCAGGTATATACAGGGTTTAGCACGTTTTGGCCGAAATAAGTCATTTTAGGATTTTTGCCCATTTCTGGGTATTTTTTATTGACCCCCTGCTAGCTTTTCTGAGCTCTCTGTGTACCACATGTTCGACCTGAAATTCCTGCGCAAACCAGAGCATCCTATTACATTCCGTGTATGAATTATAGCGGTGGCCGCTAACTTAATATTAAGTTAGCCCACCTTTTGTGGCTCCGGCTATTCAAAAGCAACAAAATTCGTTTTCTCGCTACAAAAAAGCTACAAAAAAGACACAAAATCTCCACTATTTTGTTTTGCCGGCCTGAGAGGGTGGTCCGCCAACTTTATATACATAGCGTTTGCCGGACGTTTGCCATGGCCGATCTTTTTATGATGCGAAAAAATTATTCGTAAGATCTTGAGCAGACCGAGACGGAATTGTGTCACACAATTACGCTCACTTGAACGTAGTTTTGGTTGAATAACACAAAATGAGAGACAACACATTACAACCTGCATATGAAAAATGTGATTCTACGATTCCAAAACATTTTTTTGTATACCCTCTTTAATTTGTTCGCTGCTTGTACATATAGTTTCGTATATAATTTTACTTTCCAAATACGAATACTAAGTAGTTAAGCAGAGGATCGAGATGACGAATTACATGATAAGAAAATTGAAAAACAGTAAGACAGTAAGACTGAACTCCAAGAGGCGGGATTGGCCATTCATACTAACAAATTAGAATACATTATTATCGGGAACGAAAGCACATATAACTTAGAAGTGAAACGAACAACTAAAAGATGTGAGAACGTGTAGATATTTGAGAGTTCTATTTAACAGGCAAGAAAACAGTCAAGACGAAACTAAAAAAAAATAAATAAAGAAAACAAATCTCCCGATTTCTCATTCCAATATTAACGCACATATACATCACTATAGAAACGAATAAAAAAAATCATATTTGAAACAATAATAACATATGGGGCAGAAATATGGGACATTAGTAAGAAAAACCGTAGTAAACTTCTATCACCCGAAATATATTTCCTATGACGAAGCTTCAGAAAGTCAATATTTGGTAGAATAAGAAACGAAACAATAAGAAACATGGCGAAAGTAGATACAAACATGATAGAAATAAGTCAAGAGAAACAGCTTACATGGTTTGGTCATACAAGGAGAATGGAAGAACATAGATGGCCACGACGAATACTGGAATGGATACCCAGAGAAAGAAGGAAGAGAGGCCGACCGAAAAATCATGTTTCCAAGTTATTTCTAAATAAAAACGTTCATAACCAGTGAAAAATGTGTTCAAAAACGATTTCATATGCACCGTTTTCTCAGTAGGGCATCAGATGCGCCCGAACACATACAAATTCTACACATACATAAATCAAATCAAAACCGCCTACAGCGATCATGAGGACGTTATTCCTATTAGGGCTGTTTCCATGTCTCTTATGTTTTGTTCGATGTGTGAAGGAAACATTTTAATTTTTAATTTTTAACTGTGTTGTCTGTTTATCTGTGACGTCTTACATATCGTTCAGCGTGAGCCCTAAAATGCTTTAATATTACGAGCCTGATGATGACTACTAGATAGTCGAAACCGGTCGCTCTTTGGTTAATAAATTGGTGGTGAAGACTTTGTGTTTTCTTCTGGTTTAATTACCATGGCCACCTTCGAGATACTGGACAACCTTCGGTCTATAAATCAAATATGTGTGAAATCATGAATGAATCGGCTTGATGTACTCCCCGCATAGTAGACAAATTCCTGGTGTATGAGAGGTCATAAAGAAGCGTAAAGTCCGTAAAGTACCTTCGGAGGTACTAAAAATTCAAGTAATAAAATAACTACAAAATGCCGACGTACTGAGCGCATTCAAAAATTTCATTTTACCCGACACTAAAGCACAGTATTTATTTACGATATTTCATGCAACGGACCCTCGTATAATTTGGTTCGAAACTAATACAGTCACAGTCAGTGGACAGCAATATCTCTGTATCTCTGTCCACTATTACAGTCGGGCTACTAAAGTTGTAAAACGATAAAGAGCGCAAATAGTGCAAGTGCATTTTCGGCAACTTTACGATTTAGGCTTTACCAACTGAGTTTAGAAAATGAATAAATTTATTTTTTCCATTCAGTAAATTGTATTTACTGTGATATCAGAATTACATTAAGTGAATCGCATAATTCATTACATTAAATTAATACTGCATCATTTATTTGTTTGGTTTAGATTCTTTCAAAAGTTACAGATTAATTCAAAATTGTACAAATGTGTGCATAATAATGTCAATAGTGGAAAAAGGTCTAATATAAGTTGTTCGGTATTTTAGATGTTCATATACGTATTATTAAATGGATTGTTTTCAGAAAGGTGCGAATATCTTGTTTTTTTTTTTAAAGAAGCAGCTTTTACTCCTGGTATCAAAACGTTCTCTTTTGTTTGATAAATTAACGATCACAGCATGCAACTCTAAAAATAAAGTTTCGAATTTTAGTACAAAATATCGAGTGCCCAATAGCAATATGTTGCTATTGGGCATAACTTTTAGCTCAAAGACCGAATTCCAATACTCCGGGTCCAATACTTCCTGAGATGTACAGATTTTTTGTAAAAACATCAAATGATCAAAAATGAGTTAAAAGGACGTCTTGATTATTAAATTGCTTCTAATTCAAGCACTAAGCGATACATACGAAATCACTACATCTAATTGTATTTCACAACAATGTGGAAAGCCATACGTGGAGAAAAAGCTGCCACAACAATTACAATTTAACTGAAAAGACCATTAGTGTTAGCGATTTAATAAAAATTTAACAAAAATGTTAAAGAAAACCAGAGTGCAAAACTTTCAAGTGTTAAAAATTGAAAAGCAGCGTTGCTAGAGTGAGCAGAATATAGTGAAAAAGAGGAATCTAAATGGATAGTTATACCTACGCGAAAGATGGCATTCGATAAAAGAGAGGCCTCGACGAGTTAAATGGAGCCTCTCTTTTGCGCGATCAATAGTAGATTGGAAAGTGGTCGAACATGAAAAGAATAGAGATAATGTTTGAACAAAGTAACAGACAACTGCAACAAATAAATAATTTAAGCCTACAAAATGAACACAGAGAAAACCATTGATGGTCATAGAATAGCAGGCATGTAGAAATACATTCAAACGGGAATCAAGCATAGCAAGTCAGTGCATTTAAACATCGTTGAGTAAAGGTACCGGAGGAGAAACGAATTAATACAGAGATGGATGGGTGGATCTGCACGAACCACGTGGTAATGAAACAAAAACCTATTGTAAAATGAGGTTACAAGTTGTTACAAATAAAATACCTGAGAGCAATATTCTCGATGGCAAGAGAGGATGAAATTCGAAATAAACTTCTAGCGGAGATGCAAGTGAAACTTATTGGAAACAACAAAGAAAGAAATCAATTCAGATGATTTGAGCACTTATGTAAAATATTAAACAGAAACGATATTATGAACGAAAAGAACTAGAAAGTTAACGAGGGATGTGCTGAAAAAATGCAATATCCAAATAACGCGGATCCAGTTGGCAGCAGGCAATGACATTGTCAAGAAATAAACATGAGTGGGCGTATTTTGACCCTGACTATTAACAACATTTTAAGGAATATTTGGGATTAATATACACCTACGAATTATTTGAAATATTATATAAATTACCTGTTTGTCGACGCCCACCGCATCTAATCCGGTGTACATGATGTTCACCCAGCCGTCCCTCGAGCTCAGTACAAATAAGGACATCAATGCTTGGACGAGATCGTCAAAATTGTACTTTTGGTTCTTCCATTCGTATCCTCTGGCATCGCAGTCTACTTTCGTCTCAATACCGGTCAGATTCTCACCGGAACAATAGTAGAACGTTCCCTTAAACAGCTGAAAAACAAGTCTAAAATTTGGACTTCCATCTGACAACATCCAGATTTATAGGACCATTTGTAGTGTAATCGAAAAACAAGGCAACTAGTCAATTAAATAATGTAGAAGTATAATTGGACGACTATTCAAGGATTCAGTTAGGTCCAGATTAGAAGAATGGGTAGGTACTGTAGTTCAAGGGGGAGGGGGGCACTGTGTTACTAACACTACACAGGTACATGGTCGTTATTTGTACCACTTTAAGTGGTCGCCAGCTAATTTACTGAACATAATCGTGAACGACGAGGCCTGCGGTTGTTCGAAAAAGTTGTTCAAAAAATTTTTTTTTACAAAATATAATGCCATATAAAAATGCGTAGGTACATATTAAGTTAAGCATGTAATTGTCAAGACATAAAATGAGAATATTATGTTTTTACCATTAATGTACGTATAAATACAAGCAGACAATATAATACATGTCAAACTATGAGTTAAGGATTCAGAAGCAGTATGGTTCATATATATTTGACAAAAAAATTTGGTTGTCTGTACAGTCGGTTTACGGTCGATAATTTTACGTGATAATGTCATGAAGAAACATTGATGAAAAATTGCATACGTTTATGAATTGCATTAAATTATTATCACTAAATTATCATTGATTAGTTTGCTGGTTTTAAAAAGCCCGTATTAACCAATTTTATATTATAGAAGATTTTTTCGCACTGCGGTTGGCCGGTCCAATTTTTCATTTTAGACACATTGTTATGACATGTGTGAACTTAAACATTAATCTTGAACCTCATATGAATTGCTACGTAGGATAATGTTTGTCATTGAATACTAAATGAAAGCATTCGACTTTTTATACGATCATTTATATCATTCATAATAATATGTTAATCGAAATCGTAATATAACCTATTATTACTGCACTCGCTGAACGGTGCTACTTTGTTTTAATGATGAAAGAAAAAAATATACATTAGATTATATAGCTAATCAAAATCTTAGAATGCAAGAATCAATTACCTTATTTGCCGCAATTTTGATTGTAATAAGCAATGGTATTAACTGGAAATATCCAATTCACTTTATGAATAGCCGGCAATACGTTAACGTCAAGCTGTGTGCTGCCGCTGTCTCTCTTTTACGCGGACCCAAGCGCCAGGCAGAATGGAAGGGAGATAGATGCGTCAGAAGCGAAACGGTAACGTACAGCGCGTACGATATCTGATGAGCTAGAATTCCAAGAACTTACTAAGCCAATAAACCCCTTCTTATCGGAACTACTGTAACAATATACCGCGACAAAGGCGTGCCTTAAAAATTTCGACATTATTGTCAATGTCGAATGCACGTAAAAGCTAATATGGTAAGTGCTACGACCGCGCCGTCAATGACTTTCAAACCCTGCTGATGCTCCCGCGATTGTCGGATACCGACAAAGGTAGCTACACGTTTTCTTGGAATTTTACCTCATCACAGTTTGAACAAATAGTATGTGTGCGTACAATGGGTCACAAGCCAAACGAATCGATCTCTGTCACTTGTTCTCGTTCTCGCTTCTACGCATTGGTCAGACCAGGCGTGTCGTTACAATCTTCTTTTCTGGGATATGTAGCCCGCACAAAGATGTTTAAGACGTTTATCACGTCAAAAATATAGCCTGACTCCTTACTTCTGATAATATTTTTTTGCATCAAGTTTAACAATTTTGTATATTTATAGCAGATAATTTTGTATTTATATTTTACAGAAAATATAAATAAATATAAATAAAAATTATAATTAATTTATAGAAATTTATTCGCTCATTAATTAAGGTCATCCATTCGTCCATAGAAAACGCAATGTAAAAATGATATGCGTACCATGTAAAAGTGACTAAAATCACTTTGAGAGTTAATTCATTTCAGAAATACAAAAATCTACCTTTTGAAAACACTGTAGGTAAGTAAAATTTGGAAACATTTTTCTCCACATAAATACGTGGTTCAAATTGGAGTGTACTACATTTTTGAAATTTTTTATTACATCGTATCTTTCCAGTACTTAAGTTTTAAATAAAAATCGTGATGTGTTCATCAGAGTACTTTCTCATATATAGGGTGTTTCAATATGCGTTTGCCAAATCCAAACGGGAAATAGATACGGTTAATTTAAGCAAAAAAAAAGTTTATTTTATACTAATTCAATGGTAGAATATATATTCTAAATTTAAAATAAATTCTTGTAGCAAATTTTGAGAAAAATTCAAATACCGAAAAACCACAAGTATGAAGTGCCATTCACAGAAGATTTAGCCAAAATCGTTAGGAAACTTTTTTATAGGTATTTAATCGTACAATAAATATTCAAAGTTTAAAAAAAATTCTTGGAGCGAATTTCGAGAAAAATTCAAAAAACCGAAAAATGACAAGAGTAAACAACCCTTTTATCCTGGCCGATTTTTATGAAAAGCTTATTCTCACGTTCTAGTATGGTACAAAGTCTAAATACAAAGTTTTGACCGTTTGTGGTTTTTGGTTTTTGAGAAAATCCTACCACAGACACACATACACACATACACACATACACACATACACACATACACACATACATAGAGACGGTTTTCCAAAAACATGTTTTTTGGACTCGAAAATGGAACTGAAAACGGACTTGGAAAACGTTCAGAAATGCTAATAACTCAATTTCGAAAAATCGACCCGATTACAATACTCTCTCATATATGAGTACCTCATATGAGAAAGTAAAAAGGACATTAAAGTTACTTGTTGACAGATATTTGTCTGTTACGCATGAAATGTTAGAGAATCGTTATCAACATCATCATCACGCAGCCTCTCGCATCCACTGCTGGACATAGGCCTCCCTTAACCACTGCCATTCGTCGCGACCTCTCGCAGCATTCATCCAGTTGACACAATCCTCTTAGTATCGTTGGACTAGAGTGTGGGTTGACGAATTCTACTTCGATATGCTTCTTACATGGGCCTCCATTCAATTATTCTCCTAGTCAACCTATTGTCTCTTCTCCTTGTCACATGTCACTTGTTCAATATTCTTCTCCTAGATGTATAAATCCTCGTTCATTACGATGTTTGTCGTAAACTGATTTTAGATGATTTTTCACCACCAATGTTCACCATATTATCCATATTCATATCCATATTATGCATTATCACCATATCTCCAAAGTCAATTCGCTTAATAGTTATTTAAGTCACAAGGAATGTAAAGACGTTTTACCATTCGAGGTAAGTGTGTACGAGCCGAGGCGAAGCCGAGGCTTGTCACTTGCCGAGAATGTTAACAGTCGATACATTCCGTGTGGCTTATTAGATTTTTCGCTGCCGTTAAAAATTTGCTCATAATTCCTCAAAAAATAAAATGTTTGATTTAGTTGTCTTGTCTTGTCTTATTAAGTTAACGTCTCTTTTACGCTGCCAGGGCCAATTTGGACGGGACCTACAGTTTAACGTGGGCTCCGAACCACGGCCCTCGAGCACGGTTGTACCCCCTTAAGGCTCTCACCCCAGTTGATCCACTCCGTGCTCTACCGACTCAGGGTGTGTGTATCCTAGTCCCGCCCTCCTACAGGATATCCGATCCTATGCGGCCTGGTTACCGGCGTGAATAGGAACGGGATTTTGGATACATTTTACACACTTCCCGCAACACACACAACATCCATGGATTACGTGGGATTCGAACCCACGACGACAGTGTCCGCCTGATTCAAGGCCCGCGCCTTAAACCACACGACCACCGCCGCCCCTTTGATTTAGTTTGGACGTACGTCACTCTGTCATAAGTTGACTGACATACGTCAGACTTACATATGTCAGTGCGTAACTAGGGATAAATCAACTTGATTTACTCTTTTGATATTCCTAGGAATGTAAATGACAGTATTTACATTCCGTCGTCAAGGAAAAAAAATCGTGATGTGTTCATCAGAGTACTTTCTCATATATAGGGTGTTTCAATATGCGTTTGCCAAATCTAAACGGGAAATAGATACGGTCAATTTAAGCAAAAAAAAGTTTATTTTACACTAATTCAATGGTAGAATATATATTCTAAATTTAAAATAAATTCTTGTAGCAAATTTTGAGAAAAATTCAAAACCCGAAAAACCACAAGTATAAAGTGCTCTTCACAGATGATTTAGCCGAATACGTTACAAACCTTTTTATACATATTTAATTGCACAATAAATTTTCAAAGTTTAAAAAGAATTCTTGGAACGAATTCCGAGAATAATACAAAAAACCCAAAATCGACAAGTATAAAGTATCCTTCACAGAAGATTTAGCCAAAAACGTTAGAAAACTTATTTATACATATTCAATAGTAGACTAGATATTCAAAGTTTAAAAAAAAATTCGTGCAGTGGATTACGAAAAAAATTGAAAAAACCGTAAATTGACAAGTATAAAGTGCTCTTCACAGAAGATTTAGCCAAAATCGTTAGGAAACTTTTTTATAGGTATTTAATCGTACAATAAATATTCAAAGTTTAAAAAAAATCTTGGAGCGAATTTCGAGAAAAATTCAAAAAACCGAAAAATGACAAGAGTAAACAACCCTTTTATCCTGGCCGATTTTTATGAAAAGCTTATTCTCACGTCCTGGTATGGTACAAAGTCTAAATACAAAGTTTTGACCGTTTGTGGTTTTTGGTTTTTGAGAAAATCCTACCACAGACACACATACACACACACACACACACATACATACAGACGGTTTTCCAAAAACATGTTTTTTGGACTCAGGGGACCTCAAAACGTTCAGAAATGCTAATAACTCAATTTCGAAAAATCGACCCGATTACAATACTCTCATATATGAGTACCTCATATGAGAAAGTAATAATACACGAATGTTATTTGCCATTTTCATGCTACGTATCTATGCATATAAGAGCGATTTACGATAGCCTGAGCTTGAAAATACATATTATTATAATAATGTGATTGATGTAATGTATGTATGTAATATGTAATGTATGTATGTAATGTAATATGATGAACATCACCTTGGCGAACTCCGTCCTCGATTGTAAAACCTGCTGTGTTCTCGTAATGCTTTTGCATTGATGTAGATGTGTCTCATGATTGCTAAGTATCCATTCGGCATTAAGTTGAGGGTTTCAGCATGATGTGTTGATTTATTGTATCAAAAGCCTTCTCGTAATCGACAAACATTCAAAACAAAGGCTTTTTATATTCCACAGATTATCCGATTAGCGTCCTAATGACTTGGAGGTGATCGTTCGTACCATATTCAGCTCTAAATCCCGCTGGCTCTCAAAGTTGATATAGGTCTAAGTTGGAAATAATACGCATGAAGAGATTGTACGTATGGGAGAGTAAACTTATTGAACGATAGTTGAGTAAGTCGGTAATACTGCCCAACTTATGAATATTACTGCTCGATCCCATTGTGCAGGTATTATTACTTTATCTATATAGGCATTGAAGAGCTTACTCATAGATTTAAGAAGTGTAGGGCCTCCATATTTATTAGATTCTCAAACTTATAGCTTCTAGATTTTCTTAATTCTTCAGGATAAACATCTGGTATGTCTTCAGATTTTTGATTTTGTATGTGTGGAATTTCTTCTTCGTAATTTATAACACTAGAATATAGCATAAAGATCTTTAGCTACGTTTAGTATTTCATATGTTGCCACTGCGAAAAATCTGTTATAATTTTTTTTTGTTTATAAATATTTTTCTTTCGCTCTGTTATGCATTGTCTCAATATTTTCATTCTCCTGTTTCCTTCTTTAATCATAGATATTTTTTATGTGTTGTACTTTGTTACATCTTGTCGAATTACTGTCGATGTGTCTCTATGAAGATGTTTCAGCTCTGTTAAGTTTGATGAACAGCTTTCTCTTAGTTTTCTTCTTCTTGCCAGGAGGAAATTAATACCTACACTTAGTTTATCTTTTTATGTGCAGTCCTGCAGCTTTGCTGTGCCCTCTTCTTAATTTCAGTGAGCATCTGATATATTTCACCTAAATTTAAAATATCTTCGACATTCTCCAGGGCAAGTAGTTTCTTTTTCATGATTTCTTCATATTTGTCCTTGTCTACGTTTGGGTTCCATGTATTTTCAATTGGTTATGTCACCATTATTCTCTTTTCTATTCTAATGTTCATTATTATTTTTGCTCTTACCATTCTATGATGGCTTTCAATTGAGCATTTATTTAGGACCCCAACATTCTGAATAACCTTTTTTTTATTAGAAATTATGAAATCAATTTTTTTTTTCGTTTTTCTATCCGGACCTGACGATGTCCATTTTCTCTGTGGTGACTTCATAAAGAAGCTATTCATTGCATATAGCTTGTGGTTTATTAAGATTTCCAGAGGTATCTGACCAATTTCATTTCTTTGGCCAAATTTGTGGACACCTTTAGAAGTTTCGCTGTCATCTTCTCAGTGTTCCAATTTAAAATTTAATTCTCATATTAAAGAGAGGTCTATTGACTAAGTGCGGTGCTTACATCATCATAGAATGCGTTCATATCATTGCCTAAATGTATGCATTCAGGGTCCATTTTCTTAATAATTTTTTGGTAGTTCAGTTTTAAGTTTAGACACATTATTCTGGGACAAATACTCTGAATTTCTGAGATAATGTGGATATATGGTAGAGAAACGTAGTATATTGAAAATGTAAAAAATTTCTTAAGAAAAAAAAAACTGAAAAGTCAGTAGTGGTTGAGTAGCTGTCGATCACTGATTGGTGTATACTTCTAAAGTAGTAGTAGTAGATTCACGCCATAATTTCTATTAATCTCAAACCAATCGCTATTTTACCACTAATGTACTTGAAGCATTTAAGAGTAAAACTCGAAACTATGTTCTCGGTTTTAACGGTACCTAACTAAAAAGAGAAGAAAAGAGGATTGCTATAAAGAGAAGGCTAGAGAACCACGCTGCGCCCCTAGGGGTGAAAGTGTGCAGTAAAAAAACTTTTCTTTAATAAATTGAAAGAAGCTCAGCAGGTTAGGATATACGTCATTTTATAGTATCAGCTTCGAGTCAATAACTGAAGGCATTGTTACAGGTAAGTTTCCCATGTCCGAAGCCTGAAGAAAAATAGAAATAGCGAAATAAAGTATATGGCCGATCAGTTAATGATTATGAAGAAAATATATTTAACAGAATATTTAACACAGAGTGCGAAATTTTTTGATGAAAAAATGGTATACTATTGTTAGTTATTACACTGCAATGTGGCTTCAAACCATTAAAACAACCCCATCGCTAATTTGTTAATTACAACTTATCAATGATGTTAAAAAGTATTTTATTTCGCTAGTACATATTTTCTTCCCAAACAAATCGGAGGAAACATATAGAGCCATGTTACACACTTTAAAAAACCCTAAACCAAATTTACGCTTAACTACGCTTGGTTTCGAATTAGACATGGTAAATGCTATAACAGGTGCCGTACCTTAAGTGTAAGACTATTTCTGTCATTTTTCAATTCCATTATAATGAAATTGAAAATGTTGGACGTGAAACGAAATATAGCACTTTACGTACACAAAATCAATTATTTAACTAGTTTTGCGATTGTAGATACACCTCAAGTGCTGTTTTCTATATTAAATTTAAAAAAATGATGGTTCTTTACACAACTTTCTTTATTTCATTTTTGACAAGCCTCCGTGGGATCAAAATGCTAGTCTCTTGAGTAAAGCTAGTCGGTTTAAAACTTTTGAATAGCTTACACTCAATTAGGTCAGCAGACGAACAGCTTAAAATTGGAAAAACATTTTTTTCGAACAACTTTTAGTGAACAGGATGGAAATCTAATTTTCTATACTATTGCTTACCTGAACGCCCAGGATACCGAATATAATAAAAAACGTGCAGCATATCAAAACTATGTTGCCGATAGGCCTTAGCGATGATAACAACGTCTGCACAACTAACTTTAAACCGGGAGCTCTATTTATCACTCTGAGCGGACGAAGAGATCTAAGCAACCTAAAAACCTATTCAAGGAGAGTTGAGGTTATAAGGAACCGAAACAATGTTGCGCCGACTCACCCTTAATATACCGAATATCCTAGAGGTAGTATCGTTGATCAGAAACATTATTATATCTACTAGGGAAATTATCACTAAAGAACCATCCATTATGTTCCAGCCCGAGGTGAAGTAGGCATTCGGACCGTAGCACATCCCCGTCGCAACAACCTACGGATTAAAAAATGTTAAGCAGAGTACAGCCCGTTCGATATCTGATGAGTTAGAATTCCAAGAACCTACTAAGCCAATAAACCCCTTCTTATCGGAACTACTGTAACAATATACCGCGACAGAGGCGTGCCTTAAAAATTTCGACATTATTGTTAAGTCGAATGCACGCAAAAGCTAATATGGTAAGTGCTACGACAGCGCCGTCAATGACTTTCTAACGCTGCTCATAATCCGTCGATTGTCGGATACCGACAAAGGTAGCTACGCGTTTTCTTGGAATTTTACCTCATCACATTTTGAACAAGCAGTAAGCAAGATGTCTCTGCCTCACCTTGACGAACATCTCAGTAGCGAAGACGATGGAGAAAATGTAATTGCTGCTCTGCAGAAAGAGCCTCTCGGTGCTCTCGGGCGGTATATTAGGCCTCTCCATCGCCAGAGTTATACAGTTCAGGGCTATGAAGAGTAGGACGACGTTGTCGAACCAGTTTTGTTTCACCAACCAGCCGCAATACTTTCTGAACCTAAATTAGACATAGTAATCAAAAATAATTTTTCGATATATGTTTATAGTCTTCGCAGGATATACCACGAACTGTTTGAGTTCCGTGAGTGATTTGTGATTGATAACATTAGATATGTAATTAATTATATAACATATAATAGAAAATAAAATATTAGGGTTATATGAACCAACGGTATGATCCACAGGGTCGTTTATTTATTCAAGATATCCGTCATTATCAAAATCACAGATGTACTTTTGTTTGTTGTCGTGGAATAGCGATAAAGCGAATTTTGGAGTAGTGGGGTGCACAGATCATCCTAGGCCTCTCCAAACGGGGTTTAAGGCTGTTCGATACCTTGTAGGGACAACTGAATTCCGCTAGATGCCACTAACATCGAAAATGTTGTAAAAATAAATAATTTTGACAAAACTCCGCCGCGCTTCCCTCATTCACGGGGACAACGACCAGATGTTTTATGACGGGTCGAAAATTTACTCGGACGTTTACTCGGCATTTAAGATTTTGTCACTGTAACCCGGATATTCATCGTAGGTAATGTAGGCGATATAGCCTGAAAATGTCATTTTGAGTGTGGGAGCTGTTTTTTCTCTCAAATATCATGTGCAATAAAAATATTATTTTCCTTTTGACGTATTTCCCCTCGACATATTTTCGAGAATTGTCTCAATCTAATGTAGGACAAAAAATGTTCGACGTCTGACCTAATCTATAAGGTTTCTTAGCTTTTAGCCTGAAGTATCTTGCGCCCTTCTATAATTTCGATATCACAAAAATTGCCAATTCTATGACGTTTCGTACTTAATGTAGATTAACAATTCAACAAACAATTTGAATAACTTCGAGAATTTTCCTCGCAAATTCTGACTGAACAAATTAAGGAAAATAAGAACCAAAGTATTTATAAACTGTTGTACTTGTATATGTGTCATTTTTTTTTAATAAATCGTTCTGTTCTCGATCTTTCTGGTAACTGACCGAATTATATATTTATGAGGATTAATTCAAGCGTTGGTCCTGTTAGATTACTGTATTGGGGCGGCGGTCATATCGTACGGAATTTTAATCCCCAATCATAAGATCCGTCATCTCGTACCGCTCCTCTCAGGTAAGTTTTTAAGTAAAAAATGAGTATCGAGGTGGTAATCGGTCCTGTTCGTTTTACTAAAACTCAATTGTTTATCCTTGCCCTAACAAGCGATAGCGAATAGAACGAAAATAGTGTAGCCCACTTCGAGAGTTAATATGTGCTACCACTTCTAGGGTAGTACATACTTATGGGGCCACTGACATAAACAAAACTTGACACACTTCCGAGTGGAGGTGAAACTAAAAAAGTCAAACGCCTGAGACGAGTAGCAGGCCTCAAATCTATCATATGTATGACCTGTACGAGGAGAAAATAATGAGGATCGTATTAAAAGGACTGGCGAAATTTATAATGGAGATTAAAATCGATGAGGACATCAGAGAAAGGGATCGGAATTGAAGAAAACAACTAGGATGCATGATTAGGATTAGGAAAGTATAACCGCAGAAACCGAATGCAACCAGGGAACAATATTGTAGATGTCAGTTGTACAGGCAAGGACGTGGATATGTTGTCGCCTCCCACCTTTTAGTATTGACAGTCCAGATGTATCCCCCTGTCGAGATGCGCAAACCCCGAGGAAACCACGAACAAAGAGTTTTCACTAGACACAGGGACAACCCGCCAAGATGCTACGACTACAGAGAAAAACATACAGCTAGCTTCAGAGGCTGTGAGAAAAACCAGATGAGGTAGAAAGAGAAAGACGTGTAACGACCCAAAAAGACACAACAGGTAATAGGAAGTAAAACCACCTACAAAAAGTTAACGGCAAGCACAATAAGGATGACACTAGAAGACACCAAACCATAACAATATGAAGTGTTTAATGCACCTGACGACATTAAGAGCAGTTATGAAACTTTATGTAAATCGCCGTAGAATGGATCTCACCAAATTCATAGCTGGATATACGGATAGGATTACCCCGCATCAATAAAATGACTTGGAATGTTGACGGACTTACATACAAGAAGAACGAACTTGAGTAATTTTATTCTACTTTTCTAACACAAGCTAATTTGAAGTACAAAATGGTAGCTTCCTGGTGGATATTCGTAAGCAAATCAAATCATTGCCGACGACTGGATAGGTAGCAGAAGTTCGCATTTCATCCTATAACCATAAATCGTCTCAAACTGTCGAATGTGTAAATCGGTGTTTTTCAGTGGAACACATTGACAAACCCCTTGACCGGTAAACACAAAATCAGTCTAAATCCACATGGGCAAAGTGTTTAATTTTTTTCAATCAACTTTTTAATACTTTTACTAACCATAAAACATAACTTAACTCAGTAATGTGTATGGTAAATACATGCCTACATTTATTTTTAATGATAGCAATGATTTAACACACATAAGTAAGGAAACTACCATATTGGTCATTAAGATTTGTAACAGTATCGAAATATTAATATTCGGGACAAATGAGTGATATATTATAATACATAATAATCATAGATCACACGGCTTATTTTGTCCTATTTCTGTTTCATTATTTATTCTAGTCCTTATTTATTCCTTATTCGATGTCTTTGGGAAACGTGATGAATTTGGTTCTAGTACTCCTACCCACTTGTATCCTTCTCGTTCGCTATAAGAAACGAATGAAGTGCTCGGGATATCTACGTAAGTTACTTCACCACTATTATATAATTGATTTCTCATAGCGCTAAAATAGCATATTTTTAGTAATATTCCAGCGGTTGATATTTAAATAAAATCAGACTAAACAGACTTGCAATATGTCAAAATACTCGATAGGAAATCTGCTAAGCGAAACGTGTTGACCTGTCCGTATTTAAGTCAGTGGACGTACGGTCTCAAACTTCATTTCTGCCCAATCTGCTCTTATCTGCATTAAGTGTCATCTACCCATTTATGTTTTTACTATTTAATTAGATTTAGTTTGCTTTTACAAATAAACAAACATGCAAATATTCTAGCCAGCTCAGCAAAAGACACTTTATACATTAATGGAGTTAGTAGGGCCAGGACTGAGGAATAAATTAACGTTCAATTTAAAAGCCCTCTATTAACTTAACAACAAAAATCCGTTCTTAATATTTGACGCAATTACGGACCATAATTAGGTGTGTGTTAAATTATCTCTACGAAAAATATCTACGCTATGTCACTCCATGCACTGCCCTACCCCAATTAGTCTGTACTTTTATTATTGTATGAATAGTTGGTGGTATTATCTGGAAGTTTGCAGTATAATAATTTTGTGAAGGGTGTCGATACTTTCTAAGTTTCAATCCTATTATCATTTTTTTCGACAATCCATTACACCGATTATCTACCGTAAATATCGGGTGTTTTTTTTTTAAATTTCACCTCCTTGTAGGCTGTGGATAGTGTTTGTGAATGCGCCTTACTAAAAAATGTCAATATTTAAAGGGGTTGACATAACCTCACTTTTTTAATACAAATTGAAACTGCTCCAATTAGTTACCAGTGTCTTGAAAAAAAAACAGCTTGGCTCTATTAATTAGGCGTAGATGAGTGAGACTAAAGAATATAAAAATCTAAATGCGAGAACCTCTGTGAAAACAATCTTGACAACTCCTATCTCTCCCACGGAACCATAGTCTTTGAAGTGCTTGGAACGCAACGATTATAGACTAAACCAGGATTGCTCACTTACATTTGACCAATGTTGAACAGTTTTGTGACGTCACCACCGGTGATGAAGTGCGTTTACGTGTTGATCTGTGGATGACGTGATGTGGATATCATACGTAAATATGGATTACGTAGAGTACGTACGTAAACCGTACAGTTTACAATGATAAATCTTACTGTTTAGTACAGTAAAATGAATAAAAATCTATATCTTCTGTCAAGCATCGGTGGTGACGTTACACAGTTTGCCAGGCAGATTCGACGAACTGAGCAATCCTGGTAGTCTAATCGTTGCTTGGAACGATTTGACTTTTGATAATGACATTTTTTAGTAAGGCGCATTCACAAACATTATCCACAGCCCACTATGAAGTGAAATTTAAAAAAAAACACCCGACAAAATTACTTAAATATTCATCGAATACCTACATATCATCCTGGCATTCGCCTGAGTATATATCTACCTAAGGTTTAAAGGTATAAACCTCATAAGATCTGACTACTGAGGGGTCCATACCTTTAACCTATAAACTGTATTTTGTAAACTAAACATTTATCCGAATAAAAAAATAACACCAACGTCCACAAGTAACCGACTCCGTGTTCTCGTCTTGCAGCGAACGACGGTAATATGGCTTTACAGATACTCCAGGATGCTTTATTCTGAGATATTTTACCTTTAACCTTTCTTCTATGTGTCGGGTTCGTTGATACATTAAAATAAACAATAGGACATAAAAACACAAAGTAAAAACCAATTAGCCTACAAAGAAAATCATTGCATTGAGTACTTTCATCACTTTTTTCCGACAAATTGTATCATGTAAGTAGTGGTCTAAGAGCAGGAATATAAGATTTTATAGCACCTAATGTGAACCCAAAAATTACTTTTTTAACAATTCGTTCTCCTATTTGGGAACAACTGTATTCAAAGGAATGAGTTTTAAAAATTATCCCTGTCTTACTTGTTATCTGGAGCGAATAAATACAGCGAGTAGTCGTCCTTTTCCTTGAAACATCCAGCGGGCTCGAGAATCATCTCGAGTCTATCGTAGACGCTCAGCCTCGGAGAGGGCGAAACTTGACATTCGACCTTCTCGACTTTCTCGTTCAGGCTGTTCACCGATTTAAACTCAAAATGGCTACTTTTCCTCGAGGCTATTGGACTGGGTGTCTTTTTCGTCTTCTGGAAGGTCAACGAATTTCTTCTGGTCAGAGTGGGAGCTGTGGTACCCTGAAATGAGGTAAAATAATCTCCAGGGTTGTTTTCAGGGTCGAGTTTTGGTACCTGGAATTGGGAAGTGTTGGTGTTGGAACGACTCCGGATCGAGTTCTGTGGGCTGAAACCTTTAGCGCTTCTATTGTTTGGAGTGTCCTTTTGAGTGTCATTCTGAATCCTCATCGACGACTGAAGCAGCAAATCATTTCTGAGGCTTGCCTTGAAATAAAGAAATTTTGGATAGCCTTAGCAATAGTCATTAATAAATTAAAAAGGGAGAAAAAGAGAGAGCAAGATTTTAAATCTAATAATAAGTGCAGTATAGGACAAGGGCTTTGGCAGGAGTGTTTGATGTAAAATTGAAAGGGTCGTTTCATTGTGCGAATCAGGATATTATTTGTATGTGTTTGTTGCTATTAATACATGCATCTGTTCCAGAAGCAATAGAATAACTGAAAAGATGAAGCTGTTCAGCTGATTATTTTTATCTGATATATAATTGCATTTTTTCGCCTTAGTATAATTTAATTGCGTCGTTGCTGATCTGGCAGGTTTCAAACATATGTCGATTCATATGTTTATTAAAAATTACAGAAATTAACAGAATTACAGAATTAAAGAATACACCAATTGAATAATTTCAAGAATTTTCATTGGAGCGATTTGTAATTTTCGGGACTGGATGATAGTACCTTGAACAGAGCTCATTCTGAAAAAATGTCGGACGACTTCTCACCTTTGGTCCTCTACGAGTAATCTACGGCTTTCGGGGCTCTCGCTAACCCACATTAATTTTGAAAGGCTTTACAACTGGTAATATTTGAGATGTTGAGATTTTGAAAAAAACTAAAACAATCTGTAGGTTAGAGGCTAACAATTCTAATAAAGTTCATAATTAAATTATTGTTAAACTAATAAAGTGAAAGCGCCAACTATTTCAGGTTATATTCCATAACAGGATAATTACCCCCGGACACTTAGCCCCCGGACATTTACTCCTGTACTAAATAATATAGACATATACCGCCCCGAAACAATCATGCAGAAAAAATAAAAAGATTTGGAAAAAATCTTTAGTAAAGGCAAACAAAAAAAATTAAAAAAATTGAACTTGAATTTTATTGACACTTTACTTATTCTAAAAGTATAAAAAGTAAAGTATAAAAGATATATGTAACATACATATAGCATAATTTCTATGAGTACATATAATTATATCTTAAAATGAGAGATTATGGGCGATTCCGCGAATATAATCTAAGATATCCCGTTGCTTATATCTTTGCACTGTATTGAAAATGCGTGCATTGAAATCGACATACTTTCTTCTTTGTGCTTGTGGTGGTTGTCCGACTAACACTTGGATGCAAAAACCTGTTATATCACCTGCTTCCTTTGTAAATACAAAACAAAATTGTAGGTGGTAAGGTGACAACCGCCAACATTCAACTGAAAGCTCCTACGCTATCCTTCCATTGAGTTGGTCCACCGAGAAAAAATGGCTGTCGTCGTCGACTAGTTCGCTGTGGCCGTCTTATGTAGGAACCGTCAAGATAGTCAGCAACTGACAAGCATTAAGGGGGTAACACTTCACTTACTTTTTGAGAAGCATTATCTTCTTCGTGTACTGGTGCAAATGTCATTGCTGGTATCATTTGAAGCATACGTGGAAAGTTGGAATCATATTGATACCTTTGCTGTAATCCATCCAATTCAAAGTTGTCTATGATGCCTGTTGACTTTAAGTTAGCGATTAACGTCATTATTTGCTGGCATGGATGAAAAGGGAGGGGGCTGTTCTGAGTGTCCGATTTATGTACCGATGAGCAGTCGTTTCCAGAAGTCGAAGATTTGCATTTGCTCCAAAAATTAAAATTCTGTCCATATCGTTTTGGACGGAATCAAACAAAAGAAAACATTGTCCATCGTTGGTAGTTCTGTAGTGGCCTAGAATATCGATGTCACTTACGTCACAAGGAGCTAATACTGGATTATGGACTGCCTGCCTTTGCCTTCTCACATCGCGACGCAAATGTTTGATTTTTGATAATTTCGTCCTTGCATCGCCATTAAACGTGCCGAGGTGCCTGTTTCGATTTTTCTGCAAGTCTCTTCATTTCTGCTACTATTTTACACACTTCTTGTCTGGCTTGGTCTGGGACATGGGTATGGTTGTTAGTAGGTCGCATGAGTTCTTCTTTTATTTTGGCTTTGCACTCGCAGTGATTACATCTCTTTTTGAACTCAAATGAGACACCATTTGCTAGATATTTTTGTTTCATATAGAAAAATCCCTCGAACAGTACTTTTGTTGATCCTTTGGTCAATTTTATTAATTTCGTCGAAGATAGGCATGGGGCAGAGGTCGCTGGTACAATATCGAAACTACGAATGTTGTAATGTTAGAAAGATATTTATTTAGAAAGGTGTCCAATATAGTCAGTCCTTAATGATACTCCATTCTTGAAATCGTTACCCGATAAGGGTGCCCTTTAATCCTGTATTGAAATATCTCTGGGTTTTACCTGCTAAATTAGTTAAAAAAATTATACATAACAAACAGAAAAATTGCAGGGAAGTAGTTAGCTTGGATTATAAGTTTTTTTCCATTAATTGAAAAATCTTTGGATATTTTCTGTTCCAGGGTTACATGTTCGAAGGTATTTGATACGAATGGTAAATATCCAGGAGAAAAGTGTCCTGGAGTACATCTCCGGGGGGTAATTGTCCACGGAGTTATTATCCTAGAACCGATGTACAGTGAAACCCCTAGTTAGGGACACCCCTCTAACGGGGACACCCCTGTATTATGGACATTTTCTAATATCCCGGCAAACTGCCATAAGAATGCATTGAGCGTTGCCCCCTCTATAAGGGCCACCCTCTAATATGGACGTGGACACTAAAATTCGGAGAAAAATTCATACTTCACCCCTCTATTAAGGACAGTCATCCTTGAGAACTGGCACTTAATTAGCGGGTTCACGAGCCTCAAATCTCGGGATTTTAGAACAGGTAACTGACAGGTAGCAAAAATACAGTGAAACCTCCTGTTGTGGACACCTCTGCAATATGGACACATAGGTTTATGGACACTTTTTCTATGTAACCGTCCAATTGCCATAACATATTAACATAAAATTTCTCTTAATAGGGACCCTCTCTAATCTGGACATGGACACTTTATTTGCGGCAAATGTGGACACTTCATTTTGGTTTACCTTATTTTAAACCGAAAATATGTTTTGAAACACTTGTTAGCTTCAATGGAAATTAATGGATCAACTAAAGATTTATCAAAAAGCATAAATGTTTTGCAAGCGATTACATGGACCTCCAAATCTTGGAAAACGTAACAACAAACACTATTCAGCATTGCTTTAGAAAAGCCGGGTTCAATGTGCAGAACATATTTCAAAATGAAGTCGAGGAAAATAAGGACTTAGCTTCATTAAAAGAACTCCTTACTTCATCTCATTCCCAAGTTGTTTCTGACGATTATGTTCAAATAGACACTATTTTATCGATGTAAGATAATGATTGCAATATTGAAGCAATAATGAACCACTTTCAACAGCCAAATCAGAAAACTTAGTGTCTTGAGAAAGTGAATTACTCTGATGCTCTTCGGTATTCAGAGTTGTTAAATACTTTTTGTTTACAAAAAAATTAGGGTGAAGGATTGAGTTTGATTAACAATTTTCAACTTCATTTAGAAGAGCACATTGTGTCCAAAAAACAATTAAAAATTACGGATTTCTTTCAACAATATTCATGTTTATCTCCCTAATGTGGGCACCTCCCTAATATGGACAAAATTTTTGCTCCCCCGGGTGTCCGTATTATAGAGGTTTCACTTAAAATGGTAGGAAAATGCGTCAGTTTGTCTTCGACCTTTGAATATTTATTAATTTAAATAAAATTTTACCAACACGGCTGAACCAGACATTCAAAATTACGAAGAGGCTCTTCGTCTAGTTCAAAAGTTAAAAAAAACTATTTTATCAAACGACGATATTAGTGACAGTTTAAATACCGTATCTTGTTTGGAAATTCAATTGGAAAATTGTATTGCGTATCAAAAGAAAAAACAGACAAAAATAACAGATTATTTTTTATGAGTAATTTTTATGAGTATGTATATATCCCATGTAAATGTGTTTTCCGTGTACATTAATAAATAGGATACCTGATACCTACAAGCAATAGGTGTTTTAAACGTTCAACCAAATATTTCCCCCCGCCAAAACCCCTCTAATATGGACACCCCTCCATTGTGGACATATTCTGTTATCCCGTCAGTGTCCATAATGGAGGGGTTTCACTGTATTACAATGGGGTATAAATTACGTCTCTACGGTTTCAATACTTTCCAATAGATTTTCCGCCTGATAGACCATTTTCGAAGCTAGGCATTTAATGTTTGCTTACTCCGAGAGAAGTGTAAAAGAGAAGTCAATGAGAAAAAAGTGACAGAAGAATGCGACAAACACCGATTATCAACACTGCATAGAAAATGAAAGTTCTCCCACTGGCTTTTTTTCCTTTTGTATGTTCCGTCAGTGCATTATGTCCTTATGAGGAGGGAAGGAAGGTAAGTTGTGGTGTGCCATTATACTTTCAAGAATAGGTGAAATAGGGGAAATCAGAGCATACAGAACGGTTCAATAAATTTTTTAGTGGGGAGAGAGGGTTAAGTTGGTATTCGAGTTGTTATTAATGGGACTTTTCAAGAAGATGTTAAGTTGGAGAAATCGCTGTTTGTAGATCGGTTTATTTAATTTTTGAATGGGATAGAGGTAAGTAAGTTGGTACTCGAGTTGTTGAAGTAAAGCTTTTAAGTTAGCTTACTCCAAGAGAAGTGTAGTGGAGAAGTGAAATATCATCTCCAGACACCAATCTCAATCTTGACGTCAATGTCTTACATGTCTGGCGACTCCACCTCCGTTGCACTGAGAGTGATCCCTCCCATTGTTCAGTGGCACCGCTTCAGAGGCATTAGAGTCGCTCCTGTTTTTCTTCTGCTTCCTAAGGCTGGTCCTCGAGGCGGATAGTTTCCACGACCTATTCCTCTGGATCTTGTTCTTTTCCGGCTGGGGCTGCTGTTGTTTCTGGTAATCGTTCCTGTTCGGCAGCTGAGTGACTTTCTCTGAGAAAGTCATGATCCTCGCGCCAACCTTTTCATTGTGCGTGACGATTTTCGCAATCAGCTGGTCAGCAGCTTCGGGCGGGGGTCGCTCGAACTGTCTGAACGTAAGGGGAGGAGGGGACAACATCGGCGGCCGCAAGAGGCTGAGGCTCTGCGAAGGAGAGGTTAAGAAAATGGTTTTGTTGTTATGTTTTATAATCTAAATGTAATGGCAATTACGTAGAAATTTTAGATCCACCGTTTTAACAAATTGACCTTTATTGAGTGGTTTTATTTTAGCTGGGTATTTTTGTTCTATTTTTTCCTTCTCCAATAGCTCTTTTATACCCATTATCACCCTTTTGAATAAAAATCATAATTTATAAAAATCAGTGTTTGACTTTGAGTTTGAATAATGGTTATTAAAAAATGATTGGTTTCGTGGCATAAAATTATTAACGTCAGAAAAACTTCTGGTCATCTAATAATTACGGCACGCTTTTTATGCAAATTACGTGTTTGTTAGTCATTACTTTTTTGAATATTGATGACGCCCCACTCGACCCTCGGCAGAGTTTCGAGTCTAGGTATTTTAACCCCCTCCTTGGGGTTAAGGTGGATCATCCCAAAATACCGAAAAAACTGTTGCCCAATTTACGGGTGAGTCCATTTGAAAAAATATTGACTCATTTTCCATAGATAGCTCAGATTTGCCATTTGGCCACCTGATATATCTTTCTATTTGACAAAAATAAAATTGTATGTAAGCTAATCAATGGAGGTACATATATTGTGTGACAAAAATAACTGCCGGAAACTGACTGTCATCCTATAAAATATAATCTATACTTATATTATCTTATGTTTTTCACTCGCAACTATCATTATTTTTTTATTTACATATGTACGCGAACAGAGCCTTGTATAGGTTTTTTGCTTATTAAGTTTAAATTAAACTAGGAGATCAATCATCACGCTATGAGTGTACGGATTATATGGTTTTAAAACACAAACGAAATGTAGGTTGAATCAACCCAATGGGATAAATAGTAACAGCGAAACGCCAGCACCCCTAGAAGGTACGTCTGCTATTTTTACGTTGTTGAGCCTGGCGATAGCTTAATAGTAATTATGTTATCTATGTATCCAAAAGCAATTCCATTTCAGCAAGAACTCTTAAAAGGAGATGTATAGTACTTCAAAAGTGCTTTAACTCGAAAAGTGAAACTCTTATAACGCGATTCAAGGGACCAGGCCGGATTCAGAGTCATAGGCGAATTCGCGTTATAAGAGGGCCGAAAAGTAAGGACTTGTAGCATTATATTGCAACGATTTTTACTATTTAAAATAAGTAACGCTACGCGAATGTCGTAACTAATTTAATTTTACTAACACTAACACTTATTATCTAATTTATATTTCATGCAGCTGTTTATCTGTACGACGATTTTATGACTGACTGGTCTGGGTACGGTATCTCCATTTATCTGTGTCGCCTCATGTCGTTCTACCTTTCTGGTTGTTTCGAAGAAGGGTATCGTACACTCGAGGTAATCTCTAATTCCTAGAATAAGTCACATCGGTTTGCCGAAAGCCCACTTCGAAACTTGTGTTTATTATGAGGCGAAACTCTCCGTCATAATAGGTATAATTCCTATTATGGGTCTCAGTGTTTTGTTTTAAAATTTTGTCCAGGTCATCTTCTATGGATGATAATGCAGCTGCAATTGTTTCGTTGTCTTCGTCTTCGTCTTCGTTGTCAGTAAACTCAGACAACCATCGCCGTTTGGAAACTCACAAATACTCCCACCACGTTCCACTTCATTGATAATTTCCAATTTATCAGATGGAGCAAATGCTTTGTCTTTCGACAAGATTACGGTAACGGTGAGACAACGAATGAAATCAGGTTGAAAAACTTCAGAAAATGTCAGGAAAAGTTATTAATGCATGTTTTTTGCAAAATATTTATATAATATATATTTGATCGATTGATTTAATATATATATATATATATATATATATATATATATATATTCATTCATTCATTCTTCCTCCATAACGTATCATGTATTCTGTTATATACTGACAACTACATACTTCAATGTTTCTTATTTTTTACAGCTGATACTTAAGAAATTTCGTTTACGCAGATTTCAACCTTCTTGAAAATTTTCCCATGTTAATATCCCATAAGAAAAAAAATACGTAGAAACAGTTGCCATGGTTACCAATTTCTGACGTCACACTCTCCTCGCGCATTGTGAGATTTATGCGGACGAAGTGAATGCGCAGTGTCGTTTTTCGTCTCGTGAAGTTTTTCGTTTCGTGACGATCGCTTTTTTGTGACGGTTTTTCGGCGATCACACCTCTCATCGATTCAGCACTTCGAGTGAAACCTGCCATAAGAAAGCTATGCTTCCAAAAACATAACAGAATATCGATTATCTTTCATGAGATAATAACATCGGTTTTCTGTTAGTATATTTGTCACACCAGGCTAATGGTAAAATTCTGTGTTCTCAATCAAATCTAAAAAATTGAAAATGCAAGATTTGGTCTCGTGAATCTCTATCTTTCGTAAAGTCGGTTAAGTACGTTGAAAACATATAAGTATATATATTTACAATATTGTTTTTTGGGGGTTATGGCGAAGGCCTTACCGAGGTCTTCAGGGTAGTGGAGTCTCCGCTAGAAAGGCACACGGGACTGTCGCTGCTGGAGGGATTGTCGCCTGGGGCGGCGGTGACATTGTAGCGAAATTCCGGGAAGTCGTCGAGGGTCGTGCTCGGGGAGTCCTGCGGAGTGGCTGCCGTGTGAGTGATCAGTGGGGGTGAGGGCTGGTAACAAAAAATATTTAATGATTTATGAAACGTTCAGTTATGAACGTAGGGTTGAAGTGATTGAAAGTAATGCGAAACAAAAGCACAAAACAGTTGTGTGATAAAAGGCCAAAATTGCCCCTGTACCCTGAGAGAAACAACTCGTACTGCTTGGTAGAGCATATAAATACTTTCTAGCAAAGTGATTACATCACCTTTATACGTTGTTAGATAGATTACGAAAGGTACCTCAAAATTTACAAGAAGGTCACATTTGTAAATTTTAATTGACATATATTACATACGTACCTAGAAAAAGAGACGCTATAAAAATATTTTACATGTAGAAACACCAACAGAATAAAAACCCTGAGAAATTTTTTAGTGAGCACTAACATGGAATGATATAACGAATTTTCGAGAATTAACGAAGAAACCTTAGAAATATCTTTACCGAATTTATGAATTAAAACAAGTAATGTCTTATTCGCTCAACTAGTTGAATTAAATAGTAATATAAATTTATTACACAATTAAAACCCTTAGATATATTACTGTTACAATTCACATTCGGAAACGATGCATGAAATCAAAATCATAAAATTGTTCTGCATTACAACCTTGCATAGAGTACAATCATGTCCGCCACAAATAAGTTAACGATGTGCACAAGAAGTCCAAAACTAAACTAGTGAATGTTTCAGAATACATACAGTGAAAGTACTTTTCACTTCAGTTGTGCCAAATTACAAGTGCAAGTGTCAAAATTGTAGATGAGAACATTTTATTCTGTTGCAAGAAGCCAGGAAATATGGGGTAAGATGGGAACGATACCCAACTTCTGGATGTTACTGAATAAATTTCAGATAATAATAATGAGGTAGGTAAGACCAGGTAGCACTAGGGTATTACTTCAGTACTACTACTGGGGTCCTCATCTCCTCCTGCTGAAGAGATGTGTTATTATTTTATGCCGTTTCTCCTGAAGTAATGGAAAGTGAACATAAGATCAAGTTAAATGATTGTATAAATTTTGCTGGTGGAGAAGGAAAGAGAAACTCATCTCAATAAAAATATAGTGGTGGGAAGTGACATTTCATTGATAGCTGTGAAAGGTGTCTAAAAAAAATATTTCTGCATGTGTATATGGTAGACGTAGAAACCACTTCTGAAGATATGATAAACCATCTCCAAGGACATTTTCCTGAAGTTGAATGAAAAATATGTACTCGCCGTTTAAGGATACTATTAATGATATTAATTTCAAAAAGAATATGGATTCGGGAACTCTTCCGTTGCCGATTTTAAGCCCAGATGAGAAAGGAAGAAGGTTGGGCGAAAGGACTAGCGACCTTTGCTCGTAAAAAAATGGACGGTTATAGAAACTGAGCAATTGCCTCAGAACAGGACGGAACCTTGTTACGGTATGATTCTTACTCGCCTGGTAGCGAGATTTTTGCAAAGCATTTGGAGTCGGATTCGAACGGTCTTAGTAAACAATTTTTTAGGATGTCCCGACTTTGCGACGCCACTTACAATTTCGAAAAGGCTCGCAATGTTTGTTTTGTACAATTAAGCTTCCTGGAATTCTGAAAAGCCGTTGGTACTATCACGCGCTTCGAGAGTGATGTGTTTTGCAAGGAGAGGGAAATTGTAACGCCCCGTTGAGAGGTTCTTGGTCAATGATAGGTGGAAAAATCAGTAGGAAGGGGTTTTTGAGATTGGATTTTGGGAAATAAGTGGGAGAGTTAGGGCCCGCGAAGGAGGAAGGGAGGACTTCGTTTCTGGCCTCGGGGGAAGCAAGTTGCTTCCCTCGATGCGCGATTATGGGTTTAGTCAATGTTAGTTTACCATTTGATTGGAATTAGTAAATTGGTTTGTGTATTGGTCCCGTCAGTTAAAATATCGAGTAAGAGTTATGTTGACATACTTTTACTACACGAACCCCACTAATTTGACGGGTAAAGTGTAAACGAATGATCAGTGCTTAATCTGTGCGTTGATTACGAGTGCCTTTCGGAGTGAGAAATTGCGTCCAGCCAGCCGCCAACCTGCAGGGCTATCTGCCTTGCGTCCAGCCAGCCGCCCACATACAGGGCGATCCGCCCCGTATCCGGACGGATTCCAGCCGCAGGTGACCATCACCGCGCCTTCTTGAGTGTTGTGATCCACGCTAAGTGAAAGGTATTTTCCCCCTTAAAGGCCTTTAAGATTAAACGTTAAATCGATCGATTCCCCCTTCTATTAGTAGCTAACATTATGCGTTATGTGTTTCTGTAATCCCTTTTTGAACTTCTCTGTTTTTTAGTAGTTTGCGTATATGTGAAGATTTAGTATAATGAATATTTTGATTAGGTATTTTGACATTGGTTAGCATTTGTGTTGGGTTATCCGACTTACTCAAGATTCAGTATTATGAATATATTGATTAGGTAATTAAACATACGTTAGTATTTGTTTTGGGTTATCTGTCTGACTCAATTAAATGGCTATAATCTGATTTTGACATTTCCTTTCGACCACACCTGAGTAATTCATTAGTTCGAGCTAGTCGGCCAAGGAACATCTAAGAATAAATACGTAAGTACGAAATTCAATGCGTTTCAACCTACGATAAAACGACATTCGCAGTGAAAACGGATTATGAAATTAGGCACTTGGGACGTTCTTATCTGGTACAGAACAAAGGCCGTACAACAAACGATCAAAGAACTTGAGTTAAGACGAATGGACACTGTACAAGAGATTAGGTGGCCAGGTACTAGAAATATAAAGACTGCTAGTTCCCAAAATTTTATAGCAGTAAACAGGACAATATACATGTTGTATACACAGTATAATATACACAGGACAATATACAGTATGGAACTGGATTTGTGGTCGCCGAAAGAATGATGGACAAAATAATTAGCTTCATACTCATTAACGAACGAACGCCCCCGTTATTTACGTTGTAAAGGCAGGTGGTATGGGTGGTGATAATCTTTCTATGATTTCGGCATGAGTAACGATTGAGGATGTTGAAGATTAAACCAAAGACGCTTTCTATGAGCAAGTATATACCCTAATATCAGAAACACCAACAAAAGATATGCTGCTACTGTTTGGAGACTTTAATGCTAAGGTCAGGAAGGAAGATGGATATAAAACCACCATTGTTCTACACTCTCTACACTCCACTAGAAATGATAATGGCATGAGGTTTATCCAACAAGTGGTAAACAATAATACTATGATCAAATTTCCCGTGTTTAAATATCAAGACATACGTCAAGAAACATGTATTTCTAACTATGAAAGAATATGGAACCAATTTGATCATGTATTGGTGGACTCAAAACACGTCAGTAATATATTAGACGTAAGAAGTTTAATAGAAGCTGACGGAGAAACAGATCATATACTAGTTAGAGCCAAGCTTAAGTTTTCAATGTCGTGTCAGGAGATTAGTGGGAAAGAGGCGTAAGTACAATGGAATACCAGTAAGTTAACTGACAGTAAAATAAAACAAAAATTCCAGATACATATACAAGAGACATTAGCTAGTGTTAGTCAAGAAAACAATAAAATAGAAGGTAAATGGACAAACATATACAACACTGTAACAACAGCAGCGGAAAGGAAAATCGGGAGAAGAGATCGAAACCAACGGAAAGATGGTTTGATAACCATTGATAATGGTTTGATGTGAATGCGTGCAATTGGTAGAGGAAAAACGAAGGGCGAGAATCGAATTGCTAAAAAATCCCAGAGAAGAAACTCTGACTAAACAAAATAATCTAAACAAATGAGTAGGAAAACTTGGCAGACAGAAGAAACGACATCAGGAACAAGTAGCTCTCGAAAAGATAAAAGACATCTATAGCATCAAAAACACCTGACAACTTTATAGACAAGTGACCAGTCTCAAAAAATAATGTAGATCGAGAACTGGGAAATATTAGAAACCCCTGATAATAAACTCATTATAAAACAAATGACATAGTCAACACACGGAAGCAATATTTCCTAGAACTGTTAAACATACAAAGCGACAATAACACAATAATTAAGTCCTTACTAACAGGCGACTTCCCACTTCCCAGCATACGAACTTTCATGATGAAGTAAAAGGCGCTATTGCTAAACTGAAGAAGGACGAGGCTTCCGGAAAAGATATTATTCCAGCAGAGTTTCCAAAAAACGGGGAAGAAATAATACAGCATCAAATTTATAACCTAACTGTACACATTTGGAATGAAGAAGAAATCCCTGATGAATGGAAGGAGAGAGTAATCACTTCAATCGGCAATCCATCATATATATGTGCATATCGAGAACAGCAGGAAGGCATAGAATAAATCGAAATGTTACCATGGGAGAATTTAAGTTTAAAAGAGTAAATAGCTTCAGATACCTGGGAACGATAATAACTAACGACGATGAGGTAAAAGCCCATCTACAAAGTTACAACAGATGCATGCAAGCCCTACAGAAAATACTCTTTTGCAAAAATTTATCAGATCCTCCAATATTACAAAGTATAATACTTATCATAATCATACGTCCAATAGTAACCTATGGATCGGAACCCTGGAATCTCACTAAATGTAATGAAGCGACACTCAACTCTTTTGAAAGGTAGTTTATCAGGGAAATTTACCGGCCTGTGCCTGATCCTACAACAGGAGTGTGCAGAAGAAGAACCAATAAGGAGTTTGATGAGCTGTACAAAGTTGGAAACAATCCAGAATATTAAAGCTGGCAGGCTGAAATGGGCAAGACACGTCCACCGGGAGCCCGACATTAGAATGGTCAAACTGGCTTAGGAAAGCAACACAATGGGAAAGAGACATATAGGCACGCCTGGCATGAGTTGGAGTAAGTAAGTAAGTAACTATTGATTCAGAAATTGGGCATCAGGATTCTTTTATTGAACAGTTTTCTTGAAGCACAGAATGGAGGACAAAGAAAGGTAATATTCCATCAAAATATGTTTCATTGAATGGTAATTCATTGAACGTTGACAATATAAATCAAATTGTCAGTGAAATAGAATTTTGCAATAATTACAATTTTTTGTCTATTAGAAACAATTTTCAAAATGAGTTCACTTGAACCTACTCATATTGAACGCTACATGCTGATCACTTCGTTTTGTCGAAAACAAACAACGCGGTGAAGTTGGTATCTGAGCAAAATCATACCTGATAATGAAGTTAATTGTTATGGCATACTGCCAAAGTCATGCCAAGAAAATAAATTTTGTAATTTGTTGAATTTTCCATGGAATAATTAAAAATGCTCTGGGATAGATGAGGATCAAGGATTTGTAATAAAACTGTGTTGAATGTGGTTGCCAAACCGTTGACAACTCTAATAAATACATCTTTTGAGTGTGGAGTTGTTACTCACATCAAATTGGCTAAGGTTTTTCCTTTTTAAGAAAAAAAATCTGAGTGAAACTGGCAAAAACGTTCTAGTACTCTTTTTAAAATACAATTGATACATTTTTGGAATAACACGGGTGTACGAAGCCATCGACAGTGATGGCTTTGGAGTGATGGAAACTGCAAGAAGTTTCAAAACAAATTGGGCTAAAGATGAACCTAAAGAAAACCAAGATTGAGCATCTACAAAAAATGCAAATTTACATTTTACCAGTTGCAACAATCTTGAGACTGTAACTTTAACGAAGAAAAGTGCTGAAAAGCTCAGAAGAACCCAGAGGGTAATGGAGCATGCCACGCTAAGCATCAGCCTAAGAGGTCATATTAGGAAAGTAGAGATACGGAAAAGAATAAAAAGTAACAGACGTTGTATAAATAGTGGCGAACTAAAGTGGCGATGGGCGCGGGACATAACGCGAGACAGGACCCATCAAGGTGGAACAAAAGAATGATTTAATGGCGACCAAGGACCACCAAGAGAAAAAGAGGAGGATCCCAAATGCGATAGTAAGATCGTAAGATGACATCCAACGAGTAGTAGGGAAAAATTGATTACAAACTGCTCAAGATAGAACGACATGGAAGACAATGGAAGTGGCCTACATTCAGGAGTGTATGGATCCGGGCTAACAAGAAGAAGAAGATCATCTAAATTAAATTATCACAATTTTCTAACCACCAATTTAACCGCCGATCGAGTATTAGAACTCGATCATTTAATGAATGTATGTTATAGTCAAGTTGAATCGAGTTTATGGGGTAATTCACCGGGCTCGAAAGACGTTTTTGAATAGTTTGTGAAGGATAGTTTGTAATGCAACCTCCCTGCATGCACCTTTCGTTGATGTCGTACTCACTTAATAATTGTTCATTTTATTTCATTTGACTATATTTCGATTTATTTTATAAACGTTGTACCTATTCATTCATTAATTTCATCATTTCATTTTGTGTACATATTTTTTATATATTTACTAACAATTCCAAAAATTGAGAAGCATGTCAAAAATGGAATCGATTGACTGGTTGATACGATTGCTTCCAGTGAAATTAACAATATATTATTGTAAACCTACAAGGGGCGTGAACATTAGAATTATGTGAAATGGTGAAAATACTACTAAACCTCTTTGTTTCTCTCTATGCTTCTATACCAGACGAAACCCCATTCGTTCCTCGAAATAAAGCGGATTGACAACAAGAAAAGAAAAATGCAAAATTTACAGAATCACACCAGGTGTAAATATAAATCCGAATTTAAGAAATCTGGCTTTTAAACGAACCAAGCGATAGTCACAAGTAAGAGAACAATAAAATTATTCTAAGACGCAAAAATAAATAAATTTCCTAATAAACGATTTGTTAGTTTAATTTAATTTTGATTAGGGGATGCAATATGTAAATAAATTAGTGAAAGTAAACATAATTTTGATTAACCGTTCCAAGTAAAACGATGCATTATTTGTCTCATGCATGATATATGTCTAAGTTTTAGTTATAATTTCTGACAAGCCATGGTCCATTTAGGTGTCTTACTTTTCGTATATGAAAAGTGGAACATTTCTGTGTACGTATTGTAATCATATTTGCAAAACAGGGCGTTTTTGAGTGTCACCATAGTCAACTAAACGTCTACAAATCAATTTACAATAGATTTACAATAGTTGTAAATACAATTTACAACTATTTCGGTAACTACTATTATAAATTAAATGGTTATGAATAGTAGAAGAAATCACGATGGAATTCATAAATTCTTTGAGGAAATTATTTTTGAAAAAGAATGATATGAAATGAATATTTAAAAAATAGAAAATTCGCAACAAAAACTAGTATACTAATGTAATTAGAATCATCTGAATTCTCACAATATATCTTATGTCGAAGACCTACTCTTTTCCTAACGAAGAGTTCATCCGACCCGGATTAATGGATATAGATGGGGGAGGGGTGAGTTTAATTAGGGTAACCGCCCTTATCATCAGATGCGACAAACGATCCATCCCAGAGGTATAATTTACTTTGTTCTGTTTCTGAGATATCCTTTATCTCATCTGATCTCCATGAAAGATTTCCCGCCTTAAATAATTAAATAAATAAATAATAAGTAGTGAGTATATATTTCCATATAAAATCTAGTAAAAAATATAACTTTAATGTATCATTTAGATTTCCATCATTCCAAAAAATAAGAAGTAATTACAGAGGTATATTTTTCAAATCGGAAACGAGTAATAAATTTCACGAAGTTTGTGCTAAAATAGCAGTATGCCAAAATAATGTGCCTGCAAAATGTCCAGCTCCTAGTAATGTTATTAACCTTATATATAAAGAAGACAATACTTATGTAAAATTCATTTTGGAGGGGGGATCTTTGAAAGTCGAACATCCACTTATATATATGTTGAAAATATAGATCAGAATGAATAAAATGAGGCATTGTAAAGTTCTCAACTATGACCGCAACAACCGCCTTTTTTATGTTGAATAAAAGCACTTATTAATAAACAACTGGAAAAACTCGGAAAATAATTAATATTTTTTAACCAAATTTTAAGGGATTCTTAAGGATAGCAAATGGCAACTTTTCATGCAAGTTTCGATATAATTTGTTTTTACCTTTGTTTATTACAAATTCAAATTTCGACGGATTTTTGCAATTATTTAAATAAATTATATATAATTTTTTTGGCTGGCCTAAAATGAAGCTATTTTCAAAAACCTATAAGAAGAATCAGTATAATACTTCTTCTTGTACTTGTTTTTTAATTTGCCGTTTAATCAACGTTTAAACAATTATCTTGATATTTTAAAGTTGTAACGCGCTTAGGTGCGGTTACTTGTGAGATTGGGCGCTGGGACGGAGTTCGGGAGTTCGGTTAATCGGTTTTAGGAGTCGGCTTTACGGTTTTGCTCGGGCGCCAGATTTTTAAGGGTTTTCTCCCTCGGGAATGTGCCTGGGTAATTTACGAACTCAGGAGATTACCAGGGTTGTCTGTAGAAATGAAACACACTCAAAAATAGAAAATTCTAAAATTATTTTATTCCCAATTGGCCGTGAAAACAATTCGTTCGACTAGCACCTGCGAGGTCGTCGAACGGAGACCGGAGAAACACAAAAAAAACTTATTTACAATTATTTATATATCTCGGAAAGGAAACACAAATGCGAAAATATAAAAGTACTATTTAACTAAGCGAAAATGCGGAAAGTAAAATACTTTGCAAACGGTTGAGATCTGAAAAATGAAAAACCCCTCCTGATATTGAAAATGCGAAACGGAATATTATCTTAACAATTCCACAATAAAAGAGAAATAACTAAATACGTAGACTATGGGAAAACGTGCTGTGGCTAATATTCGGTAGTGCGGCTTTTACATATCGAGAGAGCGAGAGTGTGAGAGAGAGAATACGGTAGACGGGAATTAACTTTTCCTCAACGCGACGACGGAAAAATTAATTCTGGGCGGTTGGGAAAACGGACGTTTTCGCAGCCGCCGGTTTAACATGTAGTAAACGTTCCCCCACAGATAACTTATATCTAGCGGTCGGTACGCTCACAACGAAAAATCACAGATAACGTATAGCCTACTAGCTAGCGGTCGGGGACGCTTTCACAATAGACGAATAACTACGAATAGTTCAGGCGGCTTAAGACTATCGGTCGGGGACAATGCACGACTTACGTACACTCACAAATAACAAATAATTCGGCGGCTTATAACTAACGGCGGTGACGTTTACAATAGACAGATAGACGGATCGACTTGCTATAAACAAGTCTTGGTTCTCACCTTGGATTAACTCGGGCAAAGAACGCCGTAGAGGGCGAGTGGCTCATATTCATTTAGTCTTGATATGTATACGATGGTGGATTGAACAGTGCCTTATCGGCCGCCATCTATTCGAGATAGGTTTGATTTCGCGCTCAATTGTATAGTGGGTGGTCTACTCTCAACTCTCTAAAAATCGGCTTCGTTATAAAGTGATAACTACTTTTTGAAAAATAAAATTTATTTTCACCTTAACTTTGGTTTTAAAAAGGTCTCATCCTGAAACGAGTTACTTTATATATATTTTTTTTATTCGACTAGGCTATTTAGCGTATTGTCATTATTAATGATAGGACTTCGTCCGTATGAACGGATTATAGGAATTTGCCTTCTTGTCGTCGGAAAAAGTTTCATAGCTTCCCACATAAGGAATGAAAATAATATACAATAAGCACAACTTAGATATTATAGTTTGCGGAAGTGATTATGAGATAAAACAATTATTTTATTTTGCGTTTTCAGCTAACACATTTTCATAGGGATAGTTGTTATGTACTTACCTGTCGGATAGGCTGCTTTAACATTGACTCTTTCCGTATATTGCACTTGGGTTCTTTTTCAACAAAACAGCATTCTCTCTTCGCGTTTCTATGTTTACAGTCGCAGTTGGTCACAGCTATAGCAGATCGCTGTCCGTTCACCTGTTTGACTGGCCTCAGTTCCTCAGCGGATCTCCAATAGTTCTTTTTGCTCTATTACAGATATATAAATGGTAATTTAAAATTTTTAAGAGTTAGGCTTAATAAAACAGTCATAGGAGTTTCAGTATTAAACTTCAATATGTGTGTTTCAGAAAACAGAAAATAATGCTAGAAATATGTTATTTCTAGCATCGTACACGTTTCCTCGTGTTTTTTATACAAATAAATGACCAGAAACAACTGGTTTGCAACCTCTTTCTTTGCTGTCTGGAACAAACCAAATAACTAACCTGTAGAGCGTTACTGTCGGACGAACTGGACGCCGATTGCTCGCTATTAAGCGAGCTGTCTCTCAGGCTGGCTTCTAATATCACCGACATTTTTCGCCTCGCCATCTCCCTCTGTTCCCGCTCTCTCCTTTCGTTTCTCTCAGAGCTGAACCCCTCGACGAGGATAGCGACCAGCAGATTGAACAGGACGTAGTTTCCGAATGTCATTAGCGCCACGAAGTATAACGCGGCCCAGTTGGAGGTCTTCGCCATACCATTGGAGAGTACCATGTTCCAGTCCTCCTGAGTCAGGATCTAGAACGGAAAGATCGGTCCTCCCCAATCACGGGGAGGATCGAGATTAGCGTCATACGGTTAGATAGAGGGGAGAAGAGGACGTTATACAAAAAGTAGAGAATTAGAAGGAGTGAGAAAGAGAGAGAGAATAAAAAATAAAATTTTAGCCTCACTTGGAAAACGGTGACGGTCGCCCACAGGATGTTGTTGAAATGTTTTCTGTCGCACTGGCACCTCTCGTCGTGCATCATCTCGCATCCGCAGTCTCTCGTAGAACCGTTCTCGTCCGAGTAAGTGCAAAACTTACCGCCAAACAGGTACATGCCAAGGATGCTGCGCGCCCCCGGAAAAGTACGGAACATGGGCGTTAGATTCCGGAGAACGGAGGGATATTACGAAAGAGCTGGCTGGGAGAGGGTTAAGGGGGCGTGGTGGTTAGTCGCTAATAAATTAATCTTTCGTGTTCGCTTGTGGGAAACATATAGAGTAGTATTTAAGTTTTGGTATATCAGATCGCTTAATACGATATTCTGAGCATACATAGCTTTCGACCATATTCATGAACTCCAATCCGACTTATTTTCTACTTAAAAATATACAGAGGTAACGTTAAATTAGGACAGGTGTTCGTTCATCGAGGGACTCATTAGCTGCTAGGTTAGGATTAAACAATGAAACTAAGGAGATGTCAGGAGCAATTTTATGGAGAACAGCAGGAATGGAAAGAATGCGTTTTTATCAAGCAGTTGGTAGGGAATGAAATACCGACCAGACGGTTATCTCCATTTGACAATCTCCTTGTTTATAAACAAACATTAGTGAAGGATGTCAGAGTAGGAAGATTTCGGAAAGTTTTTTACGGGACAGCATTTGGTTTTATTTAGCCCCAGCGGTCTCATAGGGTGACCCTCGTTAGATTTTCGGTAGAATCATAGATCGAGAATGCTTGAACCATAGGCATATTAAGAGATTGACCATTTGTTAGGAACCTGGTCTATTAACCCTGCACAAAGAAACAGAGGAACGATGTAGATAGTTTCGGCGATATTTTCTACTAGGCGGGGATTTAATTATCGTTATTTTTGTTACTCAAGTGACGTCACATGGTAGCTAAGTCTTGTTTATTTGATAGAGAGGCGAACACGAGACAAGCTAGGTTGTTTCTCCCTGTCACACATGGGAAACAGAGCAGGATTCGGAAATGCGGTCTGTCTCTTAAAAATTTTATGGCTTCGATCCCTCCTCAGATTCTTTCAATAACTTACTAACTCCAAACAAATTAAAAAAAGTTGGGTTAAATAATAATCGAATAAATAATAGAGAGTCCCAGATGTATAACACTGGGGCTATGGGAAAAGCAATTAAAGGTCTAATTGTTTTTGGAGTACAAGTGGCCTAGGATCAACGCACTATTGAACCAGTGGTCCAAATTATCCGGAAGCCATAAGCATTGAAATCTAGGGTGTAGCAGCTTAGGGATCTGGGATTCTGAGGGATCACGGCTCTAGAATACGAGGGTTTTAGCAATATAGGTATATATGAATCTGGGAATTGAGTTCCTTTGGTGTTTTGGCGGTAGGGATCCAAAGACTCAAGTGTCCAGTGATACAGCGCTGTTGGATCCAGGGGGCACTGTACAAATAATTCTGGAGAGATTCCACTTCAGATGGAGGGGGCTTCTAGGGTTCCATGCGTCCATAGCAGGTCCCCTTGGTAAATGGTGAAGCCAGAGAATGTAAAAATGTGCGTGGTTTTGCTCTTTCTTTTGGGCGGGGTAAATAGGCAACCTTATTCGACTTGCTCTTATAAATGGCATACGTGCTTAAGCTTCGCACTTATAGCTCGGCCCTTCGTCCTGCACATTAACTAAGCTGAATTGGACCCGGACTCTATAGGTCTATGGTTAAAATTACATAGATCAGGAAAAATTCAAAATGAGAAAATTTTCCAAGGCGATCTCTTTCACATAATTATCAATATTCATGGATTCGTTTTGCGATCTTCTTATACAAACTTAATTTAAATGATTGCATTCTATGTTATACAAATTTGATCCAGAATTCAATATAAAATGTTCGAGAACACGATTTACTTCTGTGAGACAAATTTAAACTTTTATAATGAGAACTATTGAACTTGAACTAATAAGCCATTAATCGTTAGGAGAGTAGATCGACGTTGTGACACCTTCGTAATACAGGTTGTCTCGAAAGTTTTTTTCAGTTTTTGTGATGATATAATTTGGATTAAAATAACAATAAAATTCAAATGGTAAAGTGTTACAATTTTGGAAAATAGAAACAATTTTTGTTCTATTAATACCTCATAAACCATACATACATTAAACTCTCAACAATAAAGTTGTATCCAATTGATTCACCTCCATATTGATTAGATATTTTTGAGAATATATATGAGATAACCTATTTGACGCCCAATAAATAAAATTATATAAACAAATAAATTGCTCTTTTCACGTAATACTCAGTAATGATGTATGGCTGACTGAAAAATATTGAAAATGTTAATTTTGAAAACGGATTTCGA